>OY720456.1:27094957-27437457 GCA_963082715.1 Harpalus rubripes
TTCCTTTACTTTTTGTAGTTTGTATTTTATAAATAATTTAATTTTTTTTTTATTAGATAATCTGTGTTTTTAGTGGAAAATGTTGAAAAAGTCCATTTTCAAAATGAATATTTTCTACTTAAAAATGAATTTAGTTGGTTTAAAATTATGATCTCGACAAGTTGATATCGCTACCTATTTTTGAGTAATAACCTAATTTTGGATAAAAAAGGTCAAATGTTTTCAAAATTATAATTTTTATGTATTTAGCTTCTAAATGCGTTTATTTCAAATTTTGAAATTCGCTATTTTTTTCCGTTACCGAGATAATGATATCTCATTGTGGTAACCCATTTTTTGATAATAATCCAGAAACAATACTTGACAATATAAATATCACCAATCGGTTCAACGGAAAAAATCCACAAGTTCACTAATTTTTATTATTATTTATATAACAAATGATTCAAGTTTAATAAAGAAAAAATTGAAAAGAAAACTATTTTCGCGTATATATTTTTGATATTCATTATCATACTTTCTCCTAATTCCAAGTTAAAAATAGTAATAAACGTAAAGGGAACTATTTTTCCGATTAAATAGATATATTACATGATAGTAAGTAGATGTTTTAGCATTGTGTTGAAAGTTGAAAATTATTATTTATTTCTTACTTCGTCGCCGCCCATGTGGAACATATCTGGCTGGAAAAGTTCCACCATGTCGCCGTAAATTCCTTCAAGGAAGTCATATAGTTTCGGTTGTGTAGGATCAAACTGGCCGCATGGAGGTTCCACACAGTATTTGCTCCAGGGCTGGGCCTTGAAGCATGCCACAAGCCCCGTATCTTGCCAGCCTTCGCCTACGTGAGCTGGAGCATCGAACTCTGGCAAGACCCGGACGCCTCTCACGCGAGCGTATTCAATAATCTACAAACACAAAGTTATAAAAGAACAAAGATTAGAATAATAAATTTTATTTCTCCTTACGTCTTTGATGACTTCAGGGGTATAGATCTTCGATGGAGAGTACGCCCCAAGTCTAGTGAGTTCTGGGTGGGATTTGGAAACAAACGGAAAACTCTGAGAATCAGTAATATGCCAGTGGAAAGTATTTAATTTGCTAGTAGCCATTCCTTCAATCGTTCTCTTTATAGAATCAACTGAAAAATAATTTCTAGCCGTATCTAGCAAAATTCCTCGGTACGGATATTTAGGTTGATCTGTGATATTGACATCTCCTACAATCTAAATACAGAAAAAAATGTATATTAAATAATTTTTCAACTACTTTGTATCCTACTTGAATTTCATTTCGAAGATCGTCGTAAATAATAAGCTGAGATAAAGTTTCAAGACCATGTCGAGCTCCAAAAAAGTTGTCGGCTTTGATTTCAGCGCTAATGCGCCCATCAGATGTTGCCTGAACACCCAGTGAGTAATTTTCATCTATTTCAAGAGTTAAACCTAAAACAAAACATTTTTAAGTATTGACACAATTAAAAAAAATACTAAAACAAAACACTTAAAATTTTTATTTAGGTACAAACAATAAAATATTTACTAATAATATCCGGTTTCTGTAGTGTTACAGAAACTTCAAGACTTTTTCCTCCAGCCAGGCTTACAGCCTCTGGGATCATTCCGTTAATATTTTCTTTAAATCTCTGAAAAAAAAAGTAAACCATTATTTATCGAGTATATACCGATAACTAATTTATTTTTACCACTCCAGCTTCCCTAACTAGTTTTCCAGAAGGGGATTGACCATTTTTGGATAATACATCAATACTGTTGACGTTTACATGCATGAGTTTATTTCCGAAAGAAATATTTCCTGTGGGCCGAGGCCACAGAGATACATGAGGATCACAGAACAGGCGACAAGCTGGTAGACTGATCACATTCTCTCGATCTGTAGCCCGAACCTTTAAACATTTTCCCTGTTCACAGTTCCAACTCCAAGCTGGGGCTTCATCCCTAAGGAAATTTTTATTTTATGTAAATCATTTAACATAATATTTACAAATACATAAATTTTCTTCTCATATTTTTATTCCAATCGAATCCAATGTATTACCAGTATCTTCTTATTAAAACTCTACCATTCTTAATTTATTTTTTTACGTCCGTTAAAAAGTACACTTTTTTCATCAAAATGGGCCCATAAAAAATATATTTTTTACATAATAGTCGTGAAAAAAGTGCTTTTTTAACACAAACGGGTGAAAAAATGAAACGCTATGGCACTTTTTATCACGTTTTTTTGGTAGACGAAAAAAATTGTATGCAACTAGGGTAAAAGTATCTTATTTCACTTATAGAATATAATGAACTCGCTTACGGCTCGCGCGATCACACTTTCTTATTCGTGAAATATGACTATACTTTTTACTCATGTTGCATAAATAACTATTTTGTAATGACATAATCGCATTTAAATAGTTTTATCCAAGATGTCTATATGTCAGTATAAATGAAAACCTCTGTAAAAATAGTTATTTTTGAACAAGTGCGATAAATCTGAAATTCTGTAACAAATGCAAGTTTTAGAATTTGCATGGAGTTTCAGAATCACGTTTTTCACATGTGTTGCAAACAATATTTTTCCTATAGCAGTCCACAAAAAAAGAAAAATTACGAAGTACATATAGTATTCTTCACGTAACAATGACATTGCGCAATAAAAAGTATATGATTCTTGATGATATATGTAATTAAAGTAGTTTTTTTTGTCACATAAGTTCAGAAAATAATTTGGAACTGTCAAGATAGTTCTTATACATTGTCGTGCATTTTAGTATTATTGTTTCGTGCTGATTACGTGATTTATCAATGTCATGAAAAACCATCGAAAAAGGCTAGAATAATGGTTTTGTTTGCATGTACGTTTCTTAATGCAAAAAAAGATAGTTTCCCAGTAGGTGTCAGCACATGCCATTCTTATGTAAGGAGTGCTATCGTTTAAATTTTAGACTTAGACAGAACTAGTATTTGGGCAGCTATGCATGATAGTATTAAGGGTTCATGATAATTTCTTTGATAACAAAAAAAAAAAATAGTATATTATATTATTAGGAGTAGAAAGCGGTCTTTTTGTGTTGAACCCATCTATTGCGGCCGAGGCGCTAGCCGAGGCTAGGCAAGCTGGGTAAAACACAAAAAGGGCGTTCTACTCCGAATGACATACTATTTTTTCTTCAAGTATTTTAAATAATTTTTTGACATTTTTTTGGAATTTTTTTATTTATAAAATTTCCAATTTAAGCCAATGCTGGCTGTGTACACTACAAAACACAAACGATGGAACTGTCAAATAACAATTTTCAATATGATCTGTGTTGCTGTGGTGAATGCCGCCGCCAGCGGTGAAGTAAGAAACTAACATTTTTTTACTAGTACAACAATATCAACATTTTTGTACTAGTAAGACAATGAATATCTTCTATAGCTTGTGTACAGTAGCATAATATGCATATTATAATACGCTTGAAGAAAAAATGTATTATTTTCCGCGCCATTGTAAAAAGATAACATATCCTTTAATTTTTGTAATAACTTAAGTCACGACAAAATTATCTAAGGGGTCCTATTTTTTCTTTTTTTGTGGAACATTGGAATATTGACTGATAGTACTTCAGTTATAGCGCACACACACCTACAAGTATCTATGTGCAAATATTAAAATCGGATTCTGGGGAAAGGTTTCTAGACGTTATAAGGATAACGTGCATATTTTTGAAAAACTCGATATGCGACATGTAAAAGTTGAAATTTTAATAAATTTTTCCCATAAAGTGGGTTCGGGTGATCCCGTAAGTAGTTATTCAACAATGAATCCTAACTCTTACAATATTTCGCATTCATTATATAACCTGTTTTCTGGGCTTCCCAGAAATTAAAATATTTCCTTAAATGGGCGGAACTTAATAGCATTCATATTCATAATTTATTAATAATTGATTACTTACCCTTGAGAAAGAGCGCTGTTCCAAGTCAGGAATATAATAAGTAGAAAAGTCCCGGTGGACAACATAACTGTAATCCTAAAATATAAAAACAAATAAACCTATCTTAAACAATAAAGATATGTATCATCGATTTGGTAAAAAATATTACGGATAATCTTGTTATTTATTTTTTTATCTATATAAAATTTTGGTAATAAAATTTAATACTTTTACAATCTTGTTCAAAGGTACAAATATTAAGTATCTATAAACAATTATTAGCCCCTGCTATTAATTTGGATTAAGTGTGTAAGAAAATAATCAAAATAATTTATGATGTTAATCTCATTTTTTTTTCTTTATTTTTAGCCAACAGGAAAAACCTGTTTGCCATAATTTGGCAATTTTAAAGTCAACAAACGATTAAGGAAGCTATTTACATTTTTATAACAAATTTTGATGAATAATATCCAAATTTGTTATTTTTTATTCTCAACACAAAATAAATATAGAAAATATCGTTATTCAATAAATTTTTGTGTATATAATTTAGATAATTTTTCTGATAACGAGAATAAAATATTTGTTTAGTTACAATAGATTTCTAAAAGCTACAAATATTAGTTAATGAATAAATTCAAAATATTTTATATAAACAGCAGTTTAAAACACAAACTTGAATATTTTGAAAATAAGAATAAGGTTTGATTTTATAAAAAAATTTAAATAAATAAATACAAAAACTTACGTAGCAATAGTAATACCATCGAGATAGCGTGTACCCAAATATTTTCGTAAATATGGCATTTACATAGTATAAATAATAACAGAGCAATTCCAAAATTCCTATCAGTGAAATACAAAACATACAACTGTCCGTGAATCAATATTTAACTTTATCACTAATCTTATCTTAACAATCATTAATAATAATTGAATTGTTACCTGTGCACGCTGTAGAAGAAATCTGACCGCCAAACAGTTTTCAGTCACCAAGAAAACTTTCTCAAGGAGGAGGGGATTTGCCTGGAGCAAGAACTGTGATATACATGTAAATTTTATATTTTATTGAAGTGTGTTGTGATTGTAACGGGAATTAGTTAGTATATCTGCAATTGCGGTCGTTTGAATTTCCCGCCTTTTAGCTATACGTGTTGTATCTCATTTTTCAAGAATCACATTCTTCATTTACATGTGCCCTGTTATCAACAACTATGTTTAAATAACAATATTATATAATTTCATTGTTTAATTTACAGAAACAGTTTTGTTTAATTAAAACTGTTCACTGGAAAGTCCGTATATGCTGACCTTAACATTTGTTTTTTTGCTTATTACAGATCACAGATCTTAAAAAATAACTTAGCGTAGATTTTTTGCTGTGGTAATATCGTATTCGTTTTCCCTAGGTTTGGACATGACTCATAGGAACTATTGATTACTTAGAACTAAAATAATATTTGCCTTTTTAATATTGTGCGTTGCATTCAATTCAAGAATTATATCACACACTGTTAATAAAGGTTTAGAAAACAGTTAGTTCACATTTCCTTAATGTGCTAGTTGTTGAAAGTACAGTCACTTGCTGCTATACAAATATAGATAGAAGATAAAAGATACAATAAATTTTGAATAAATAATTTTAAGCTTATTTGGAAAAGCGATTATTTTTCTGTGTCATTTGCTAAACATATGGTTAGTTTTATCTTTTTTCATGTCGTAAAGAAGTGAATGATAGTGGTTAATAGATATTTTGAATGTTTTATCACAAAACTAGTCGGTACGGTACAAGGAAATTGTAGATAAATTAATAAGTACGCCTATTTCATAAAAGAAGGGTCACGTAAGTTAACGTTATTAAAATATTTTAAATAAATATTTTATACCCCAACAGTATCTGTGAATATTTTTGTATTTTAAAACAATTTTATAATTGTTAAATCTAAAAAGTGATTCAAATTAGCACGGAAAACAAATACCTACTCAATTAACCTAGAAGTTTTATGTAGCAATTTTTAAATATAATTTATTTTGATTACCATTATACATTTATAAAACATATTATAAACCTTTCTTATTATTTTGTTTATTTTTAAAAATTAACGATCGAATGGTACCGCGAAAATGATCTTATTTGAATAAACGAGACGTATACTTATCTTTGCTTGTATATGTATGTAATCAAAGCTTTTACCTTATATTTCAGCTATAACATAATTAAAATTATGGATATATATTTTACTATAATAAGTGTAATAATTTTATACTGCAACTGTATATTTGCACAGGTATGTAAAAAATAAATAACACACACAGATTTCTAAAGTTTAAAATTATTTTAGTCAAATGAATATTATATAGGAGCCGTAGTAGATTACAATCCTGTACTTCGTGGAGATAACAAAGTTCCTGTCCATATGGGTAACAACTTAAAGAAATATGAAACCTATGTCGCTCAGGCGAAAAACTCGGTATGATAAATGATATTATATTTGCAAAAAGAATAAAACCTCGATTATCGGAAATAATGCGGGCTGAGCTCTTTTCTGATAAATCCATCCAAAGTAATACAATTTTGAAGATAATAAAAAATGCATTAAATTCTGCAAAATTAATTTGGTTTTACTATGTACATATAACATACATATGGTTATATACACTACTAAAAAAAATAAAAATAGAGGATCACTTTTTAAAAATCTGTAACTTTTTAAATAATAGTTCTGAGTGATGATATTTACAATTTTTCATTTTTCGCTCCGGAAAACAATTGTAGAATCATAAATTACATGCGTTATTGTTAGAGACATAAAAGGACTGCACAAAACAAAATGAAAAGATTGCTCTTGTAGGCTTTGAATTCAGGTTAAAAGGCTTACTGAAGATGACAAATTAATTCATTTGGCAATCTTTGTTGATTAAAAGTAAAATGAGACATCTTAGTGATGTGCAAGTTGCACGGGCGATCGCCTTTATTCAGAACGACCACTCTATTCGGTATGTAAGCAGGGACCTTCGTTTTAGCCCTTCTGTTACAATATGTCAGAAGAATTTGGCAAGAAAATCTACGCAAAATCAAGACCGAAGTTGTCCTTTCCTCTTTCCGTAAGCTTACTGTTACAGCACGAAACCTCTTAAACGACACATGGAATAAAAATGTCTGACCATACTGTTAGAAACAGATTAAAAGAAGCAAATTTGAAGCCTAGAAGACCTTTTCGGACACCATAGGATGTGGATAGATTTGGTCGTGGATCTGTAATGGTTTGGGTAGAAATTAGTATAGTCAACAGAACTGATCTTGTGGTTTCTGAAAGACTAAGTGCAATGAATTACATTGCAAATGTCTTGGAGGACCATATGGTGTCTATTCATTATAATGCAGTGGATAGCAAGGAAAAATACTGCCGGCGTACCCAATTTTTTGTGGAATTCGGACTATGGACTGACTGGCATTAAGTCCTGACCTGAATCCTATTGAGCACGTGTGGGATCAGTTTTGCCAACGTGTTCATAAGCGCCCTAATTCACGACAAACCTTCCAGGAAGTGGCAGAAGCCCTGATGGAGGAATAGGAAATAATACCTCAAGAATACCTTCGCAGAATAATGCGAAGCATATCAGCAGATGTGAGGAACTGATTCGAGCTCGTGGAGGACATACACGGTATTAAACCTCGCCAATCCAAAGAAAACCCGACTCTCATCGACACTTTGGCACTCGTTTTCATTTTGTTGTGTAACTTAGAAATAACTGAGAGTTATAAAATTTGTTGATTTTTAGACTAAAATATATGCTGTTGGACCATACGTAATTGGATTTACCCAAAGCGCTTATTTAAAAAATTACAGATTTTTTAAAAAGTATTCCCCTAATTTTTTGAGCAGTGTATTCAGTAGTGTCCGCTTATAACAAACTACTACCTGCCATTAAATGGTTCGTTATATCCGAGGTTCTTAATAACAGAACAAGTTAAAAATGTCATTTATTGAATATTTGAGTAAAAAATTTAACCATAAGCATATATATGTATAATATCAATATCATATGTTATACAAGTATAAATTAATGAAGTTATGGACTATAGTAATAAACAATAATAATCGGCCAGAAAACATTGCACCCGAAAGTTCGTTATAAACAAAAAATCGATGAGAATATAGTTCGTTATATACAAAAGTTCGTTATATCCGGGTACTTATGCGAAAAATCGATAAAAATTTTTTGTTCGTTATGCCCGGATTCGTTATGTGCGGGAAAAATAACATTGAACTTATGGCCGTTTCTTACGTGCCTTTTAAAGTGGTTTGTTATTAGCAAGAATTCGTTATGAGCGGGTTCGTTATAAGTTAACACCACTGTATTACTGTTTCTTTTTTAAACATAATGACTGGTAGTATTTACTCAAATTTTTAGTGACCCTACCTTAATCGCCCCTGATTAAGAGTAAATACTATCAGTCATGTCATATAGTAATTGTACTTTTGTGTACAAAATTTTGTGTGAGACGTAAACAATATGCAAGCGTTATTTGGTATTTCTCACAGCTCACAGTCCTCAGCAATCAAAATTCCATTAAACGGGGTTTTATTGTATTTTTTTTATGAACTATTTTGAATACTACAGAAAGCTGATATAATAGTATTTCCGGAATACGGTCTTACTACCACAAACGTCACAATCGACAATATAGTATCTTATACAACGGTTTTTCCTGAACCTCAAACCAAGACCATCGCATGCGGAAACAATAATTTTTCTCAGGTACGAATTCTACATTTTTCTATTATAATAAAAAAGTAGATTATTTTGAACTTACTTTATTTACGTTACAAAAGTATTGCAGCACTTTTTCTATTCATCTATCAACATTCCAATGCAATCTGTTTTTATACCTGAACACCTAAACACAAACAATATTTTTTTCTATTTTTACGTAACCTATTTTCAGTGGCGTATTAACCTAGTTTGGTGCCACAAGCCCCTGCACCGTTTGCTTCGTTTTTTTAAGCTCCCGTTATTAACGTGCACCCTAGGCTCTGGACATGCAATTTTCAATGAGGCGCGGACGGACACGTGACTTTGACAAGTGCTTGTAGGTCCCACGCGGTCCCACGTATGCAGCTTGTGTACCTTGCCTCTGTTGCCAAATCAATTTAAGCGTAAAATTAATATTGGCAACTGAAATGTCCTATAGAGGCGCTGCGTTCATTTAAGATGGTCGACTTGGTAATATTCTGATGATGATTCTAATGCTTCTTTCACAATGGCCGTAAGCGTAAAAAATACATAAGCGTAAACGTAAGTGTAAAGTTGAACTATAGCATTCCTGTGGCAGCGTTCACAATGCTGTTACGTAATTCTTACGGACAAATCTAATTACTGCACATGCGCGTGAACTGTCAATCGTAGAAAACGTGCTCCTTGCTGTCAACAACTACCTCGTAGATATGCTGTGTTGATGTGTATTTTGATTTATACACATATTATAATGGAGAATTTAGAATTATTCATTCATCTATCTATCTAGAAGCTATGAATGATTATATAATAAAAAGCATAAAAATTATAAAGATATACTAAGGAAAGAAAATATATGGGCACAGATATCAGAATCTGTATATGTAACAGGTTAGTATTGAGGTTTTGAATTGATTTTATGTTGAAATCACTTACATCTTAATTTTTACGTTATGTCCATTGTAAACATACATAAGTTTTACATAATTTTTATGTTATGTAACCCTTACGCTTACGTCCATTGTGAATCTAGACTAATGTGTGATTGGTTGCCATTTGCCCAATTCGGAGGGTTCGCAAGTTTGCCGCTTGGTGGCTACGGGTTAATTTCAGTCGCGAATACAAAATTGTAAAATTAGTTATTAATGAATATCTTGTTGTTTCATTTTCTGACACATTGAACTTAATTATCAAATTAATTTTTATAAAAATAGAGCATTCAACATGATCTCGTTGGTAAAAGTTCAGAGCTAACAAAATCTAAAATATAATTATCCAAGTAAAATAATTACGCAAAATTAAAAAAAAATAATATAACAGCGAACCATTAAATGATTTGGAATTAATGTTATTCGTCTGCTTTTTGGTAAATTTAAGTTTAGTTCTACATATAAATTATAAGCCAACTCCCGGCTTAATCTAATTTTAAAAATTGAAATTCAGGAATATTAATTGGATTACTGGCATCTCGTAAAGTGCGATGTAGGACGTTTAAGTTACGTCTGAAAAAAAAAATATCTATAAAGAGAGATACGTATTTATATTAAAATTTATATTACCTATTTTCTTGAGCGTCATTCGCTACCAAATATCCTGTCGTTGCATAAAAATTTCAAAAAATGCCATATTTTTCTTAATTGATATGTCGCATGAAAGTCGTTATGAATAAATCAACCAAGAAAATGCAGTGTCTATGATAACAACTAATTATAGCAACTGTCGTTAAGACTTAACAACTGAATAAGTTAGAAAATAGGAAATATTTTTTCAACAACTGACCATGGAAATAGCAACCGAAAACTAGTTGTTATCGATAACCACTTCGTTAGAAAATAGGGCTCAATGTCTTCATTTTCTGAAATCGATAAACTATTGAACAAACCACGGATGTTTAGAATCATAAGTAGCCTTTAAAATCCACGCTCTACGAGCACGGATTTTAATCCTAGGTATGTTAATAGCTATTATCTGTGCAACAGTTTGGTTGCAAGTGAGTTTAGACGTATTTTACACAAAGAAGTTGCACACTGTTGCGCAATTGATCATTTTGTGACAATACACAAACTTATAAATTGGCCAAATTTACAATTGTATGTGTGAGCGCAGTCATATAAACCTTTGGCAATCACTCATACAATCAAACTGTTTCACAACTGAAAATTGCATGTCAGCGCTAGGCCTAAGATTTTTGCGGCCACTGTAAAATTATGCGCTGCAAGCCCGGGCTTCGTGGGCTTGTAGGATAGTACGTCACTGCCCATTTTAACAAATTATTCACATATTTCTTTCTATGATATTTTCAGTCATTTTTTTTGTACGATATGACATTGTTGAGCCTGCAATTTTAATAATTTAAATTTCAATATTCTTATTTTCTGAAAAAGTGTACAAGACTCGTGCAGAATGAGCCTTTTTTTTAACTCAATGAAACGAACCACACATATCAAACAGTATCTCTTGGCTATTCATATCAAAGAAGACTCACTTGTTACATAAATGACATTCCATTTTTTTTTAGATATTCGCAAATTTATCCTGTATAGCAAAGAAACATGCGATTTACCTTGTTGTTAACTTACCGGAAAGAGTACAAGACCCAAATAATGTTAAAAAAGATATATATTTTAACACCAACATTGTTTTTGACAGAAAAGGAGCTTTAATAGCGCGGTTAATATATATAATTCTCTTTCACTTATTTTAATATTTTATCATACATATTTCCGTAGGTATCGAAAGTACAATCTGTTTGAAGAACCTGGTTTTAGCGCCCCAGAAAAACCTGAATTGACTTATTTTGAAACTGATTTCGGTGTAACTTTCGGAACTTTTACTTGTTTTGATATTTTATTTTCTCAACCATCTCTGGAATTACTGAGAATGTACAAGAATATAACTGATATTGTGTATCCTACAGCTTGGTTTTCGGAGTTACCGTTTTTAACAGGTATACCTTACTTTTGTGAGAATTGTCTATAATTTTTATTTGTTCCCTTTTTAAGCTGTTCAAACTCAGAATGGTTGGGCAAGGGCAAACGGAGTAAATCTCTTAGCTGCTGGTTATAATTCTCCAGAAAAAGGTAATGGCGGCAGTGGTATTTATCAGCCTAGTAAAAATAATTATGTTGTACCTTCCCGAGACGAATCCCAAGTAATTGTTACTTCAATTAAAAAGATTAACATTAATAATAGAATGACGGATAGCAGTTCCAGCAAAATGATGGTAAATGTTTTCTTTTTCTTTTAATAATGGAATTTTTTTTTAATTAATAATTTTCTTTTACAGAACCATACAGTTAAAAATATTACGAACGAGAGAATGAACCTAGTTGTTTTAAAAGAAAACATGACGCAATACGAATCATTATTATTGAATGAAAATAAGACAGATTACGAAAAGTGTCACAATAATTTATGTTGTACTTTTACCGTAACGTTTACTCCTGCAAAATTGGATTATTATAGGTAATATTAATTTCGTTCATAACTTATGAATTAAATGTCTGTATACCGGGTGTTGTTTTAAGGTGCACATAGGAGATTAATATGGGAAATCAGTTTTTTGCAGGCTGTTGCCCCGTTTTAACTTAGAACGATGGTTGTGGTATCAATAAAAAAATAAAAAAAATCTGCATCAAATGTAAATTATGTAATATTATGGTCCCGTAACCTAATTATTAAATTTATACAATTTTGTATTAATAGCAATAGACCTTTTCAATTTAAAGAGATAGAAGATATGCGTAATGGGGATCTGCGCAAAGTAAGAACAACTGAGATCTATGGCGTTTGTTTCTAAAAAATTTAGACGTAAAATGTGGGAATATCTCAGATAACTTTAAAAAATCTTATCGAAATAAGTTACAAAAGCTTTTATTGAAGTTAAAATGTCTAACGATGCAAATTTTCACTGAGAATACAGGTATTTTAATGACTGCAATATTCTTGACGTTTCGTTTAACAGCCCAACTGGCAGTTGTTCGCGCCATTTTCTTACAATTTGCAGCGATAGAAAGAGATAGCCGTTAAATTGAAAAGGTCCATTGGTCCATAGCCATAGAATTTGAACAAAAAGATACGTTTGACATTTTATGTGTCAAAATTTGTTATAACTTGTGCAAATTTTTTTATGTTATAATTTTATTAATTTATTTTTTGTTAAGCATTTTCTAATCTGTTATAAAACATTAAAAAGAAAATTACTCAAAAAATCATAGCTATCAAATTTTGAGAGATTAAATGAAAACATTTGTTTATCTTTTTGTTCAAAAATGCCATGGCTATTACTATTAATACAAAATAGACCTTTTCAATTTAAATAGATAGAAGATATTATAGGCATTGGAGATCTGAGCATAGTAAGAACATGGATACGAGCTTGTCAAGACATCCATGGCGTTTGTTTTTAAAAAATTTAGACGTAAAATGTACAGAAAAATTAAAAAAAAAAAACTTGTTGAAAGATGTTGCAAACGCTTTTTATCGAAGCTAAAATGTCTAACGATGCAAATTTCACCGAGAATACAGGTATTTTAATGACTGCAATAATTTTGACGTTTCGTTTGACAGCCCAACTAGCAGTTGTCGACGCCATATTACTATTTGCAACGATAGAAAGAGATAGCTTAAATTGGAAATTGGAATTAAATAAATTAAATAATTAGTTTATGGTACCAAAATATTACATAATTTACATGTATATTTGATGTCATTTGATACAGAGATTTTTTATCTTTCTATTAATACCACAACCATAGCTCTAAATTAAAACGGGGGGCAACAGCCTGCAAAAAACTGATTTCTCATGTTAATAAGAACAATGTTTTAAACTATTTTGATTTTGAGTCGTGATATTCCAACATAATATGTTTCGTGGCAACACAATATATTCGATAATACCTGAACGCACGTGTGGTATTTCAACGGCCGGTATATTCGAACCGAATGCATTTACGAGCCTAAACTCATATTAGTTAGGCCGGTTTACTTTTTCAACAAATTATAAAATCTACACAAATGGTTAGAAAATTCTACAAAAATTTTTCGGCTACTTTAAATATAGACATAAAACTTTTAAAAAACTGTGGGCCGAATGACTAGTGATAATAGTTCGACCGGTATTTTAAAGGTCACCTTCTAGGCCAGATTTAGCTTCTACCCAGATCCTGTAATTTTGGCACAATGAAAGCCAACTTCGTAAAAATCCCACCTTGCAAGACATATGGGACAATATTCACTAAAAAATGTGCAGGACTTAGGGATCCAGTGCCTAATAGAATTAAAGCTGGTATTATTAATAAAGGCGATGTAACCCAATATTAAAAGGCGGAAAACTTGAATAACAAATTCAGTTTTTGTAACTTTAAAATCTATATTTTTAACTTGTCGAAAGAAATTTATAGAAATTTCTCACCATTTCCGTAGGTTCTATAATTTGTTTCTTGAAAATGTTAACCGGCCCAACTAATATGAATTTGGGCTAGTATGTATTTACATTTACGTTTAAATTTTCCCATCTATGGACACATTTTTATTGCATCCCGACGTTATTTTTCTATGCGCCACATAATGAAATTCTTATGAACTAAAGATGAGGAGCCACCACTGAATATTGTATATTATACTGGAATGCGCCATGCCATGATGCGAGATTGCTACAGTAACAAAACAGGCCGAGAGCGATAGCAACACGGAGATTTTTCCCTCTTTTACGCACTGGCAAATCAGCCCTATATTCTGTATAAAAATTGAATAAAAAATAAAAACAAAATTATAATAACGCCACATGTCAATGTCAAAAAATTCATATAAAAATTAAGTTGCAATATGGAAAAAGAGTTATTGCATAAACAGTTGTAAATCCGAATGGAAAAACCTCACGTCATGCTTTCTCTTTTCGCACAAGTTGACGGCGCATTCCAGTAGTATATATTGAGTTCAGTGGGACGCATCATGTATGTTGTCAAGTAAAATGATTAAAAGGACAAGCATTTATTTTCATACGTAATATAACAAGTGATATGATTATCATCGATGATATTCTCGAGTGAAACCGAGTTGCAGATTTCACGAGTCCGAAGGACGAGTGAAATGTGCTTCTTCGGTTTCACGAGCAATATCTTCGATTATTAATCATATCACGAGCTTATATTTAATGAGAGAATATAATGAATTTTTGTGACACATTGTGTGTGCTGCTAACCTAACTTTTAATATATTGTATTACAACATGGTTAATTTGATAATTGCCTTATTATTTTCATCCTTGTTGATATCAATCCAACGATTTCACACATTTTTATACTCAAAATTAACTGTCAATGTCAAATAAAAAAAACAAATCCCTTAGTAACGAATGTAAATAAGGTGATAATTTCTTTGTTTTTTATCATCGCTGTGATAGACATGTAACTAGGGAGATTCTGAATGTTGATTGGCGGAAAACATGTCACGTGACTCATGAATTATATTCTCGATAAAATATTATTTGAAGAACACAAAAATTGTCTTTTAATTAATTAATTAATGGGAAGTAGAAAACAGCAACTTTATTCTTGTTTGTTACTTTCTTAATATCAAACTGACAACTACGTAATTATCTGTCACTTCATTTGGTGTTTATTTCGCATCTTATAGACAAATAACCACTTTTCTGTTTCCCATCACCCCTTCCTCTTGTTTTAAAATATTCATCACAAATGCTTTATATGAATTTATTTAATAAATTTAAGTTTTTCCCTGAGTAGAATATTAAAGAAGTAGAGTGAAGTTTTTTATTTTTGATCCGTAAGGATATATATCTACTTATATCCAGAGGCGGATTTAGAGGGGGGGCACTCGGGCACGTGCCCCCCCCCCTGTTATTTTTAAAAATTTAATTATTACATATTATCATTCACGTATTACACATCATAGATAAATAAAAGAATAAACATACTAATAAAGATACAGAATTTATATTTATTTTTCAAATTGTTCATTATTTTGGTGATGCCCCCCTAACTTTTTTTGTTATATAAAATAGAACAACTGGTTCATATAAAAGTTTTATTATTTTTATTATACTATTTGATGGCAGATGTATATATTTTTTATAAAGACACGTTTAAAAGATTCGACTATCAACTTTTATTTTTTAAATAGCAAACAATATTTATTTCACTAAAATATAAACCGCCATTTTTTGTCTTAAGTTGTTTTTATTACTTAATTTGATGTTTTAACTTGTTTTGTATAACATTGTTGGATTTTATTTATTTTCACAAGACTACTTAGAATATTTCAATAAACATTCTTTCTCATATTTCTCAAACTCATTTACTTGTTTGGGGTCCTGCACTCTGCTTTTTATTATTATTTTAAATTAAAGTTCTTTTAAATTTGAAGCAATTCGTAGTATTAAAAAGTCTTAATTGTTTTTGGTTTGAAGCAATTCGTAGTATTAAAAAGTCTTAATTGTTTTTGGTTTAACTAAATTTGATTTTTAAAGTCAATGGCGACACCTATTGCTATATATTTCTCTTGCACAAGTTCTATAGTAGGCAGCGAGAGAAAGGTAGCACTAATGTGACGACACAGTGATACTGACAACAAACCTCAAATATCTCGCAAAGTAATTATTAAAAATTTGTTGTCTTCATCTTAATCCCTATTTATTTAAGTATAAATGTACATTTTATTATTTTTTGTTATGGTGCAGGACCCCAAATAGATCATTAAAAAGACAAAAAATGGGGGTTTATATTTTAGTAAAGTAATTATAGGTTGCTATTTAAAAAATAAAAGTTCTGACTATAAAAAAAATATTTACATCTGCCATCAAATAGTATATTTAAAATAATAAAACTTTTATATGAGCAATTTTTTACAATATAACACAAAAGTTAACGAGGTGGGGGGGCTCACCCTATATATTTAAAATTTGTTTTTCCGAATTTAGTGCCCCCTCTTTTATAATTTTTTTAATCCGCCACTGCTTATATCTACGTTTTTTTTTCAATATATTCATATTTAAGTATTATGAAGTGTTTTACCCAGTTTTGATTCTAAGACTGTCGTTATTTATATTTTAATTAGGTTGTTCGTGTACGACGGCATGAGAACCATGGGGGACATGAACAAAAGGGTTCAAATCTGCGGACTGGCTGCTTGCAAAGACGAAACAGTTGAAACTTGCGGCGATAGTATCCACCGTTCTACAAGTGTTAAGATCTTCAACAACATTTCCATTTCTGGTGATTTCCTAGATAAAGGTGGAAGTGTCATCTTTCCTTCTCAGGTTCTTTACACTCTCGACATTCTCAAGCCGGAATTCTACACTTTCAGTTCTGTGAAGAAAGATAACGTACAGAGTGTAGAGATGAAAACGACTACGCAGCTCAAAGAAATTTTAGGATTTGGAATTTATTCTGTGACTACAGATAAAGATTCGCATCATGATGATGGTAGTGGAACATCCGGCTGGTTGATATTTCTTTATGTCATTATTGCTTTGGCGATATTGTTTGCTATAATTGCGCTTGGTATATACATTTTGAGATCTAAGAATCGCGGTAACTTTCGAAATCTTTTTCAAGAAAATGAAAACTAAATAGCGAAAATCATGATCTTATGCGATTTCGTAAATTCGGTCGAATTGCTGTGTGTTATGTGAATCATTTGTAAAGTGAATCGGATGGATGAAACCGATGAGTTCATAAATTCACTAACCAGAGCGAACAATTCTATCAAAATTTTCGATTCAATTTTATGTGTAGGTTTATAGTTCGTATCTAATTGGGATCTCGGAAACTACAAAAGAAATGAAGTCGGTTAAATTAGGGCAAAGTTGCCCCATTAGTAGACCATTTTAAAGATGAATTTGTTTTTCCCGAAAAATTTATAGGTCACTAGATAAACGCAAAAATTCAAACTTGGTGATTTTTAGTTCTTCAAATAACTTCTAAATATGAAATAATATCGAATTTTGGTTTGCTTTTCTTTAGGACATTTTTTTTATTTCCTTTCGAACAAAAATGCTCAATTTTTTTTAACTGTTTGATTTATGTTTTTTATATGGACGCCATATTGGAAAATTGCATAATGGAAAAGAGGATTTTTTTTAGCTATCCAACGATGTATAAGTTAATGATGTTCATTTGATTCATACAGCAAAAATGCAAGAATTATTAATTTATAAGGTAATAATAAATTAAACAATGATTGTGGCAATGAAACAAATGAAAACATAATTATAGATTATAATTAGTTTATTTTTATTGCTAATTTCCTAGTTCAGTTCTCAAAATTTTATTCAGTTTAATTAGTTTTAATATTTTTATATGGACGTCATAATAGGCGATGACCACATGGAAAACTAAATTGGAAAAGTGTTTCAGAACTGAATAAGTTAAAAATATAAGTGAAAATAAAGAAAATAAACAAAAATAAACAGATAACAATATCTAATTGATTATTTCATTTGCTTCGTTACCATAATCATTGTTTTTACTTACACTATAAAATTAATAATTGTTTCATTTTTACTGTTTGAAACAAATGAACATCAATAAGTTATTATACATCGCTGGAAAACTTTAAAAAATCTTCTTTTTAATGATGTAACTTTCCAACATGGCGCTCATATAAAAATCTTAACTTTGACTCCATAACTCAAAACCTACAGTGATAAAAAAAATGAGCTTCGTCATTCGAAAGAAAATAAAAAAGTGTCCTAAAGAAGGGCAAACCAATATTCCATATTATTTCATATTTAGAAGTTGTTTGTAAAACTAAAAATCAGCAAAATTTTAATTTTTGCATTTATCTAGTGACCTATAAATTTTTCTGGAAAAACAAATATCTCTTTAAAATGGATTACTAATGAGGCAACTTTGCTCCGATTTAACCGACTTCGCATCTCTTACAGTTTCGGAGATCCCAATGGTGACCCGCGAAAAATCGTATCGTGTATAAGCATTCAACTGAATCTGTATGGAATCTTTAACTAATACCAGTGGCGTCTTATTCTGGTCACTGTATTTTTTATTGCACCAGTAGTTATGCATAAGTGTCATACAACGAAACTGTTATAGCATTCCTGGTTTGACCTTTAAAAACTTCAAAAAATTAAATAATAACAACTTATTTTTGCGATTTAATCCTATGTTTATTGAGGAACTGCACAAAATTAATTATAATTATTTAAAAATTTATTCCATATATCAATGAAATAAATGCATCCAGCATTAGTTCTGTACGCCACTAAATGTATTGAGTTGCACTTTTAGTTTACCTAAATCTTTTGTGGATGTTTCAAAATATTGCACACAATTGGCTCTTTAAATAAGAAAAGTGCAGCAAATGATAATACGTCCTTTGCGCGTGCGGTACTATTTCTATATGATCCGAACTACACTAGAGATTGCACTTGAATAAGAACCGTCCAAAAATATAGGAACTCCTGATAATTGTTCTGACATCGTTCAATGAAATACCAACTTTTTTTGCTATTTGTCACGAGCTTTAGCGTTTATCTTTCAAAATATTAATTTTTACACGAATATCGTGATTTTTTTCGTGGTGGCTTTTTTTCTTATTTTTGTAAATATACTTTTGAATACATACACAATTTTCAATAATTAAATTATTATAACTTGTATAAATATTTTTAATCAAAAAATTGACAAAGTAATAAATTCAAATTAACATTAATTAGATAAAGGCATACCGTCCATTTGAAAAGTCACAGATGTATTATTATTATTATTATTAGGATTTACTGGCTTTATTTTCACACATAAAAAATTGGATTAAAAATATGTGACGAACTAAAAAAAAAACTCGAATATTATTATTTGAAATATCAAAGTAAGAAACGGTGAACAGTGGCAAAATAAGATAAAATATTCAGTTTTATTGTTTTTGTATACAGGATGATTGAAAAATGGGACAAATAGCTATTTTCTTTATTATTATTATTAGACCTATAGTTTAAATTACAATGTTGCGCGCGAAATTAAATGTCATTTTTTGGTGTGGACTAAAACGGAAATAGAATGTAGGATTTTTTCACATCAAAAAGTGGCATTTAACAAGGCGCGCAACTTAGTAATTTAAACTATAGATCTTCTATTAATAATAAAGAAATTAGTTATTTGTCTCAATTTTTTTAATCGACCAGTTTGTGTGATAATTTAAGAAAAAAACTCGAATAAACATAAAATTTAAAGTTATTATTTGAAATTTCAAAGGAATAAAAGATAGACAGAGACTAAAAAAGAAATCATTAGAATTCATTGATTTTTACAAATCAGTAGGTTGTATCTATATTTTTGAACTGTACTGTAAATGACAACATGGAGAAGTTTTATATGCCTCCAGATATATAAGCAAAAATTTGTAACGAAAATAATCTTAACATTATTATGTTATTAACATAAAAAGTCACTTTTTATATATTTCTAGTCTTTTACTCTTCTACAAGCTTTAATAATCGGATAGATCTGATATACCTGTGACTATAGCTAACATATTTCGCGGACAGTTTCGGCTGAATGTACGAAAACGTTTTATTATATATATTTTTATATATTATTATTATAATTGCTGATACTCAGTGGCAAATAAAAGCAAAAAATATGTTAATATTCATAATATAAAAATATGTGTGCTTAGATATAAATATTTAATGAATTTATCGGTTAGTAATTTCCAAATTTAATGTCCTATTCTTAATTTATAATCAATAATGACCTCATTTCTTAAGATACCATGAACAGTTTTTTTACGGCTATACGGCCAGTTTATATATTTTCAAAAATATTAGGAGTTTTTCCGTATAGCATCATAAAAACTAAACACAGTTTTCTGTTAAAAATATTTGTGTATGATGTGTTAATAATTATCTACCAAATTATTTTATTATTTCTTCTCTTAATGCCGTGTATATTCGTTGTTGCACCACATTTTAGTAACTCTGTATTATTTGATTTGATATTATATACCTCTCAGTACGATTTGATGTTATTAGGAACGATGATAAACGTTATTCCGTTTTATATTTATCGGAAAAATATTCTAAATTTGTTTAATGAAAATTATAAATTGGATTTTGAATTCAAAAATTTAAATATTTATTTAGATTATAATAAACTACGGAAATTTAGTTATAAAATTATTTTAATTTGTGTTGGTAGTGCTTTTATGGAAATAATAACAGACACGATAGATTTACCCATGGTTGTAACAAAATTATTTTATTTGGGGTTATTTTTTTCTATAGCAATTCAGTGTATTATTTCGGTTTTTCTTTTTGATTTGAATTACAAATATACGTTATTAAATACTGAAATTATTAACATGTCTTATGTAAAATATGAAAAACTAAAGAAAATTTTATTCATACATGAAAAATTAACGTCATTTTCGATTGAAATTAATAAAATCTTTAATATAAATATAATAGTTAACTTTGTGACTAATTTTTGCTATACAGTGATAACTCTATACTTTTTGCAAGTACTAATGAGTGATCCTACTGTATTTTTCCCTTATTTACCGGGACTTATCTGGATATTTTATACAACTTTAGTTATTATTTTATTAGTCTATTATTTCAATGAAGTTAGTAAAAGTGTAAGTACTTTATAATTTATAAACAGACCTTATTTGACGTTATGTAAAACTTATTAATATATTAAAACAGGAACGATACAGTAAACACTATTTTCTATATCAAATTTCTTTCTTGCGTTTTATATGTCGTCAAATGTGGTATTCGTAGAATATATTTTATTTTTATTGTTTTTTAAAGGCTAATGAAACTTGTAATTTATTAAACAATTTACGATTTATAAATTCTCGAAGAAATATAAGCGATTTGGTAAAAGAAATGTGATAAAAGGAATCTAAACAAACAAAATACAGCAAATTTTGTTTTAGATTAAACATAGTATATTAAAATTGAGGCATGAGAAATTAATTTTTACTAATTTTCATCTTTTCGAAATAAGTAATACTCTATTATATAATGTAAGTACCTATTTTTATGATTATGTTATATGATATTTATTAAATAATTTAAAGATCTACACAGCTACAACTATCTACTCAGTCATACTGTATCAATTTCGAAAAGACTAAACAGCACATTGTGAAAACGTATCATGTGTTTTATATCTTTTGTAATATAATTACTTAAACAACATATTTATGATATCATGTACCTAATTAATATATGTATATATTTTAATATCTTTTATAGTGTTTAACTTTATTATTTGAAAGAACGATAAAATAAAATATATTTGTACTTATTTTACATATATTCAGGATAACTACTGAATCGCCTTAAAATATAAAATTCTCATAATATAAAAGATTATTCATTGTTGTCTTCATTAAAATTGTTTTGTAAGAAAAGTTTTAGGTATCTAAGTATATAAATACAAAAGTATTAGGCCAGGCGCTAGAAGCCAAAAGAGGGCGTGTTCGGGAAATAATTAGAGGAAAGCTGCAAATGGATTAAATCGCTTTATTTAAGGTCTGGAATGAACATATTAAGTTTTCCCCCTCGAAAGACCTGAGCGTTGGCCGCCATATTGGAAAAAAGGAGCAAACTTGGAGTTTTTCGCCAATATCTTCGTTTATATTCGACTAAAAGTAAAAATACCTATTACCAATATTAAAGACAATTGAATTCTCTACAAAAATGGTATTTTGTACTTTTTTGCTAAGACTTATAGTTTGGAAGCAATATCCGTGAGAAGTGTGTTATTTTCGCGCAACCGCACGAAACGTCGGATTTCGCACGCCGTATTTCGTTTTCTATGTTAAATACGACGCTGTTTCAATATTTTAACAAAAACCAACAAATTTTTCATTGAATATATCAATATTTCTTACCAGTTAACAGTTTTTTTGTCTCTTTTCCACACCACAATCAGTTCTTGTAAGTTAATTTTCTTCGTTTCGAAGTTGATGGTCGGCAGAGTTCTTTCTCTTGGTCGGTCTTCTTACTTTTGTCATATTGCTTGCCCATTTCGCCGTCATTTGTTGCCTCGTAAAGTACCTCATTGTCGTCGGATATGAAGTGGTCCAATTGAATGTCAAGTTCGGTATCATCACTGAGTTCATCTAAAATGTTTTCGATATTTGTACACTATTGTCCCCGACAATTGTAACAAATGGCAGAACATCGAAGCCCAACTTTCCGGCAACTGCAGGCCGTTTTACATCCTTTTGTGCACTTGCAAGATATAGACTTTAAGAGCGATTGAGGTAATCGGAAGAAGGCCGTCTTTGGTCTTCTTCCAGCCCCAATCTAGCGGGGTTTTATAGTTGCCGTACCACAGCTGGATTTGGTGGTACGTCCGTAAGGAATGCTGACGTGCAGCTGCCTGAGTAGGTGGCAAAGAAGCCAGATTGAAAGAAGATTTAGACATTGACCAGGCAAATAGTTGGAATCTCAGGTTATCTAACGATATAAAACCGCATAATGCGACAAAAACAAGAGCAATGTTGACCAAGGAGCACTATGTTGACCAAAGTATGTGGCGCCACAGTATATCACGTGATTCGTAAGGTGCGTCTGCGCGTCAGAACGTTTTTGATTTTCAAATATATTTGCAGTATTTGAGGTTATAATATATGTTCTATTGAATTAAAATGTTAATATCAACACAAAATTTTGGTGGAAATCCTGGAACATTTTAGTTCTAACAGTGTACCACACTTCTCGGGGCTATTGCTTCCAAACTATAAGTCTTAACAAAAAAGTACAAAAGACCATTTTTGTAGAGAATTCAATTATCTTTAATATTGGTAATAGATATTTTTACTTTCAGGCTAACATAAACGAAGATATTGGCGAAAAACTCCATGTTTGCTCCTTTTTTCCAATATGGCGGCCAACGCTCAGGTCTTTCGAGGGGGAAAACTTAATATGTTTATTCCAGAGCTTAAATAAAGCGATTAAAGCCGTTTGCAGCTTTCCTCTAATTATTTCCCTAAAAAAACCTCTAGCGCCTGGCCTATATTTAATTATTGAGAAGAAAATCGCAGAGTTCTAATTTTTAAGCTTTAATAGCACCAATTCTGAGAACTATTTTATCAATATCACTTGTTCTTTCAAATATGGAATGGCCATAATCTACGTATATAAACATATAATGAATTTAATTATTTGTACCAATTTAATGTACTATTAATCAATTATTCAAATAAAAGTCATTAATTTACTAACATTGTTTATTTATTATTTTCACATTTTCTAAAGATTCGTATAGCATGGCGGAGATATTCGGCGTTTTCAAGTATATTATAGCGTGCGAGCCCCCGAAGTCGAGTGTAGCGCGTAGTGACGACGCCGTTGATCGAAGCTTCGAGAGTGCATTACGCGGTTGGCGCGAGTTTAAATGAAAGCGGAGATAAGCGTCTCTCTCTCGTTTAATAAACATTTTTTTTTTTTATTTTTTTTTTATTTTTTTTTTGATTTTGTCACCACCCAAATAAATACACGTTATAATAAAATGTATATATTTATTGTAGATTAACTGGAGTCTGTCCGTATGCTTTACCAAACATAAATATGTCTTTTTAAATCAAGATTTCATCTTTATGGCAGGTTATAATAATTTACATATTTTCATATATGAGGGATGCTTTTACTTCTACTGATTCTTTTGACGTATTCTTAACATGGGTAACAGTTTGTAGTCAATCTTGTAATTTTTCTGTGAATTTATTATTCCTACATTTGTATAGAAAAGATAATATTGAGAAACTTTTTTCAAAAGTGAAGAAGATTGACAAAATGTTTGGAGAAGTAAACTTAAATAGTATCTTACAGAGGACTACTGAAATTTAATCAAAGAATTTTGGGTATTTGTACCATATATAGATTAGTAATGTTAATTTTCTGATGTAGATAAGAAGTTTCAATATTTCTTTAATGCTTTGTGCGTTCTTATATCGGTTTCTGGCAGTTTTGGAATGATTTTTTTTGTCAAACATAAAATATACATTACGGGAAATTTAACTATATATTTCAAAAGAATGGAATGAACATACTAATTTGAATAAATATATACATACATACATAAAATCACGCATGTCCCACTTAGTGGGCTAACACAAACCCGAAACAATAATAATAACAAGCACAAACATAATCACTCACTCTTTCAACAACATTCTTAATAACCAGACATCACACAACAAATATTCCTCACTCTTAACATATTAAAATGGCCGATTTTCAGTAGCGAAATACCGCAACGACCAAATATAACTAGACAAAACTTCATTTGGTTTGTTTTGATTTCGGCTGGCCAGACATAGAAACTAGAGATAGAGATATATCTTGTCTAGTCCGAGTATTTCTCACTAGAGGTCACCATTGAGGCCACGTAGAGTATCAGTGTCTAGTTTGAAGGTTTCTCACTGGTTGCGCAAGTGTTCTTAGTTAAAATTGCGTGGTTAACATTTAAGATTAACATTAAATAATTTATAAGGTTTAATATTTAAGAAAAACTAACGTGTCACTCACAAAACTACTACAACTACAAAACGACGATAAAATACACATGCGTCTACGTGGTCTCTAGTGAGCAACGTTCAAACTAAACACTGGACTATACACTGACACTCTACGTGGCGTCTAGTGAGAAATACTCGAACCAGACAAGACATATCTCTATCTCTAATTTCTCTGTCTGGCCAGCCGAAATCAAAACATTCAGTGAGGACGGATAGGGAATGATTTGTCTAGTTGAAATACCGCATCCGGACCACAATAATAGTTACGAAACAATCATCTTTCGCCACACATTCATAATCGCATTCATACATGCTCTTCTTCTCTTCCCATTCGGAAACTTTCTCTCTTTAGCACCTTGGCAACCACATCCATCCACTTAAACAATGAACGACCACGCAATTGAACACCTTCAACTTCACCAAGATATATATGAAAATTTAATTATGCATTGTAAAAAAAATTACAAATGTGTTTCAAATAATGATTATTGTTTTACTTCTTTAGTATCGTCTTTGGCCTATTTTGCTATTAAATTATTACTAAATAAAGTTGATATCCTATTACTTTTAGTGAAGAGTACCTGGTATGGTAGTATTGTTATTTATGGTTAATAATTTCCATATTATACAAAATGAAGTAAATATTTAAGCAGTGTGTATTATTTTTAACATTTTACAGGCTCATAAATACATATAATTAATGTATTTATTTTATATTGGAATCATAAACTTGTTTATACACCCTCAAAAACGAGCGCAATTTCGCTTTTATCGCCCGAGGGCTTATAAAGTTGCCAAGGAACAGCTATTCAAACGTTTACAGTAAATCTCAGACAATACAATAAATTCGATAAATCACATTTTTCGAATTCCGCTACTCGCAAAACTTTTCCTTTCTCGTATACGTCTTTTGACTTCTGTAGAACCAACTTGTCCAGGGCAGCCTCAAATGCATCTAATATTTCTTTTGAATAATAGATCTTCCATTTTCATTTGACACTGAATTAAAACTGGTTATAAACAAACAATATAGCTAGAAACCACAGGATACTTAAAATTCACAACGCCAGCACAACGATACCGAATATATACCTACTGAATCCGTGAATTTCGTTAACCACATTGAAAAATGAGTATTCGAACATTTTTGCTTGTAATTTGACAACATAATACGTCAGATTAGTTTATGTTAAGTTATATTTAGAGAAGTATACAAAAGAAGTAAGCTGTGTGCTGTTTCATAAAACACTGACCTATTATAAATTGACTAGTAAGATTATGAAATAACGCTAAGTCAACGAAGATCGCGTTTTATAAATTGTCTGGGCGTTTTATAAAAAGACAGATTTTACAATCTGGCTACTACGTATATAATTTAAGAAGTATAAATAAACAGATTGTTGAATATGTCAATTTCGCTAAAGATAATATGTCCGTACCGGTAGAAGGCACTAACAAAGTGTCACCTCATAGGCTCTCAAAATTGTAAAGAGAACATCACAAGGCTCTGGTCTAATTCCAATCTGGGCCATCAGAGCCATAACTAAATGCGACACATATCGCATTAAATGTAAATTTATAATTAAATATTTTAGTGTACAACAAATTTAATGAAATTACAAGCAAAAACCAAATTTTACTTCATTCAAATTTGCTTTAATCAACAATAAGTTACTACTAGCTACTAGCGGTACATAATTAATAATAAAACTGCACTGCAACAAGTATTTATTAATGTTTAGATGACATCTGAAGCATTCATGTTCATCATTATTGTAAAATAGGTCAATTCAAATACTTTAATAAATCAACTTATGTCATTGATAAATTGAAGAATTATTATAAGTTGAAGTAGCGGCAATAATCTGTAAATGGACAATAAATAATAGATTTATAAATATGATTGATTTATACCGTGAAAAGAAGTGTGTAATCAATATTGAATAAATCCCAAACAGTAAAAAATAATTTTTGGTGACAGTATATACCGATAACTATAAAAAAATATATTACACATTTTTTACTTGAAAAAATACACTATAGTAAAAATATTTGACTCTGTCGGGTCCAGCAATAAAACTAATCATGACAAAGCGGCATATTACCGCTTACTGCTTGTATTATAACATTTGTTATCAACGCCGCTCTGTTGCAATTCTTGGGTTCGCCACCTACTGTGAGTCCTAGAGTACAGTAAAATAATCTTACTGTTCCTTGAACATAATAGCTATTTTTGTATGCCGCTATAGTTTTATTGTCGGACACGACAGAGTAAAAAAAATACTATAACAGCCATTGTCTAAAATTTTCTGAACTGCAGTCTTTGAAACAAATTTCATGTATTATGAACACAGTTTTATTCGCCTATAACATTATTATTTTACAAATGTTCAGTCATCTTTCCGTTACATATACCTGTACGGAAAATGGAAATGAATCAGTACTTCGCACATCAAAATAAAAAATATGCACCAAATCATCAAATCTAAAATAGACCGAAGTCTGAATTCTCTTGAAAATGTTTTATAAATTCATAAGAATAGTAAACAATCATAAAAAGCTATTTGCAAAACCAAACTACAGTGATAGATATCATTTACTTTATTGCAAATTCTTCAAAATGCCATGAATTTGAACGATTTTTTGAAGATAATCAAGAATTTTTCATTTTTTTCTGAACAATATTAAAAAAGTATTTTCTTTAATTATATTCTTAAGATTTTTTATTTATTTCATATTATGTGTTTCCAATTTCATTTTTAATCCCAATAATTTTAATAAATTATCTGTTTTTTGTATTATTCAAAAGTTCCAATTTTTTTGGCGTTTAAAATTTACAGTAATAAAATTAACAAATGTTAAAATGAATATTATTCCCTATAATCATACAAGCGAGGCTATAATGCATTTTTTGCCAAGGTGCATATTACATTTTTCTGTCTACTTTACTAATAATAGATCTAGAAGGGTAGTACACACAATTACAATAATTATTAAATCGTAGTACGCTTTGCGGAAAAAGGTTTGCGGACGAAAAGTGAGAACCTTCTGAAAAGTGTAATTTTTCGTCCGAAAATAAGTTCGTAAAATTTCACTTTTCGTACTGGTTTACAAAAAAATTATTAATTATCGCTCGTTATTTTTAGTTTGATTATATTTTTCAACGCTGTAAGGAACAGAACCAAAAAATTTACAAAGTAAAAAACTGGCCAAGTTGCTGAATAAAAATCAATATTATTCGACATTTTTATTCGCATTTTATACATTACAACGTTCGAAAATATATAACATATTGTACACACCAGTATAAGTTATCAATAAAAATTATCAGTCTTATGATAGTCAATGATAATGGAATTAAATGTCAATAAATTATTTCATGAAATGTTAACTATGTACAATGAAATATAAATAAATATGACGAAATAACATTTTCATATCTTGCAAACAAGAGTATGTAGTTGAATTAATTATGGCATACATTTAACCAATCTTTAAAAAAGGGAAATTATCTTTTAAAAATTGTTATTTGTTATTTTAATAATTATTTAGGATATTTTAAAAATTACTTTTGATAATTAAAATTTAATAACTGATCTTTAAAAAAACATTTTTGATCTTCATAAAAAAGGAACTGATGTCTATAATATGAAATTTGACAGTTATAATTGTGATAATTAAAGACTGAAATTATTCGTTTTTTAGGCTGTAGTTGTGAAAAATGCTTACATTAAAAAAACGCTGACAATAACGATAACCTAACGCACAAAACTCAATTTGACGCAACTCGGATGATTACATTCATTTTATAGGCATTTCAAGTTGAGTTAAAGATATTTCCATAATTTTTAATATATGGAATCATTAATGTTTTTTAAATGTAAAACCTATAATTTTAATAATGGTAAGGTGTATAATGATCAAATATATTTTTTTAAGTTTGGTTAATATTTTCCCATTAATTATAATTTATGGTAGTATTGTTATAATTCAATAATTTTTTACTAGCCATTATCAATAAATTCATGAGGCGCGGGCGGACACGTGACTTTGACAAGTGCTTGTAGGGCCCCTCAAGGGAGCCAAGTATTGGCGACTAAAACTACCGATGGCGGCGCTAGTGTTGTAGCATACACGTGCTCTGAAAATGGTATTGTGCTATAAGATCGCATACAGAAACATTGTATAACCAACATTCGTTTTGAAGTATACTAACAAATTCATTAAACCTTATATAAATAACGTTAGTAATAATTTTATGTACGTACTTATATTATAATGACATTCGAAGAAATTTATCTTCGACTTATTTCTAAGGAAATGTTTACTTATTTGGAGGCAGCAAACAAGGGGGAGAATTGTTGAATCGTGGGTTGTTATTTTTGTGGCGTTAATGAACATGATGAACATAGTGCTACAGACTAAAAAAATTTTGGGCTGTGTTTAAACAAGTGGTCTAACGTCACATCCTCATCCTCATGAGATTAAAAGAACTTTAAATTTACAATTGATTATTTACAAAATGCTCTTGTATAGCTAGCCATAGTGGCCAGTGCAAACACATTACAGCTGTCTTAATATTTTGTATAAGATAGTAAAATAGTACTTAGTAAAGAAAACTAAAATGGAACTAATGTCAAATACCTTTCAAATTGTTTTAATTACAAGTGTAAGAAATATATTACATGCTACACATAAAGTGAAAAGTATATTATTTTACTCATGAATTGGTCAGGAAATAATACAATACTTTTAATTTTTCTTATTCTTATGATTTATTCTGGATGTCACTCTTCCTTTCACCAATTTTTGGGACAGATAATTTCTTACTACTCCGAGAATGACGGCCATAAATGCAGCAAATGACGTTTTAATTATTTTTTTCGTTCTTTGCTCATATTGCAAAGTAATTTATATGTACTTGAAAACAAAAAGACAAATAAGAAACAGGCAAGGAATCCAATCAATGCACAACATATACTGTATAGTTGAATAACAGAATACCATTTTCAAGAGTTGCAAGTATCGTCCGCTTGAGGGATTCGCGTTAATTTTAGTCGCCAATGGGAGCGTTTGGGCAAAGCTTATCGTAGATGGCAGCAACGGACTAGCGACCTACGCCCGGGAATATTTGAATTGGTATCATCAAAGTTGTAACTTTATAACATGTGAACTATTCAATATATATTGTATATTTAGTTCATAAATAATATTAATTTGAATAAATATATTATTGTTGAATATTATCTTTTCACTTTAATTAGTTTGTAATAGTTCATTTTGCATCGTCGTTCGTTTATGTACGAAGTTTTGTTGTGATGTTATTTAAATTTTGTGAGAATGTCGGATAAAGATAATTATAATTTGTGGAAATTAGAAACGCTGAAAACTGCATGAAGATGCCGTGGTGCGAGTGTAAGAGGAAGAAAAAGTCATTTAATTAACAGCCAGGTCATTTTGTTTTGACTATGTAAGGTAAAATCTAATTGATTTTTTTTGTTTTGTACTTCGGGGAAAATATTATTGGCACTGCACCTCTTCTCAAAATTCTCCTTGTATTCATGAAAATTTGATTTACAAATAATTAACATAAACAAGTTTTAGATATTTATAAGCCTCACGAAAGTCTTACCAGTATCATAACTTTCTGTGAGGAAATCTGTTTTCTCAAAATGCTGAGAGCAAACAAATGTCGAGTTTGGAGCATATTTTTTTAATTTTAATTCGTTTAACTATAACTTTCTTTCTATTCTATCTTTCGCATGCAAGTTTGTTTTACTTTTACAAACACAACAGAACGCATTTTTATTTATGGACCTAACCCCGTTACTAGTGTTGGCGCGAACTATCAATTTTCTTAACAAATTCTGAAAATTTAGTTACACTTTATCCTAGCGCGCTATACTACGTGTACGTATTTCACTACACACTTCCAGAAAATATGCTAGTCCAGTGCTGCCATTAATTCGCACAATGGGCACCAAACACTCCCTAGTAACTTGCCTGTGTTGCCAAATCAATTTAAGCGTAAAATTAATAAATAAAATTGTAAAACTAGCTATTATTAATGAATATCATGTTTCATTTTCTAACACAAACTTAATTTTTTAAATATTTTATGTAAAAATAGAGCGATTAGTGCTGCCATCTACGATACAAAGATGTCTTGGCGCGTTAAATTTCAGGAAACAGTTCGAATGCTCTATTTTTATAAAAATTAAGTTTAATGTGTCAGAAAATAAAACAACATGATATACATTAATAATAACTAGTTTTACAATTTTATTTATTAATTTTACGCTTAAATTGATTTGGCAACACAGGCAAGTTACATAAGCTGTATACTTGGCACCCTTGAGGGGCCCTACAAGCACTTGTCAAAATCACGTGTCTGCCCGCGCCTCATACATACAGAAACTGAAAATATAGACTACATAACCTAATAAGTTATTTATATTTTTCGCGTCGCCCACATTCATACAATTTATTCTATCTCTTATACATAAATAAATATATAAATATGTAATCACCATTGTGTACCGTAGATAATTATTAAAATGCACCACAAAAGTCGCTTACGACTCGGACCCTTAGTACAATAAAATCATCAAAAAGTGGAGCACATAATTAATTATATATTATGACCTTCCTTAAATATTTCAAAATTAGGTTTTATCTCGTAGAAGGTGCAAAGGTGGTTTTATACGATCAAAGATTTACATGAATTTTTTGAACTTTATAGTGTACAATACCGATGCTTTACACACACGTTTACAAATATTTTAATGATTTAATATAAAATTTCATAATTAGAATAAAGGCCATGACTTCAAGTTTTAGTATTTTGTTGGGAACATTTTTTCCTAGGATTACTTGTATATTTTATTCTTGAATCCCTTATATATTATAATAGCGAAAAATACTATAAATAAAAGTTACGTACAATGAATTTTTCTATAACTATTATTTAAAGAATAGATTTTCCGCTTCTAAAATAATCCATAACCGATTGACAGAGAAAAAAAATCTGATGTGGCCAGCACATTACCTTCCGTCAGTTCTATATGTATTTTGTACAAATTTCATACAGAAAGTTCCTTGAAAGATTCTATTTCTTGTACATTGCCTTCTTACAGTTGTTGTATGTATTTTATACAAATTCCATACAAGAAGATCCTATATTTCCAGTAAAATTATAACACAAACATATTATGTCAATTGCACTTGACAGTAACATCAATCAGAATGAATTTTCTTAATATAGCAGCTGTTTCCAAAGTTATAGCATAGCTGGCTAATTTATGAAATTTAATTTCTTTATAATTTTTTAACTCTATGTCCATTTAATATGAAGTATAAAATGCAGTCAAATCATATAGAGAATAAAATATTCTTTAATATTTATAATAACATAAAATGTAAAAAATGATATTTAACATCGTTTTTTTAAGAAAAATTGTTAAAATTTTCAAATTAGGGTACTTCCTGTTGACCAATTGTAACCAAAATCTAATCAGCTCTTCATATGGATGTAACGAAGAAGAATACGATAGAATTTTTTTTATTGTAGTATTAGTTATCGCAGACGAAAATTTTGTCATACACACACGCGCACACACACCCACACGTATTCTACGGACTCTAAAAAGTGCTTATTGATTAAAAACTCATCATCAAATTTTTTGACCAAAGACAATACCTTCCTTACCTAAAGGTGACGGAAGATAAAAATCTGATGTGACCAACACAATACCTCCCACCATTTAATTTTTATTAATTTAAATACATACGTACATATTTACTTACCTATGCTGAAAAATGTATTGAATTCATTTCCATATAACTATTGTTCTATTCATTTTTTTTAACACGTTACTATTATTCATTTGGAATGATTAGTTCTTTGGCAATGATATTAATTTATCTGTCAGATACGGTTACATACATTTGGCTCCGGGATTTAAATTATAGATAATTTTATGAATTGATCCATAAAATATATAAAAAAAAAGTATGAATGCAAACCTGTAGAAAATTTAAAAAACTATAATTTTTATAATAACATAATCTCAAAAAATAAGATTTAAAAGTATTTTCGAAGAAAAACTATTTTGAACTTTTCATTTCAATGTTTTTAATTTGATGTTTGATGTATTATTATTTAAAAGAATACAAAGGTCCAAATAATGTATTTATTACATGTATTTAAAATAAAACTGTTTATGCTTATGTATAATTATAACCAAAAAATAAAATAACTTTTACAATTTTAATTTTATATAAGGGAAGGATTTCTATTTTATTGAATGGTTTTAATAATATTTAACGAGTTAATGAATCCATTGACAAACAAATGATTAATTTTCAGCAACGTTTATTTTTTTTGCTAGATGGCATTACGGCACAAATTTCGAGCTGTGAACGGTCAAATTAAATTCTTCAAATTTCAGTGCTACAAATTTCGCCGAATTTCGGCTGTGAATGCGGCTTTAAAAATTTGATCAAAAGTAGATGCAATTCTTTGATCATGTAAAACTACCTTTAAATATATGAGTCATAAATAATGTGTTCCACGGTTTGCTGTGCTTATTGTACATTCATATAATAGGTTTTTTCGCGGTAGCGATCCCTGACTAGTTTGAGCATCACACGGACTAGTCTGAGTAGTACGTGACCAATCATGTATCAGTCGTAGTCGTATCGCGAACAACTAAAATCAAACTGCGCATGTGTATGATAAACTAGTCCGGGATCACTACCGCAAACAAATCTAATAATAGCAATCGATTTGCTAAAAAAACTAACCTCAGTTCACTTCAGCTTAGCTGAGATTTTTTGAAGTGAGTTAAGTGCAAATATAACGGATAGAACTATGTGATTTGTTTATATTGCCTGAGTGTCTGGTCGCGAATCTGGGGAGCCGGGTTCGATCCTGATCGACGCCAAATATTTCAAATTTTAAATGGCACAAAATTGACCCCTGTAGTGCACTCTCCACGCCAGCAATGAGTGCCCATGCGGTGACGCCTGGTAAACGCCCGCATGGTACAAATATGTCATCATCATTACCGAATTCTGTGTACAAAGCAGATTGGCACACCCAGCAATGGGTAATATGCCGTGATGATATATTTATTTATTTATTTATAAAAATAATAAATTTAAAAGGAAAATTGCTAATAATATACATGCATGGGATAATATTGTTTTATCTAATAATATTTATTTCACTATTTTAATGAGGCGCGGGCAGACACGTGACTTTGACAAGTGCTTGTAGGGCCCCACAAGGTTGCCAAGTACACAGCTTGTGTAACTTGCCTGTGTTGCCAAATCAATTTAAGCGTAAAATTAATAAATAAAATTGTAAACTAGTTATTATTAATGAATATCATGTTATTTTATTTTCTAACACATAAACTTAATTTTTAAAATATTTTATGTAAAAATAGAGCGATTAGTGCTGCCATCTACGATACAATGATTTCTTGGCGCGCTAAATTTGAGGAAACCATCAGTTCATGCTGAATGCTCTATTTTTATAAAAATTAATTTTAAATTTAAAATAAAATAAAACAACATGATATTCATTAATAATAACTAGTTTTACAATTTTATTTATTAATTTCACGCTTAAATTGATTTGGCAACACAGGTAAAGTATACAAGCTGCATACTTGGCACCCTTATGGGGCCCTACAAGCACTTGTCAAAGTCACGTGTCTGCCCGCGCCTCATAGATTACTATTTTATAATTTGACAATATAACCGACATGTGCATCATTTTTCATGTTTTATAGAAGAATATCTTTATACAGATGTCAAAAACGGCTGTTACAATGAAGTGAGCTGAGATTAACTGAGATTTGTTGCAAATCGAATGCTACTAATCTTCAATAATCGGGAACAATGTTAACATACCTTATAATATGTACATATATATATATACAATTTATGTTTTGTCTCTATTTTTCTTCTAACTTGGATCTTGCTGCTGTTGATGAGGATGTGTTCTCATATGCGTAATGAGGACATGTTTCTGTATAAAGGCCCTCTGACATACAGAACAAACATGTGGTTTATGACCGCTATGAATTCTTTCATGCACTCGAAGGTTGCTACTGCGGTTAAAAGCTTTGCCGCATATTCCGCAGACGTGAGAACGTTCGCCGGTATGTATCAACATATGTTGCGATAGATCTCGTCGATCTACAAAATATTTATTTATGTAATAATTGCAAGCGTTGCAAACATTATTTTTTCTACAATCAAATATTGTTCATTACAAGAATTAAACAAATTGTATTTCAGTAGTGCTTTTAAATACATTGAGGATTTCCAAGATTTTTTATTTTTTTTTTTTATTATGTTAATGTTGATAAATTTTAGATCCCTATTTTTTGTATTTTTCCATCAAATTAATAATACCCGAGAATTTTTTTTTGTAAAGTTATTAAAAATTGCTTGCGACGTAATAGCTCTAAAAGAGAGAGGCATACTACTTGTATGAGGTGCGGGCGGACACGTGACTTTGACAAGCGCTGTATTAGGTAATCCAACATGACGTCATAAGTGGAGGGCAGGCATTGAACTCTATACTACTGTAGTATAGAGTTCACTGAGGGCAGGTGTGATTTTAACCTCACTTTTGAATATTTTTAAAAATTATTTAAGTATATATCTTATTAATATGATAGAAATCGAGAAATTTTGATACAAATTATTCATAAAATTAAACCATAATTTTTTCCATTGCTCCATTATTGAGTAAAATATGTATGCAATTTATTTCTGACAGCTGCCCTCCAATAAATACATTTGTTATGGATTGGTCTATTATTAATTAATATCATGTTGTTTTATTTTCTGACACATAAACCTAATTTTTTTTTAAATAAAAATAGAGCGATTAGTACTGCCATCTACGATACAAATATTTCTTGACGCGTTAAATTTGAGGAAACCATAGAGATTATGTTGACGCTCTATTTTAATAAAAATTAATTTAATGTGTCAGAAAATAAAACAACAAGATATTCATTAAAAATAACTAGTTTTACAATTTTATTAATAATTTTACGCTTAAATTGATTTGGCAAGGTACACAAGCTGCATACTTGGCACCCATGTGGGGCCCTACAAGCACTTGTCAAAAGTCACGTGTACGCCCGCGCCTCATTCTACGAGACAAAAGTAGAATGACAAAGAATGTCAAGTACAACGTAGCAGTGCGTAACTTAAAAAACAATCAAACAAACATAACCTAACCACGTGTATTTTGTTTATTTTCTACATTTTTTTAAATCCAGACATAATGTACAAAATGTTCATTTTAAATGGGCTACCACTGCTATCTCGAGAACTACCTATAAAAGCTACAAGGACGATTAACATTAACAAACGGAAAACAATTTCTATTCAACAGGACAAATTTAAAGAACAGAAAAAAATGTTTTTCTCGTTCATTTTTTCTCAAAATACGATACCTAACTTTTCAATTCAACCAAATTCGTATCTCTTCAAATAAAAAAGTTACTAATAGTGAGCAAGCTTATTGAGACATCTGTATAAAGTTTTATATTAATTTGATTAAAATGATTATAAATAAGAGTGCCACGAATGAAAAAAAAAATGAATATATATTAATTACAATTATTATGTTGTTCCATTTAAACCATGCAGTAGATGGCGCTCGCATTAGCGCCAGTTTTAACCAGCCGAAATTTCATTGGGTAAACTTGTCTTATGTCTCCAATTTCAGCCAATCAGAGAGATCAAAACTATACCCTATGCTCTACAATACTGACTGGCGTAAATGGAACAAGATACATAATGTAATGAAAGAAATACGTGCATATTTGGTGTGTATTGACAGTTATGATTAATTCAGAACAGTTATAGAAAAATTAATTGTATGCATCTTTTATTTGAACTATTTTTCCCCAAAATAATCCAAAAACGATGGGTACAGATAAAAAAGAGCTAGTCAACTGCTCGTTAATCACCCTAATCACTCGTTCATGCTACCAGCCAACAACTTTTTAACAGTACAAAATAAAAAAAATGTTAAAATAGGTACTGTAAAGAATTATAAAAAACACAAGATTAAACCTCTTGCTCATTTTTCAGTGGCTGGCCGAGCCCAGTTAGTAACCACATAGGCGTTTTGCTTTTATTGGAGCTCATCAGTGTGGTGTAACTGCCGTCTCTTTGCAGAGACAATGACTAACTGGTCTCGGCATGAGATATATTATCTCGGTAAGTACCTGAAAAATAACCGACAGGTTGATGCAGATGAGTATATTTCAAATTTTTTATTATACATTGTACCAGCGAGAGTTCCCTATTGTATTTTTGTATTTCAAAATAGTTTTTGTCGAAGTGACAAGCGCACATAAATTAGCAAATTCTAAGTACTTTTAAAGTCGCTCGAGTCATATGTCTGCTTGCGCTCTAAATGGAACAAGACAACTTTTTGTACGCTTTGCAATAAAGGATCACGTTTTATTCTCAAAATGCATAGTTTTTGTCTACTTTTGGAGGAGCAGAAAAATATACAAATATATTAAAAAATCAGAAACTTGTTTTTCTGATTTTAAAAAGTTATGAACACAGACCGGTTATAGCATATGAGAAAAACTTATTCAGAATTAAAATTAAGTTTCGTTGAAAAATTTTTTGAAGTTGGATTTGAAAGGTTTGTATTTTTAATGCAAACTCATTTAGCCAGAGATAGATTTTGTTGATAATTAAATATAAAACGAGAGAACTTTTGGCATCTAACGGAGAAACGTGAAATTATTTAAAATGCTGCAATTTCAAATCAAAATAATTTGAACGAATAAATATTTTATGAAACACCTGTTTGAATATTTTGATTTGTGCAATAAATTATTTTGAAAGTAGACAAATATGTTATTCAATGTAATACAAGAATTTAAAGAAATCGAGACAAATTTTCCTCACCTTTGAAATTTCGTCCGCAAACAGCGCAAATATACGGTCGTAAATTCGGTGGCATCGAATGAATCCGTCTCATATGAACCCTTAAAGATATTAATCTCGCATATTTATTTCCGCAAATACTGCACAGGTGATGTTTTTCAGCGGTATGAGTTATTAAATGAGATTTTAACTCGTTAGATTGTATGAAAGACCTATAAAATCAAACATAATATTTGTTTGTAAACACAAATTAATCATACTTATTGCATATATGACAAGAATATGGCTTGACTCCGTTATGAATCCTCTGATGTCTCACTAAATTTTCCGGTAAAGTAAATTGTTTACCACAGGTTTGACAAAGATGAGAACCTTTTCTACTGTGTATATTTATGTGATTTGTAAGTTGCTTAACAGTGGAAAAAGTTTTATCTAAAAACTTTTCATGTATTAAAGTTATAATAATATTTATTTCTTACCGCACAGATGACACTTAAGACCGGTTAAATGTTTTTGCTCATGCTTTTTCAATCGAATTTTATATCTGAATTTCATATCGCAAAATTTGCAGCACAATTCTTGATCATTTTCTTCCTCACTAGATGATTCTGACGAAGAAATAAATTTTGTATCTTCGTTTAATTCTTGTTTAAGAGTATCTTCTATTATGATTGAGGGAGAGAGTTTTCTAGAACATCCTATGTAGGTATATTTTATTAGTGATGAAGCAAAGAAAGTTTTATAATTTCAGATACAAGGGACACAGTGGAAAAGTATATCTAAAATTTAAGAAAACTGTAAGTAAAGTAAAATTTTAAAAGAAAAACTATATGATTCTTAACATTACAACACTAGATATTGATAATATTATTGGAAGACACTTGTACTATATTTTTCTAAATAAATGCGAATTGTATGTATCGCTTTCTTACACATATACAGGTTGTTTTTTTGTCAGTGTCTATGATTATCTCGCAAACTGTAAGACTTCGTTGTAAATGGACAAATGTTACCATATTAGAGAGTCATTTTAGTGAGACTTTTGTTATTTAGATAATGACTAAAATGGCCCTCTAATACGGCAACTTTTGTCCTATCACAACGAAGTCGTAGCTCTTACAGTTTCCGAGATACCAATAGTAGTCCTGTCTGACAAGAAAAACACACCAACTAATTTTTGAAAAAATAAACTTCTCCATTTTTCCACTGAGCCACTCAAATATCATGTATTAAAATTAAATTAGTACCTCGTTTCCGAGTTTTCCTGCACTGCAGTATTGTTTCATTTTCATAATCAAATTTATTAAAAGGCACAGTTTGTCTTTCATCAACATTCAGTTCTGGAGAATTTGAATTTTTTCTACATATTTCTGGGGGCTCATTTTCATATCTGTTACAATAAATATATCAAAATTACGCAAGAAATTTGTAATAAAAATAATACCCATCTGTTTTTATTAAAACTAGGTGTTGTTTTATTAACTTCTTTCTAAGTATGTTGTCTGATTGTTCACACAATATCCTAAACTCGTAAAATTGTTTTACTTGTGAAACACATTCTGTACATATTGTTGTAGGTAGGCCGTCTCCCTGTTCAATCTTAAACAATATAATGTATAACAATTACCTAATTACTTTTACTGTCATTGTTTTACCTGTATAGGTACACAAGTCATTAAAAAATCAGCAACATTAAATACATCCTTCATATTATCTTTCTCTGATAAACAAGTTCTACAAACTGACTGACAATGTTCCTCTTTCACTTCCATCGTACAAAATATTTAAGTAAATGTGAAAAATAAATACTTATGTTTTTTGAGGTTACGATTGTTGTCAGTTTCTTTCGGAATTAATCGTAACCTTTCGTAACATAATCGTGATCGTACTCAAACATAACCAAAATTTTTGCAACTTTCCCGCTTTTATTAATGTCAAACTTTGTTAAATCTTAAAAATAAATTAAAATGTGGTCAAAAATTTGGAATAAGTTTATGTGCGATAATACAAGGCTTCAATTAAAAGGAACCCTTAATGGAGGACAAAGTTTTAGGTAATAAAAAATGATTTAAACAAAAGCACAACAATGAAATTTATTTCTCATCAGGTGGAAGAAACATGAATGTTCTGAATTTCCTGAAAAAGATCTTTGGTTTGGGGTGTTTGCTGGTTGTCTCTGGAAATTAGTACAAGAAACAGATCATATTTTATATAAAGTTTTTGATCCAAACTGTTCAGATGAACCAGAAACCAAAAAATCAAAAAGTAATTCAGAAAATAACAAATACGATCAGTTATTGCAGAATTATTTTAGATTAGATGTAGATTTAGATAAATATTATAAACAATGGTCTGAAGCCGACCCAAATTTCGAAATAGCTGCAAAAGAATTTTATGGTATTAGGATTTTAGCTCAAAGCCCGGTAGAAAACTTATTTTCATTCATTTGTTCTCAAAACAATAATATATCTAGGATATCGAGTATGATTGAAAAGATGTGTGTATTATATGGATCAAAAATATGCGAGGAGAACGAAATAACATACTATAGTTTTCCAACTGTGGACTCATTGGCGCAAAAGGGAGTTGAAGAATCGTTACGGAAAGCCGGTTTTGGTTATCGTGCTGGGTATATAAGCAAATCAGCTTGCAAAATTATCGAACTAGGAGGGAATAAATGGATAGAAGAATTGCAAAAAATGAAATATCCCGATGCTAAACAGAATCTAATGAAGCTGACTGGCGTTGGAGCGAAGGTAAAACAAGATAACAAATGGTTTTTATAAAATCAAAAAAAAATGTTATGTAATAGGTAGCAGATTGCATTTGTTTGATGTCACTGGGGCATTTAGAGGCCGTTCCCATAGATACTCATGTTTATCAAATTGCCAAACGTTGTTATTTAAAACATTTGAAAAACCAGAAAACTGTTACCGAGAAAATTTACAACGAAATAGGAGACCATTTTAGAAAATTGTATGGGCCTTTAGCCGGCTGGGCACATACTGTAAGTTAAATTTATCTGTAAAATTGAAACATTTAAATTCAAAGGGATTTCAGTGTCAAAAATATGTTATCTTTTTTACATGAATATTCATTAGCCAAGCCCAATATTTTAAATATATGGCAGAAATGATAAATTCCAGAAACAGTTGAAATGTAAAGCCAAAAATTCTAATTCTATGAAAATATGTTTGAGTAGGTAAACACATACAAGCAATAAAATTGATAGGATTATTAATAAAAGAAGTTGCAACTATTATTATTTCTCTTTGAATCTAAATGATTCACTTATAATTACGATGATATGACAAAATCTGTATCGTTATTTAATTTCTAGGTATTATTCTGTGCCGACTTGAAGTTATTTCAAAACAAAAATTAACTGTAAGGTCAAATAAATAATTTTTTATTTTTATAATAAAGCTTTTATTATCAACATTACAAAAATATGTAAACCGATTTGTACGTTAGGTAATGGATTAATGAATTTCTTATAAGAAATGTAAAAGTGATATGGCAGCCATGTAGCCTGTAATGCCATATCCTGCAAACCAAGCCAAAGCTCGGCTTGGTTGTGGGATTACAACAACAGCGTACACGAATGTATGGATGAAACGAGCAACAGTGAAAGCTCTGAACAGGTTGATGGCCAAAAAGTAGCTTGGGTTAGTAGCTAGGTAGATCACACTGATGACGAAGAAGATTAGGATATTTTCCAGGTCGTTCTGGTGCGCCCTACAAGAAATAATATTTATATGGATAAGTTAATATCTATACTTTTTGAAATACTACTTTTCTGAATTATGATTGACGATTTCTGAATTAAAATTAATTATTCCTATTTACAAGTAACGCTTTTTGAAATAAATTCGATCATTTCTGTAGTAAAATTAACAAATTATGTTACATTTTTACAATTTTTCCGCACATGTATGCTCTCGACATCTCTATAAGGTTACTGTGACTACTTTAAATAGAGCATCTACACCCAAATTAGGGTGTAAAACAAATATATTTACCTGCGTACTCTTTCGACGTCTTCGTGGGTCTTAACTTTAGCCTTTTGTGGTCCGGCGTCTTCAGGATTAGCAAATGCCTGTAAAATTCACAAATTTTTCATACTTGGCCCAAAAAATATAAAAAATTTACTAACCTTATTTTTGAACCGTTGCATAGCGGTCAAAACCGACATAGACATCATTTTAAGCACTAAAAGGGCCATGTAGAAGAAAAGTCCCCTCAAAAGAGGGTTTTCTAAAGATAAGGGAGTTGCACCGGCCATCGTGTCACGTACTGTCTTCGATAAGTTCACGAACTTAAATGATGTCGGACGGAAGTATGTTTATGGAGTGGATATCATTGGAAAACACAAGTCATCAAGTCACTTCTCTAATCACCGATTTGACCTTGAGTTTTGAAATTGATATCAACAAGTGGAAGGGAAATATTTACTTAGAAGAGACGAAAAAGGAAAATTATGTTAAATTTAAGCAAATTACATTTATTATTTAAACGAATAATGTTACAGCGTAAGGATTTTTATTGTAAGATGATTGAAAAAAAAATCAATAAGGACCATTTGCATAATCTCCGATTAAAATTTTAACTAGTTAAATAAAGAATATTAAATTGGAAAATTGATAAATTTGTTATTTGGCAATTCATTTCGTTTCAATTTTGTTTATTTCTGGCCTGGCAGTTAAAATTTTAACCACATATTGTAAAAATGGCCCTTAGTTTTTATTAAATTTGTTGTTAAATTTACCCAATAAATTAAGCAACCCATCTTACATTTCTGTTGTACAAACAATCAAAATTTGTTTCTTTTACTTTTTACTACAACAAAAGTATAGAACATAAATTATTTAAGAAATAATTTTGGCCATGTATTGTTATATAGAAATCAGAGTTTTTGGAACATATTTTTAATTATTTGTTATTAATTTTAAAATTATTGGCGAAATTCTTCCTTATCGACATTGTTTACGCCAGGTCAAGGCCAGTAACTTCAAAACAGAAAGGTCATTGTCAGTTAAATGTCAGCAGTTCGGTTTAATAGAATTAATTAGTGCTGTGCTCTTGTACCTGACAGAAGAATGAGATTACAGTAATCCATACACATCTCCACAAAGATAATAGGTGAGTTTATATATTAGAACCGTTGCATATTCGATTTTTGCAACTGCAATGTCATGCTTTCACCTTTAACCTTCTATTTCGCATTTCTCTTTCTAACTGTAACTAGAAAAGTAATTAGGAAGGAAATATTTATCATTTTGCTAATTGAAAAATATATTAACTGTAAGTAGTCATTTATTTTAACCATACAGTGTTTGTGCGTTGTTTTAAAATAAGAATTGCAAGGGAAAACATTTGTTTTGTTTTTAGGGACTGAATAAAAAAAGACTGCAACATGACGATGTTGAGTGTAGAAGCTCAGATGAGCTACCTGATCCAATGGTTTACCGAATGGAGTGAACTCCAACGTACTGACTTTTTACCAGTTCTTGCAGAAAAACTTTCAAATGTAACATATGTTAATGGAATTGTCAACAGCATTGCCGGGGTCAACTGCCAAGACAAACCAATGTCTTTATTCGAATGCAGAGTACGTATTTTTAGAAGAGTTATATTTAGTTTTGCAACCTCATGTTGAATGTTTTGACAGGTGAAATTATTTCGCGAATGGGTAGCGACTTGGACTCCAGAACAAAGAGATAGACTGGCGCAAAGAATTTCTGACATAGACCCAACTTTCGGGGAAAAATTAAAGCATGAAATACAAAACGGGCCAAACGGAATAGCGAATGGTGTTGAAAACGATGTTGCTTCTGTGGATAGCGAACAGTAATTTTTTCTCGAATTTTACAGCACTTTAACTGTTGATATTTTGAGTGATCAAATTAATATTTTAAGTTAGACTAGACTTTTGCTTATACACTTGTTAATGTAGGTGGTCACATTAATTTTAAATATTCAATGTCAATTACCAAATTGCATTTAAGTTTTAGGTTGTACTGCAGTTAAAGTGTTAAAAAGTGTGAATTCATAAGACTAACAAATATCAAATAGTAATATATTATTTCCTAAGTTATGTTTAGTATAAATATTAATTTTTTACATATTTTTATATTTACATATGAGGCAGCTATAATTGTTTATTATACTCAGTAAATTGTATTTTATACGTAATATTTCACAGCCCTTGCTCAAAAATTTTATTATTTATACAAAACAAAATACTCGAAACAAATAAATAAATGTATAAACAACTAAATGTTAGCTTGATTGCTTTAGCCTCTTTAAACAAATTGCTTTTATTTGTGGTTGATTTAACCTTTCAGCCTCTTTAAGAATCTTCTTGATATCACTGATCTTGTTATGTCGAATCGCAAGTAGGTATGCTCTTTTTAGTTGTTTACTTTCTATATAGGCATCAATCTACAAAAATATATATTCAAACTTTTAAAAAACTTGTACGAAATTCTAAAATACCTTAATACTATTATTGTTGATTAGTTTAATCAAATTTTCGAGTTGAACCCCCGAGCCATTGGCCTTCGTGAGTGCAGAAACCGCTATCATCAATACTTCATCGCATGTTTCATTAACTGTATCAACATTTAATCCGCTTGATTGAATACAATTTATTAATTCTGTTACTGCGTCATCCCTTAAAATTTGAGCGAGATATTTACTCGCAAAACAGTATATCTTCAAGTATTTTAAGTTGTAGTCTTGAATTATACTGAAAAAAATATATATTTCACAGTTTACATCGTTTCTAAGATATTTTTGTTTGTTAGTACCATATTACGACATTTCTAGAACTACGTGTAGGAACCTTTATATAATCGCTTTCATTAATTTTTCACAGTATTTGTTCCCGAACAATATTATTGAACATATGGATCGTTTGTGCAATATAATCGTATTTTGTAATTCATTTTTTTTTTACACAATATTTGAAATATTGGTCCGTTTATAAATATTATTGGACAATATTGTGACATTTTAGTATAAGTCGCAGTACAAGTGTTAACGTTAGAAGAATGACAATAAGAAAAGGGTCAATTAAAAAAAAGTTGATGGACCGTACTGAAAGAATAATTAACTAAATTTAATGAACTTTTTAATGTTTGTTTTTAGCGTTAAAAATGTCATTTTATGACATCAGTGTTAAAACTGACAGATCATTGTTACTTTTGACACTAGTGTTAAAAGTGAATGTCAAAAAATTATTAGAAATACAAATTTAAATTTAGAAATAGTGTTTGTAGAAAAAATAGTGTATGATATACGTGTTAAAAGTGATTTTATTTTGTTCAAAGGTTTGGATCACTCCGCTTCGCGTCGTGTTCCAAACTTCCTTCTCACAAAATAAAATGTCACTTTTAACACTTATATTATAAATAACTATTACTCCTTAAAATAATATTAAACTTTTAAGCCTGCCGTAGATGGTCAATATTATTGAAACGATATATGGTGTGAAATCGGCACCCCTCCCCCTCACTAGTGATATTGATCAATATAATGTCAGTTCTGATCTTCGTATGAACAGAACAATGATGGACGTAGGTACTAGACTATGCTGTCTCCGAGAGATTAGGCAAACGTAATAATTCAAGAAGAAGAAAATAGAAGAAAGTGTGCGTGCTACTCATGGACACACAGAACTACTCCGTGAACTCACTGAAGATCCCGATGACTACCGCATTTTTTTGCGAATGGATGAAAATCTGGTTCAGAAATTAGTCGCATTGGTATCTCCATTGATAAAAAATTCCACCTGCAGACTGGTTAAATTATCTGAAGGAGCCCTTGGGGTTGACAAGAACTAAGAAGATATTGCTCAATATACCCCTCACACGTGCAATAAATACTGACGTCGCTTCAATACTCGTACATAGACAGAGCTTCAATAAAAATTTAATTCTTCTAATTTTCTACAATATTTTTTTCGTCAATATTATTGCTTTAATATACCCCTCAAACGATTAATATATTGAACAATATCGATATTTCTTTAATAATATTGATCGTGTAAGGCAGGCTTTAGATGCCGCTTTATTTTATATGTTGAATATTAGTATTTTAATAAAATTTGCATTAAATGAATCTTACCGAAAAGCGATTCCAAATCCTTCTTCGATATTTTTTCCGCAAACTACCGCTAAAATGGCAAGTTTAGTTTTCTCTAACTGAGAGTCAAATAAAGTTGGAACTTTTTTATAAATATTGGTGGATTTTTCAACTAAACATAGAAATAAAAATTATAATTTTATTTTTAATTAACTCCATTATATATAAAATGTTTAATACCTTCAGACAATATAAATATTTCGTTTAAAACTTCTAAAGGAGAACGGTTTTCCATTTCACACTCAGCTAAAAATTTCGCAATTTCAATTTGCCTCCAAATTGTGTTTATATATTTATCTATATTTCTAGGATCTATTTTCATAATTAGAGAAGGTTGATATGATTTTCTACTATTTGAGCTGCCTGAAGATGCCGTACTGTGTTTGCGACCTTAAAATGAAATTAAGTTACAAAAATAGTTATATATTTGAAAAATTTTGTACCTGTGGAAACTTGTACCCATTGTTCCGCCTCTAATTCTTGTTTAAGATGTGCTTGAGCTTTTTGCAAATATTCTTCTCTTTCTAATAATTCGCGGAAACTGTTGGCGTTTTCTTGATAGAACTTTATACATGTCATAGATGCCCGTACATAATCACTCATAAAAATTTGTAATTGATAAAGGACATTAAACATTGAATTTGATTCTAAATGTCTACAAATGGCTTTCAAATATATCTAAACATAAAAATTACATTAATTTATAACATTATAATTGTTTCATTACTTTTTACCTCCCAGACGGTTAAAGTGTTGTCAATTTTATGCATATTTTCTTGAAAATTTTCAATCTGGCCGTCTTCTAAACATTTCATGTAAATTTCTATAAAAATATCGGTCTGCACTCTGTTTTCTAAAATGTAATTAAGCGCATCGTCTAATTCTTCATGCCGAATATAAAAGTTTAAAATACTTAAATGCGATCCATATCTCATAAGGTAGTACAGACATTCATTATAAAAACATGGCTCAATATAATAGTTTTTTGGTACAGATACTACTCTCGAAATTTTTCTCTTCTGATTTTGTCCACTTATAGTTTTCAAATTTTTAAGTTTATTTAAAATACAGACCGCTGGATCTAGAGACGTTCCACAACTCGTATTTAAGCTTAGAGTAGAAGCATTTAGGCTAACGTTTTCAAAAGTTTTAAACACTGATCTATCGCTTATTTTTTCATTAGATTCCAGTACGCTAATAATTTCGTTGACTAATGGCGGAGTTTTAATTGTTCTCGTTTCAGAAACTGTGCTCAGAGTCACAGATTTTTTAGTTCTGAAATCTTCTGGATCGTAAGAAACACTCAAATCTGATGTATCATAATGTTTTTCCAGGCAATATTGAAACTTTTCTCTAGCAATTTGAAGACAACCTGCTTTCAAACAACTTTTACCCCATGCAGCAAAAATTCCAGTTTTATCCAATCCTACTTTAGTACAAACTTCAAGAGCTAAGTGCCACTGTTCCTGCTCTATAAGTTTGTCTCTTAATCGTCGTAGAACGCCTGGATCTATATAGAAGTCTGAAAAGTTTTTGTTTGCAGATCGGAGAAAATCCAAACAGTCTTTTTCTACTAATAGTTTTAACAACTCTACGTGGAGCAAGATTTCGTTGCATTGTGACAATTCCGATTTGTAAGAGTTGTGTAGAGATGTAACTTTTGCTACTGTTACTAAAGATCTATAACAATATATTAATATTATTATTGTTAAATGATAAATTAGTAAACTTACTTTATCATTTGAATGACAAAAGAAAAATCTATTTCGCTTTCAGCGTCTTGCAAATATGGCAGAAGAATTTTGGATTGTTCCAGCAAAAATCTACAAAAAGAATGCCGAATTAACATAAAAAAACCTACACAAAGATTTTAAAATACACTGACTAGCAAAAAAATCAGCCGATTTTTTGTTTTATAAAAACCCTTATTAATTTGAACAAGTTAAGCGCCAAGGAAATTACACCTACATCCATTGCTAATTTTTACTAATAAGATCTCTTATACTATTATTCACAAATATGACTATTCAAAGTTATTTGTTCAAAGAAAGAATACACAGCACCTTAGCAACATTTTGTCTTAGAAAGAGAAAGATTATCTGACGTATGTTTATTTAATTTATGTGGTGACAGATATATATATATATATATATATATATATATATATATATATATATATATATATATATATATGTCGTGAAGTTATAGACATCTACTGCACTGCCCTCTGTACTAATGTTTATCCAGTGACGTTTCATTTTCAAATAAATTAAACTATTCGTTTTAACTATAGACCGGTGCGAAGATAGGAGCAGTTTGATCTTGTTTTCTGATTGGATAAAACCGCGATATTATCCAAACAAGATCAAATTGCTCCTATTTTCACACCATTCAATAGTTAAAATGGATAGAGTATAGAGCGCGAGCAGACACGTGTCTCGAGCGTCCTTGACGTGCATGGAATCAGCTGATTTATGTGCGCATAAGTCAAAACAGTGGTCTTGTCAAAGTGACATTGTTCTTGTCAAAATGACAAGCGCACACAAATCAGCTGATTCCAAGTACTTCAAGGTCGCTCGAGTCACGTGTCTGCTCGCGCCCTATAGAGTACGTGCACGGCACGTTAAGAACCACGTCAAAATCAGCTGAGTGGAAGTAAATATATGCTAGCATGTGGCTGATATGCGACATGTGTTTGACTTTTTGATATTTGAAATAATTTATTATATTTAGTTCATTTTAGGTACTATATGATTTTAATTTAGTAGATTTGTTATTTAATGCATTAGTGACACAAAAATAATTTTTTAACGAAACGTCAGAATAATATCACACGTCAGATATAGACTCTGCAGATCAACCTTGATGCCAAAAATTGAAATTATTACCTACTAGCATATGTTTACTTCCACTCAGCTGATTTTGACATGGTTGTCATCGTGACGTGTACGTACTCGTATTTCGCGCAGCATGCCTATAGGTACGAAATGCAGTGAGGTTATCTGCAAGTAATATTATATCAGACGGCTCATAAATGACCTTGAATAGTCATCTTTCGTGAATAATACTTTATAATAGCTAAACTATTATTCACGAAAGACTATTCAAGGTCATTTGTGAGCCGTCTGATATAATATTACTTGCAGATAACTTCATTGCATTTCGTTTGCAGAGGCGTGCAACATGAAATATTTATGGACACATTTTAACTGAAAAAATAAGAATAATTCATTTGAAAATTATGTTTCTTTCTAAATAATGCCTTTCTGAAAGATTTATGTTCTTCACTTATATTTTTGCAAAATACAAAAACATAGACTTAACTTATAAACCAAGGAATAATAATTTGGTTTAAACGTCCACGCCACTGGGTAAATATTAGCACAGAAGGCAGTGCAGTAGATAATTAGGTATCTGTAATTCTACGACATATGTCATTATTATTTATAGTCTGTTAGAAAGTAATGCCACTATTTACGTATTTCTGTCACATGACATAAATTAAATAGACATAGGTCAAATAATCTTTCTCTTTCTAATACAAAATGTTGCTAAGCTACTGCTATAAAGTGATGTGTATTCTTTCTTCGAACAAATGACCTTGAATAGTCATCTTTCGTGAATAATAGTGTAATTTTTTTCCAAAAATATGAAACAGACACCGGTGTCTGCGTTGGCTCTGTGATTACAACAACGAACAGACACTGGTGTCTGCCTTGGCGCTTATCGTGTTAACAGATAGAGTCACTACTCAACAGCATTAACATGTACCAATCCCGCAGCAGTATACTACACATAGTTTCTTATAATTTCTTTATCATAATATCCAAGTAAGTTTAGTTAAGAGGTCCATTAAAATGAAGCCACTTTTATTATTTACAATTTAAAAAAAAAATAGATTTGAGTTGTTTCTGTTACTTTTATAAATTAATTTATGAGCTACTTTGTGCAATCCGTATGCATTTTAGAATGAAATAAGCATCTTAAATCATTGATAAGTAAAAACAGTTAGGTCAGTTTCCTATTTAGTAGTAAACATTATGGCAATGGCAATTTTTTTCATTAAGTACACGAAAAAATAGCATGTCCAACGAGGAAATCTACTATTTTTTATTTTATAGTTTGCTATTAAATAATCTATTAATTCATTCCCAAAAAATAGCACTTTTGTGATTTTTCGCGTGTAGATAAAGTATGACTTTACTCACTTATGCTATAATTACCTATTATTTTTTAAAAATTAATATTTTTACCTTGCATGTTCAATAGTATTGGAATGCACTTTCAATAATGAGAGACAAAGTGATACACTAGGTGCATATTCATAAGAAAATTCTTCTCTAACTATATCATTATGTTTCTCATCATCAGTTAGCAACCATGCAACTAGAGATCCCGATTTATTTGACGAATGTTCACTTTTGAGTGAAGAATTCCTTTCTTCTGGTTGGGAATATTTGAAACAGTCGTCACAGACTCGTACTGGAATACTACCATACTCTGGTATCTTAATATAAAAGAGAAAATGAATTTAAGAAGTATAGTGATTATGGTTTATTGTACCTCTAATCGTTTATGTGAGCAGTTTCCACATATGACTCGGCCACATCTGCGACAGTGATGTCGACGGTTGAACATTGAAAAAGTTATTTCACGACAGCACATACACTCTAAAGCCTAAAACAAATATTAAGTATTACTTTGTTTTATTTCTATTAAACGCTCGCACGGTACAAATATGTCATCATTACCGAAATCTGTGTACAAATCTGATTTGTACACAGATTTCGGTAATATAATATAATATAATATATATATATATATATATATATATATATATATATATATATATATATATATATAAAATTATCGACAATATAATCTTTTTTGTAAGCCATATTAAGAAAATAACATTCACTTTAGCGCGCGTAAACAAGTGACCAGCCATCTGACCGTATTTTATTTACGCTCAACTGGTCGGTGACCGTTCAGTGAACGGTCTCTAGTGAACAGTGCATACAGCAGAAAAATGGTGAACATGTTCAGCGACAACATGCCTGCTAAATGCGTCCATTATTTACAGTTAGAGGTCTGGGTTATGAGTCGGAAATTAAAAAGTGTTATTTTGATGCAAATTATATTTTATAATTTACGACAAGTAAAATGTCATTACATTTGTTTGTGGTTGCAGAATTTACTTCTCTTAAATATTAATTTAAAGCATTTTTGTCTAAAATTAATAGGGCGCGAGTAGATATGTGACTCGAGCAACCTTGGGAGTGCTTTTAATCAGCTGATTTGTGTGCGCATGTCACTTTGACAAGAACAATGTCACTTTGACAAGATCAATTTTTTGACTTGATTTTGAACGGCTATAATATTTTTATTTTACAATTTTCAGGCAGTAAAACACAAAAAATTAAAACCAATAACTTTTTAACAGTTCAAATTTAAAATAAATCAAAACATTGGTCTTATCAAAGTGACACGCGCACACATATCAGCTGATTCCAAGCATTTCAAGGTTGCTCGAATCACGTGTCTGCTCGCGCCCTATAGGCCACTTTTGCGCAAGGAAAATCTGTTTTCTCATGTTAAACCCTTATGGCCCGGTTTTCGTGTTACACCCGGTATGTAGTGCGCAGTAGGCTGTTTGCGCATTGGAGAGAAGAGATATTTCTAATAAAATTTGAAATGGCAGAAAGTATAAACATAACTATTTCACACAAAGCGTTTGTAAGGATGAATATTTTAAAAGAAGATGAATGGGAGATGGGAATCCAAAACAGGGTTTTATGTTCACATAATAATATGAAATAAACATCACATAAAGTGACAGATAATTGGGTAGTTGTCAGTATGTTATTACGAACAAGAATAAAATTGTATATATATATATATATATATATATATATATATATATATATATATATATATATATATATATATTATTATTAATAATTTATTTATAATCAGCAAAATAATTTAAGTTTTTGTGTTGTTAAAATAATTTTTACCAAAAACAAATGCTTGTTCTTCTAATCATTTTACTTAACCCACACCCCATCTCTAGTTCATAAGAATTTCACTACATGGCGCATTGAAAAATGACGTTACGGTGCAATAAAAATAGAATAGCTCCATAAGAAATAAAATATGAGGAAGAATAGTTTATAAACCAATTTTTGAAATAAATGATAGAATAAGTCTATATGTATTTGACACGAAAATGAAAGCAATATAAGATCATTTATTACCTTTTCATTTTGAATCCAGTCGTTTTTATCTGGAACTCTTTCAGGCATAACAAATATTTTCTTATCCGAATTCTCACTTACAGTATCCAAAGATTGCATTAATTTCAATTCCAAATTTTTTAAACCTGCTGATGGTTGAATTCCTCGAAAATCTAACGATTTTTTGGCATAAGTTCTCAACAACGAATCTATGCTGTTAAACGAAACATCTACGCAAATATTCTTCTCTTGTGAGTCTTTTAAAATCGGAGAAATTTTTTCTAGAACTGTAGTCAGTTTTTCAAATCTTACATTCATAATAAGTTGTTCTAATATGAGTAAAGGTTTGTTGATTAAACAAAACATATATTCATGTTCGGAAATATTGAAACATGTTAAGATTTTTAAACTGATGATCAGATTTTTGTATTCGCTCTCTAATTCTGGAAGGAGCGTTACTAAATAATTGACGGTGAATTCAAGATAGTCGATTTTTCGAATATATTTTAGTAAATCTTTACAGATATGTATTCTGTGGTCGAATTGAAGTAAATCTAGTAAAGTATTTATGTAGTTTACGTCTATGTTTTCTTCTATTATTAGTATAAAATAATCAGTTTTGATTAGATGTAGCAAATCTATATTATTTTGGATTTCAATCCATTTCAATAGTAAATCAATCTAAAATATAACATAATTAAATGAGTATATGTATATGTATATATATACATACATGTTTCGATGTTAACAGCAAACCAAATATTTCCTTTGGATTATCTTTTGATTTTTCGTAAACTTTGTTCCATGATTCTAAATTAAATTGAGTTTTAATCTAAAAACCAAATTAATTATACCCAAAAATTGATAAATATTTGTTTTACTTACATTTTCATACAAATCTATTTGATAAAACCAAATATGTAACTCCCTCTTCTGTTCCTTACTCAAACTATAGTTGGATAATTGATTACTTAAAATATCTGTGCAAAATTTGCCGGGCCATACATATAAATTCTTCAAAATACATTCAATCCTTAAGTTATTATCACATATCCATTCAATTTGACACCATTCTTGTAGTGAGTTCCCTTCACAAACTAAATTGTACAACACAATATCTCTTAACTTGATTAAATTTTCATTATTCTGTAGTTTTATTTCTGGTAGACAGTTCAAAACATCTAAAATTTCATTCCAATCCGCTGTTTCGCAGTAAGATAATATTTTATTTATCGGAATATCATGATATAGTGCAGTCAACGCGGAATTATTGTTAAATAACTTTCTTAATACTTTTATACTATGTAGATGTAATAAATTGTTAAAGAATTTCGTTCGTTCTGAGTTCGTATCTGGTTTAGCTTCTTCTATGAGATATATTTTATTAATTAAATAAGCTAGCAGCCAATTTCGTTTTCGAATATAGGATAAAAGATACATATTTGGTGTATGTGAAACATTTTCTTCGAAATGTTCACTATTTATTTGTTTTAACTCTTGTAAAAAATCTCTAAATTCATTCTTGTTTATGCTTTTTAATTCTGAATCTTCTTTATGCATGCTCAAATAAATTTCTGGTAAACAGTTCCATGAAATATGATAAATAATATCAAGTTTTAAGTTAGAGAAAATATACTCGAAGTCGTTTGGATTTAAGCCTTTTGCTAATAATTTCCCCACAATTACTGACGGATAAATATATAATAAATCGAAGATACTACTATTTTTTCCTTCGAATAAAACATTACTGTTATCATTTTTTATGAAAAGTACTTCGGAAAGCAGTTTTAAATAGTTGTATAACTTGTATAAATAGTTAGATTCATTTGAACATATTTCTAGAAGTTTTAAATACGATTGCTGGCAAATATGTTCACTGCTATACTGTCCAGTTTTGCCAGTAGGTAATAATTGTTTAAATTCTGCGTATGTAGCTTCCAAATCTTTAAAATATTGTTCCTGTCTTTGTAAATCGGTTATATTTAAAGGCATCTGCGAGATTAGTATTTCACTTATGGGCGAATTTTTATCAAAATGATTAAATATTTGTTGTATGTTATAACAAAATTTAAAATAAGAACAAGTAACTGCATTTTTTTGATTTCTTTGGAAAGATGCGTCGAATAATTCTTTACTTATTTCAATATTGTTAACCGTTAGTGCTACATCTATTATATTCATAAATACTTCGTTTTCAGTTGTAAAACTTTTAATAATTTCAATATCACTAAATGTAATGTATATATCTTTGTACATATCACTGTGTATTAATTTATTTTCACTGCAAAATTTAATTATTTCTTCAGAATTTATATTATCGTCGCATTTCAAATATTTCATGCGTTCTATGTATTCCATTTCTTGTGCAATTTGAGTCTTCTCCAATTTGTACACCTAGAATATAAAATAATTATTGTAAAATACGTACATCTTTTTCAAATATATTTCAGTGAGGATTTTGTATAAGTACACATCACTTGTAGTTCAGAATAGGCAATTTAATTTAGAAATCGTTAACAGTAATTCAGAATAACCAATCTTATACATATAAGAAAGCTTTGAATAATTGAATGTAATTTAGAATATACCTTGTTCCCTTTAAGCCATTCAGTATTGCAGAGAATAGGGAATAGTTTTAACCTTTCTGATTGGCTGAACTTGAAGATAAGAGACAAGTTTACCCAATGTAATTTCGGCTACTTTAAACAGGCGCTGATGTGAGCGCCATCTGCTGAATGGCTTAAATAGAACAGAGTATACTGTAAATCAAGGCTAGTTATGTGTTAATACATGTATTTCAAAAATTATTCTGAGATAAAATTGGTTAGGTATTCTGAATTACAATTGATTTCTAAAATAAAACTGCGGCTTTCTGAAATACTCTCGAAAAAGAGTAGTTGGCATTTAAAACAATGAACAAATAAAAGTCCGAAAATGTTTTTAACATTGTTAATCTTAAATAAAATAATTGTTATATCTGCAATATGGCCTGTACCTTACAAAATAGACTTACAACAATCAGAAGAATTTATAATAGACGAACATTTTAACAATGAAAATGTTGTTGCATTGGAAGATGAAATGATACAGCAAGAAGAAATAGAAAAGTTTGATCTAGATGAAGTAAATCATAAATATGATTTACTTCATAAACTAGTCAAGCGTTACAACGATAGAGAAAATGAAAAAACAAACTATTTGAAAGATTTATACAAAAAAATTCCCGAAGATAATACGGATGATTATTACGACGAAATCGAACCGAAAGTAGCTGGTTTTATTGATGAAAATAAACATTTTATTATTAATAACGATAAAGGACAAGTGTACTACTTAAATAAAATAACAAAACGATTAACTGCTTCCAAAATTTCTAAGAAACGAGAAGATACTCCAACTGATTACAATTATGACGAACTTTTCAAAGAATATAATATGGAAATTGAGCAAGAAGTGGAAATGGATGAAGTATTTAACTCTACTTTTGAAGATGAAACTGAATCAGTTAAAGAAGCTTTGAATTTGATGGTTGATTTTAAAACTCCGAAGAATTGCACTGCAGAAGAACAAGAAGGAATAGGTATCTAAATAATAATAATAAAAAATAGTATAATTTAAACCGAAAATTTAGGCTATGGAGCAGCAAAATGTGCTTGGATGGATTTCCAAGACTCAAAAACTCCAGAAAGAAAAATGGCATTACTTCACAGAATTAAAAAATTCTTAATAGTTTGGTTTTCAATTTATTTTATAATTGTTATACCTCTTTGGTTGCATAAAGGTATAAAATACATTCAAAAAGTATATTTATTGCACGAAGGGTAGTTGATTGTTGATGTTACATGTGCAATAAATGTCTTTTTGCAAATATAGCATATAATATTTTCTACGATCGAATATATTTGAACAAAAGTATATAAATTTTGAAAATATTTTGGTGGCGCTGTCTGACAAAACTGTATTAATAGTAGTTTACATAATTTTATACCATGGTGCCATTAGTAACGTGGAATAAATAGTTATTTATGTAACATGTAAGTAAAGAGTACCTTTTTTATGAGAAGGGCAATCTATCGTAGTAACCGAAGCTAAGAACGTAAATTTTTCAAGTAAAAAAAGGACTTGCACGTGTTTCATACAAATTTTTTTCATGTATTCAATAAAATGCGTGAAAAAAGTGCCATAGCGTTTCAATTTTTCACCCATTTACTTTAAAAACAACACTTTTTTCACGCTTTTATTGTGTGAAATAAACTTTTTTACACCCGTATAAAAAAATGATTAAAATGGGTTTATAAAGGATATCTTTTTTTAACACAATAAAAGTATGAAAAAGCACACTTTTAACGCAAACGGGTTAAAAAATAAAACGCTATAGAACTTTTTTCACAATTTTATTGTGGACGTAAAAAAAATTGTGTGCACCTAGAATAAAAAGTATCTTATTTCACTCATAAGATTTGACGAATTTCGCCTACGGCTCGTTCGAACAAACTTTCCTATTCATGAAATAAGACTATACTTTTTACTCAAGTTGCATAAATATTATGAACGTATTATAACAAAAAAGTGCACTTTTTTAATGGATGTAAAATACCAGTTATTTATGCAACAAGAATAAAAATATAGTCTTATTTCATTAATAGGAAAGTTTAATCGATCGAGCCGTAGCCGAGTGAGTCAAAATAACACTTTTTACTCTCTTCTTCTTCTTCTTCTTCTACTGGTGCTGTAACCCTTTAAGCGTTTTGACCTCCGCTAGTTTCCGCCTTCATGCTTTTTACTCTAGTTGCACACAATTTATTATACGTCTACAATAAAATTGTGAAAAAGTGCCATAGCGTTTCATTATTTCATCCGTTTGCGTTAAAAAGTGCACTTTTTTCACACTTTTATTTTGTTAAAAAAGACATACTTTATAAACCCATTTTAATGAAAAAAGTGCCCTTTTTCAACAGACGTAAAATAGTTATTTGTATATAAAGGCTGCGAAATCACTCTTTAGCGTACCGAGAGAAAAATTGTCGCCGAGGCAAAATAATCTCGAGGGCGCTACAGAATTTCACGGACAAGGTGTACACAATATTTTTTGTGCAACCGTACAAAATATGTATACTATTATTCACGAAAGATGACTATTCAAGGTCATTTGTTCGAAGAAAGAATATACATCACTTTACAGCAGTAGCTTTAGCAACATTTTGTAATAAATACCAGTATCGTGGCTGCGAAATGCTATTTCGCTTCCGGTTGCACAAAAAAATAATTATTTTATACGCTCTGCAATAAAGAGCTACTTTTAATTCTCAAAATGCGTAGGTAGTTCTTTCCTACTTTTTGCACGATATTTTAAAAAATCAACAATTTAATTAATTTTAAGGCTGGTGTTGCTGTTGCTGTCGTTGTAAGTTTTGCAAACCGCGCGAAAGAATAGACGAAGCAAAAAAATATTATGTAGACAATCCTCCAGGTGTCTTACTCGCGAAAAAAGAAGAACCTACCAATTATGAACCTTCTATTTATGAGATAGACGAATATTTAAAACTAGAACGTATGCTGATGAATTTATAACATACCTGTATGATATCATGTGCTTTCTCAAAATTGTCATGTCCCAAACATAAATATATTAAGGTTTTTGGAGAGGACAGCATTATATTTACTGTGATTTCTTGTATATTTAAAGTTTTCAGTAGGTCCAGTCTCCATAAAGTATCGGAGACAAAAGATTTTAGTTTTGTAAGACGTCCTAAACTTTTCTTTTCCGCAGAAAGTTTTCTTTTGATTTCTTTTAAACTTGTTTTCAGCATTGATGAAATATAATAAATTTCTTTCCTACCACATAGAAAACTCATGTCTTCTGTAAGAGTTATGTGGCTGTTTTGTAAAAATAATAGAGCAAAAACATTTTCAAAAATTTCTAGTTGAAAATCTACATTTTTAGACTGTAAAAGCTGCTGTTTAGTCTTTTTTAACAGACCTTGAACTCGTTCATGAGGAAAATTTTCGTTTTTGTTGTCTGTTATGTAGAATTCAATTAATGTTAGTATACAAAAGCCATTATAAAGATCCAATTCTGATACTGTATTATAAATTATATCAATTTCTTTAGTATACTGTATATCAGATAAAAAATTTTCGTGTTGTACTAATATTTCATTGATTTCTTCATAATATTTTGTATCTTTTAAGTTTATATAGGATGATAATGTATCTATACAAGATTTTAGTTCACATAATTTGAAATTGTGTTCTATATTTGGATTTATTTTAGAGATATATTTGTGAAGATTTAGGTTCCATTTTATTTCTATGATATAATTTTGAAAAAATTTATCTGATACTTTATTTTCCGATAACTCTGAAATTATATTTTCTAAATGTTTTATATTTATCGGTTCTACATTAGTAAAATAACTTAATTTAAGTAAATACAATTTGTGAACTATAATATGGTTTATTGCATTAATATCTATCTCATTTTCTATTATGTGAAACAACCAATGACGGTTTTTATACAAACAATAACGGAACAAAGATGATGAATCATTCAAGTCACATGTATCAAAATTTTCTCTTTCATATTTTAAAAATTCTTTCAAAATATTGCTTTGTGGAAGTAAACTTAAATATACAATATCCTTAATAAGCATTTCTTTTTCTGTTAAATCATAAATTTCAGGAATGATTGTTTCTAAAACATATTTTTGGTCATCACATAAATCTAACAAGGATATTAACGAATATATCACATTGGAATCTATTTCATTTTGCGTATCTTGGACGAATAATTCTAAATAATTTGCAATACTCATTGTAATGAGATCATTGAAAGTCTGATTATGTTTTGCTTTGTATGCCTCTTTTAATTTCTGGATTATTATGCTGGTCTCATATGGCTTTGTCGTTAAACTTTCCATTAATAGTTGCGTAGTTTCATTGTTGAAATTGCATTCCAATGTACAATTGTTATGTTCATTGTTTGTACTATGATTGTAAAGCCAGATTATTTCCTGAATACAAAGATTAATTTAAATAAAAACTAAGTAAATTAATAAAACAGTATCCTAACCTTTTGAACAGTGGATGGAAAATCAAGTAAACTTAATATTGTAGTAAAAGAATTCATGTTTAACACTTAAATACTGCAAAATAAAATAAAGTATACACAAATAAAGAATTTAAATATATTTTCTTGTTTGACGTTTCATATTTGACATTAAGAAATTTGACAACTAAATGTTTAACGTTTTCCCTAAGTGATGTCGCTAGCTGTCTATAATTTACGCTAGAGTTCGCTGAGTCGGTGATTTTGAAGTTAGCGATTTTGTTGTCAAGATCAAGAAAGTTTAGAAGATGTTTTCTCCAACTGATGCGTTTTCTGTAAAGCCTTTTTGGCATAATGGACCAGCTCCAGGCATGTTCTACAATTTTCCAGGAACACAAACATCTCCGAATGATTTTGTTAAACACTCTCAGTAAGTTTGGAAATCTAACCTATGAATCTGTAAAATTTTGCATGTCATTCGTAGAAAATATATATATTTTTAAAATTAATATACAATTTTTAATATAATTTTAGATCTCCAGTAACGACTGCAACATCCATTGTAGCATTAAAGTTCAACGGTGGTGTTATTATCGCTGGTGATATGCTGGGCTCTTATGGATCTCTAGCGAGATTTAGACACTGTCCTAGAGTTTTAAAAGTTAATGATAATATTATCTTAGGAGCTGGAGGAGATTATGGTGATTTCCAATATTTGCAAGATCTTATTGGACAAAAAATGTAAATTATACTTAAAACCACGATCAGATTTTTGATATTTCTATTTTTAAATTATTTTATTACAGTATTGATGAAGAATGTTTGGATGACGGTTTTACTTTGAAACCAAAATCGTTACATTGTTGGTTAACTCGTGTTATGTACAACAGAAGAAGCAAATTTGATCCGTTCTGGAACAATTTCGTTGTTGGTGGCTTGCAGGTAGCTATTAAAAATTGTTGTTAAGAATATAAATATTCTTAATGTAATGTATTGTAATATGTGTTTGCTTTGATGAAAGGTAGTAAATTTTGGATATGAATGGAAAACAAAAAAAAATATATATTTGCGTTGTGTATGTGGGTATGATAAGAGGGATTTGCCTTACACGAGACAATGAGTAAATAGTAATAATGACTGATATCTTGTAGTAAAAATATCCACTGATAACTACTTTTCATTAAATTTTTATAAATAAATATGTATATCTTCATGGCATATTACTCATTGCTGGATGTGCCAATCTGCTTTGTACGCAGATATCGGTATTGGTGATGACATATTGTTACTACATAATTATATTTTAACCATAACTTATATGGCATTTCCAAAGGATCGGCTTTTTTCAGTCTGTAAGGTATTTGTGCTGTTGTCGAGTAAGTGTAGCGTAAGTGTATGGTTGCTTTTCAAGTTTAAGTATGTATGTATATATCATTGGTGTTGGTAATATCTTCTTTGATTGTCTTCCTTTATAATAAATCTTCATGTTACTGTCTTTTGTAACGGTCTACGGTGTTTGCGGTTCCCTACAATTCGGTTCCATGGGTCTCTATTGGCTTTATACAGGCTGTTCATTTTATTTTGTCCACTATTGCTATCTTGAGACCTGTAAGAGCTACGAGGTCGGTTAAATTAGCATATTAGCAAACAATTTCTATTTTCCTAGACTATTTTAATGAGAGTAAAATATTTCAAACTGTAGGTATCAACTTTGTTATTTTAAATGGGACCATATATTTTTTATTTACTTATTAGATAGAGAATTTTATTCTAAATTTAGTGATATAATATTTGCATACCCTTAGATAACAATTTTTTTGAGAACAATTCAAATAAAGGTTTATAATAATTTGATTAAAATATAGCTACAATAAGAGTGCCACGACTGAAAAACAGAATACGTTATATTTTCTACACAGATTAGAAATATGTTTTGTTTGATTCGGAAACTGTAATTTGAAGGGACCATCTTCAGCGCCACTCTTTGCTTGCTACCGGAACTATTTTGAGTATGTAGGCAACCCCATAACAGGTAAATATGCAATCCGCATTGCTTCCTTGTGTTTCATATTTATGTTACTATTTATTAATAAAGTAGACAATGAAAACCAACATTTATAAAACATGTATGTTTCATATATTTTTTTACAAAAATATAATAACATTAATACAAATAATTATTTTATATAATATTTATAAACATATAACAAACTATAAACGCTGTTGTAGTATTTATACAGGTTGAATCTTTGATTAAAGTAGAAGTAATCAAATCAGTCTTGGAATAAATAAATACTACAATTTTTTATGCTTTACCTGTATAGAAGGATATTGATGCCATTAATGACGATAACGAACTCAAAAAGCGTTTGTATTTTAAAACATAATGGGGTGTATTCTGAAAGAAAAATGTTAGTTTTAACATACCTTTATAAAATTATATTTTAACATGCCTTTAAAAAATTACATTTTAACATGGTTAAATAGTTATTTTTGATATGTGTTAAAAGTGACATTTTATTTTGTGATAAGGAAGTTTGGAACACGACGCGAAGCGGAGTGATCCAAACCTTCGAACAAAATAAAATCACTTTTAACACGTATATCATACACTATTTTTTCTACAAATACTATTTTTAAATTTAAATTTGTATTTCTAATAATTTTTTGACATTCACTTTTAACACTAGTGTCAAAAGTAACAATGATCTGTCACTTTTAACACTGGTGTCATAAAATGACATTTTTAACGCTAAAAACAAACATTAAAAAGCCCACTTTTAGTAGATTTGTAGAAAAAATAAATTCTTTTTATGGTATTAAAATCCGAAGCATCCCGCGCGGTCGAAATCCACGCGGTCGAAATCCCATGCGGTCGAAATTCCACGCGGTCGAAATCCCGCGCGGTCGAAATGTACCCCCACCACTTTGTCCGTTCTGCCGAAATACAAATATTTCCACGCCGTCGAATTCCACCCGGTCGAAATGTTATACGATACAAATGAGTACGTTCCGCGCGGTCGAAATCCATGCGGTCGAAATCCCACGTGGTCGAAACTCCACGCGGTCGAAATGTACCCCCACCACTTTGTCCGTTCTGCCGAAATACAAATATTTCCACGCCGTCGAATACCATCTGGTCGAAATGTTACACGATACAAAAGTGGTGGGGGTACATTTCGACCGCGTGGGATTTCGACCGTGTGGATTTCGACCGCGTGGAATTTCGACCGCGTGGGAATTCGACCGCGTGGATTTCGACCGCGCGGAACATACTCATTTGTATCGTGTAACATTTCGACGGCGTGGAAATATTTGTATTTCGGCAGAACGGACAAAGTGGTGGGGGTACATTTCGACCGCGCGGGATTTCGACCGCGTGGAATTTCGACCGCATGGGATTTCGACCGCGTGGATTTCGACCTCGCGGAGCGTACTCTTAAAATCTGTTAAACACCAGAATGAAGTGATCAACAAGATAGAAAAGACAAGTCTTTGCTTAAGTCATGTGGTTTATAACCCAACCCTACACACATAAGTAAAATTAATAAAAAAGGAAACAACTGTCAATTTATGTCACTTTGAAATACTAGAAAACGTATCTGTCACTTAGAATTTTTAGATAAATGAATAGAAATAATTCTTCTGAAAATAAATAAAAATCAGCTGCATAATCATGTCTCATTTTTAGGTTCCATATTAAAAATGAATTATATTGAAATTGTAATAAATTATCATGAGGTACAGGGTGCCCATTTTATATGTTCCCGCCTGTAATTTTAAGAATAGGCAAAACAGAGTATATTTCATAAGCCGCTTGGTAAATATTAGTACTATAAATCGAATAACCACTACGTATAAGAGCAAAACAAAATTTTAAAAACCAAGTCACTTATGAAATGTATCATGGATTGCCTATTCATGAATTTTCAGGCGGGAACTTTTAAAATGTTAAGCTACACAGGAATAAACAATTTTAACTGCATTTAATACATTATAATAAAGAACTATGTTTAAATCGTGCCATCGTGCTCTCGGAATACTATTCAAAGGTTCAGTTGTGAATCTTGCTTAATTAAATATTTCTACTGGCACCAAGCTGTGATCCACAAAGACATACGATGGAACGGGTGACCGTATTAAATAACATATTTCGTAAAATAGTTGGAAATTGTACTAAATATCACTTAGATATGTTTTATCGTCATCCACGGCAATTTCCTATCGTTTTCTATTACATTTTCATTAATTATAAGTGCAACATACTCAAATACTGTTATAATTTTATTGTATAAACAGATATCACTCTTCCTAGCGTTAATATGAATAGAATAATAGAAACTTAAATCACACATACGTAAAAGAAAATATTAACCAGTATAAAATATATCTCAACAATTCAAATAATCGAACTTCAAAGAAAATTCTTCATAATTTTGTTACAATGGACCTTTTCAATTTAACGGCTATCTCTTTCTATCGCTACAAAAAGAAAATGGCGCGAACAACTGCTAGTTGGGCTGTCAAACGAAACATCAAAAATATTGCAGTGATTAAAATAAATGTATTTTCGGTGAAAATTTACAACGTTAGACATTTTAGCTCCAATAAAAGCTTTTGTAACTTCTTTCGGGATGTTTTTTAAAGTTGTCAAAGATTTTTCTCACATCTTAGGTGTAAATTTTTTAGACACAAACGTCATAGATTTCAATTGTTCTTACTATGTGCAGGATCCCCATTGCGCATATCTTCTATCTCTTTAAATTGAAAAGGTCCATTTGGTTAAAATACTCACAGGATTTTGACATCATAAAAAAATATGAATGTAAACACAGCACACTTAAACATTTCCAAATGTCAACCATTTAAGTTTCTGTAGCCAGTACCCTGACAGAAAGAAGTGATTGTTTTGTTTTTTTAATTGATCATACATGTCAACGCAAACAAAATATTCACTTATTTCTTTCATGGCATTCTAATTCTGTGAACAAAAATTAACACGTATTCATTATTTCCATTCGTGGCACTCTTATTATACCAATATTTTAATCAAATTAATATAATTCTTTACGCATTTTGCTTAAAAATAAGCAAATAAAAAAATATATTAGTCTAGTCAACGAAACAAACAAATTAAAAGTCCTAGACCCTCGGATTGGCGCAAGGGGGGAGGGGAGCACTTCAAAGGTCCTTTTTTTGTTTTTTCGCGTATATATCAAAAACAGCTGGTCCTACGAAAAAAATCCATACATTAAATTTGTAGCTACATTTTCTACGTTTCATTTTATCTATCTCCAATCGTGAACGAGTTACACGCTTCTAGAAACCGCTATTTTACGAAAAAAAAAAACATTATTCGCGCCACATTTTTCGCCAAACTTTTCTCTCCAACGCCTCAGCCTTTCATTTCACAAAAAAAATCTCTGAGAGGAAGCTGTAGAGAATTAAATTTCCTCCAAAATGTTATATCAGTTTAGCATTTTATCTTAACTTGATCCAAAGTTAGAGTGTTTTTAAAATATTCGCTGAAACCGGCGATCCCGGTAGGAACCAGTACTTTGCGAAATTACTGCATATTTAATTAAGTTTTAATTTAGTTATTTAGAATGGCGTTTGCTACAATTTAAACACTGTTTTCGGAATCAAAACCCTGTAAAAATAAATAAAATTAGAATAAATATATCCTCACGACATATTACCCATTGCTGGGTGTACCAAGAAGGGAAGAAAAATTAGTTCTAACCACAAAGCCTTGCAATCTACCAAACTTTGACATTGTTGACTTGAATGATGGTCGACTGTGGAATGGATGAAGGGTCCCAAAGGAAAATAATTGGACTAATGGTCTACTGATGAAATTGGGCATGAAATAAATAATTTGACATTGTTGTTGACGGAGGATTGTTAATCCATAAAGTGATTTGGTCTTAAGGAAGCACAGTATCTAATATATGCCAAACAAGAGATTCGGCAGTTGTAGTTATTGGCAAAGACACAGACCTTATAGTTCTCCTGGTGGCGAGAACTCCACCTGATCGAGATATCATTAAAAAACCGGGCCGAGGGAAAAGCAGGAAAGCTTCCATGCGCTGCTCGTAACTCGAAAACTGCCACGGCAATAGGGTACTATACCATAGTCAAATTTTAACTATCTTAAATAAGAAGACGAAAATATACATAAATTAATGAGTATTAGTGAAAAATTTTTGTTTCAATATTGATTAGGTCGCAAACTACAAGCGATTAAAGTTGATTACTAATTAGATATGACGCGTTAGGTCCTTAGAATTTGATTGGTCGCCTGATTTTAAAAACGAGATTCGCGCGTCTGCTGCGGTCACCTTTGAATGATTGTCCGCGTTCAGCATGGCACAGCGCTGGCAGCGCTGAGCGCCGAAGTTTGACGAACGCAATGAATGGACGAATGTGATTGGTCCAGCAACTGTATTTGGCAAATATCGGTGCTCAGCGCTGCCAGCGCTGTGCCATGCTGAACGCGGCCATTATGTATGAACTGTCACGTTGTTGTATAACCTAACAAAGAATTTACAATTTTATGTTTCATGAATCTGTTTAATTATAATATCTACTAATATTAACAATAATAATGTATTTATAATTAAATCAATTTGCAATATGTATTAATTAAATTAATAATAATATTAAATAATCAAAACAAACAAACACCAGCGCCATCCGCCGTCATACTTTGTGACTGTTTCAATGTTCTAAAATTTATTAAGAAAAAAAATGCTTATTATTTATGTTATTTATGCTTAATAATAATTTCTTCGTAAATATAACGTATAAGTTTTTATATAAAAATATTTCAGCTATGCAAACATGAAAAAATTTGTTTTCTCTAGAACTAACACCACTGGAAGAGCCACCTACGTGAAATTCTTAAATTTAAAAATTCATATCTCGCTTCCTACGTAATATTTTTGTCGCGTTTGCACTAAAAATCTTATTTCATCCTGTTCTTACAGAAAAAAAATTAAAGAAAAAATGGTATAGGACCCTATTGTTCCAATGGAACGCCAATAGTTAAAGAGGATGAAGAGGAAGATATCGAATACATAAGAACTAATGGTCAAAAAATAATATTTTTATATTTTGCGTTCATAGTGAAGTCATTACGATACGCAATTTTTTGTTTTAGACGGTTGGTACTAGATGACGTTTCTTTAACCCATTTTTGCCTAATTTATTTTTAGTTAATTGACAATTCATTTTAATAATATAATGTCGAAATTATTATTATTTTTTTATTATTTAGGGAAGATTATTTACATGAAAATGTACAAATGGTTACAAATATAATCACAAATTGAGTAAGTAAATGGTATTGTAGAAGGCGCAAAATATAAAAAATAGTATAAAGAACTCATTTTATAAGACATTCTTTCGCATTTTTGTCAATTAGAAAACTCGCTAACGCTCGTTTCTAAATTTTGACGCGTGCGAAAAAAACATGTCTTATAAAACACGTTCTTTAATATACTATTATTATTTTTTTATTTATTATTACACGCTTATTATTACATGTATTTGTATATTAGCGTTGGGTTATAAGATGGGGATGAAACAATTTTCGTAGTAAATTTTCATATCGCGGCATTTTTCTTTCGACGTTAATGAGGATGAAATTGTGAAAGATACACACAACAGCCATGCCTTATCCGGAATTTAATCCCGGAACCCTGGAAGCGTGAAGCGACAGCGCTATCACCACTTGGGTCGGCAAAAAATAATAATAAAAAAATACCATGTAATAAAAAGAAATTATTGATATGAAATGTTTTGTTTTAATCTATAATCACCTCATGTTCATCTTTGAAGAGGAACTACTCAATATAATAACATATTATACAAGTCACAGTTATACAAAAACAACTTTTTCCAAAGTACTGGTTCCTACCGGGATCGTCGGTATCAGCGAAAATTTTAAAAACGCTCTAACTTTGGATCAGGATAAAATGGTAAGCTGATGTACCATTTTGAAGGAAATTTAATTCTCTATAGCTTCCTTTGAGGGATTTTGTTAAATGAAAGGCTGAGGCGTTGGAGAGAAAAGTTTGGCGTAAAATGTGGCGCGAATAAAGTTTTTTCGTAAAATAGCGGTTTTCAGAAGCGTGTAACTCGTTCACGGTTAGCGATAGAAAAAACTTTAATATATAGAGAATGTAGAAAATTTTGTCAGCTACAAATTTCATCCATGGAATTTTTTCGTAGGAACAACTGTTTTTGAGATATACGCGAAAAACCAAAAAAAGTGACCTCGTAGCTCTTATAGTTCTCGAGATAGCAGTAGTGGATAAAATAAAATGAACACCTGTATACCCATCGACAAAATTAGAGGAACATAAAAAAATGTTTTTGCGATAATTTTGGATGATTTATTTTATTAAATTTAGTAGCGGCAAATTCACATTGCAAAGACTAATTAAAAGAACAAAATTTTCCATTAATTATAAATTATTGTTAATTATTACTCAAAAATAATAAATTACCATTTTTTAAAAATTATATATTTTTACTATAATTAAAATTGAAACTACAACAAAAGCAGGCATGATTGTTAACCCTTGATCTATGGTGACCACGAATTAAATATCCATATTCAATAAAAATAAAGAACAATATTTACACCTCGATAAATGATAATCAATATTTATTAGGTGGTATATCGTCATTTGTTATTTGATGTACAAGTGTCTCATTTTGGATGTTTTTTAAGGTATCTTGGGTAATATTAACGATAAAGCAAAACTATTTGCACATTCGGAGTCAACTTTTCGAGAAAAGTTTAATAGTCACAACAGGAATTTTTGATCTTTTTTGTTTCTGAGCTGCAGGCAAAAAATGGGGTCGTATAAAAAAATGTTGAATTTTCTTTCATAAATGAAAAATTTACCTAATATTATGCATATATACATTAAAAATATTTAATATTATTATACTTTTCATTTATGATTTTCTTTATAAAGATAGTCTAATTTTGTGACGTCATAATTTTGTACACAAATACACGTTAATGAGGCACACCCGTACTCGTGCCTGTACTGTACATGAATCAGATGTCACTTTTCTAACATAACCTTATATGACCAACATTTTGAAAGTAACGTCAATATCCATGCAAGTTGTTTTTTAAAAAAAGTAAGTACTAATAATGAAATATGCTAAATAAAAATTATAAATAAATACAATTTATATTTGATTTAGATGGTTGTCATTGAGAAGTAAAAATAAAAATTTTATTCGTACTCTAATGGCTCAAGTTGTAAGGGAAAGATGGTTTAAGGCAATAAATACTCCAAAACTTTTGGAGACTACTCTTGCTTGTGATGACATAAATACTCGGTCGCAAAATTATGACGTAATTTCAAATTTTATATAAACTTTAAACTTTAAAAAATTATTTCTGTAAAACTAGAAACTTATGTGACATAAAATGTATAATTTGGTAAGTAGTTAAGTAGTTCCAAGTGTACTTTCAGAAAAAAATAAATTGGAAAATGTGGTATGATCCCATTCGTTTATCGCTCATTTCGAAAATGTTTCATAACTTATTTATTATGATAGAGAAAAATTGTTTTAACAAATTTTGAACCAACATCCACACACATACACACATCCACACACACACGTCCACACACACCACATCCACACACACCACATCCACACACACCACATCCACACACACCACATCCACACACACATCCACACACACACATCCACACACACACATCCACACACACACACATCCACACACACACACATCCACACACACACACACACACACACATCCACACACACACACATCCACACACACACACACTCACACTCACGCGCACGCACACACACACACACACACACACATACACACACACACACACACACACACACACACACACACGGACATCATCGTAAAAATGTTATAATCGGATTCTAGGGACCTTAAAACGTGCTTATTCACTAAAATCAGGATATGCGATTTTTAGCATGAATACAATACCTCTCTTAGCGAGAGGTAAAAATCTTACATATCACGATTTGTTTATTTTGATTATACAGGCTGTTCATTTTAAATGGGCCACCATTGCTATCTCGAGAACTATAAAGTCTCATTTCCACCGATTGTCTTAATGATTAAGAGCTATAATTAATATCTAAGCGCAATGCTCAAAAATGTTTATTATATGGCAACGTTTATTACCATTTCCAGCTATGCATAAGGCTTAATGCTTAAGAACTAAGAGCAATACTTAAGAACAAAAGCTTGCAAACTCCAAGGTTTAAGGCGTAATGCCTAAGCGTAATTGTGAGATGGAAATACATATCTGTCATCTGTCTTTCTTTATTTTCTAATCTGAACTGTCGGCTGTCAGTCTATTTTATAATTATTAAGGTTTTTTAATTTTTAGATATTGATATAGATGCCAAAAATTATGTATATGACATGTTAAGAATAGAAGAATTACTGCTACAATGATAGTCTGCTAGAGTTAAAAATAAAAAGGATAAAAAATGTAACATTTCTGTCGAATTAGTCACTAAACAAAGTAGCTGGAAATGGTATCCTAGTAAATTGTTATAATGCACTAAGCATTACGCACAAATCATTATGCATTAAGCATTAAAACATTCGGTGGAAATGAGGCTTTAGAGCTACAAAGATGGTTAAATGGGCAATTTCTATTTCATAAGACAAATTAAAAGAAAAGAAAAATTATTTTTTTCGACCAGTGGTTTTCAAAATACGGGACCTAACTTTTTTATTTTAAATGAGTACACATATTTTTTATTAGTTCATTCGTTAGAGAATTTAATTCTTAATTCAGTGATACAATATTTTTATACTCTTGCAAAAATGTTATTGTTTTCGACTATTTTTACGGTTCTGAAAATTGAAAAATTATAAACAATATCATATTCGGATGCAGTATTTTGTTCTGTAGCAAAAACTTATATATAATTTTGCTCTAAAATAATTAGGGGAGCAAATAACTGCACATTAAGATTTTACCATTGAAACCCCTATGCTGTGTCTTCCAAGTCACCACACTGTATATGCAGATATATGATTGTATATGTCTGCACTCGTCCAATGATAGTCTCACAAATCTCACTCCCACCAGCAGTAATACAATATATGAAAAGTTAGGTTAGCAGCATACACACTGTCACAAAAATATCATCGTTGATAATCATATCACTTGTTATATTACGTATGAAAAGATTATAAAATAAGCAAAAAGATGAGACTATTTTCAACATAGGTTTCCATTTAAAAAATCCTAAGTTTGTCATATCTAAAAATTAATAATAGATGGAGTCAATAGCGTTTTCAGCTTACTAGGGTACCTTTATAACCAGGGTATGGCCATGGGCCAAGTTTGCCGCCATTGTCGGTAATTCATTTCCTTATTTATTTGTAATAAATGTGATATTATATTATAAAAGAATATTAAATTATCACACTGTGAATTTATAAAGGTAATAAAAATTCATTAATTTAAGAGATACACAATTATTATTAAGATATACATTTAGAGGTTATGTAGAATATATGACATGGGTTGTTATTATCACATCTAATTTAATATCTATAGTTCTTATTTACATAATAATTGTATATTCTCAACTTACCTTTTAAAAATTTAAATGATTGTGCTTAATATTGGTAATTTATATTGTTTTCAGTGACAGTAATCGTGATGGGTATCTTAACAAACTACACAAGTAAATAAGATAAAATATATTACTTACACTTTAAATACATATTAAAATGATAATTAAATGTGTTTTTCATTAAAATAAAACAAATAGCCACGAAAATACATAATACTTTGCGCAAGAACAACACATATAACAGATGTCCCGGTAATGGCGGACGAAACGTGAGCCACGCCATGGCCATACCCTTTACAAGACGAGTGCGCACTGGTGCGCACTTTTTGCACTAAGCGTTTTCAGCTTGTCATTGAGTGCAAAATTTATAGCGTTTTCAGCTTACACAGCACACACAGTGTAAGTGCGCACTGAGTGCAAGATATCACGTGACCACACTAAACGAGTTCTTCCCTCATCCGGTGGCAGTGCTAGTTTAGCCGCCATATTTGCACTGACACTATTGCATTTACCTAGGGAGTCAGTGCACAAAAGTAGCACTGAGCCAGTGCACGGTACAACTTTTTCTTAAGCTGAAAACGCATCAGCTGATTAAATTTTGCACTCAATGACAAGTTAAAAACGCTCAGTGCAAAAGACCATAAGGATGATTAGAAACATCATACTGATTGTAAAAAATCGTAATTAGATACACTCGGTCTGTGAAACCGATACAACTGGTCGTGTTATAAATATTCACGCGACCACTGTAGGGTTAATAAAGCCATTTATCTGGCACAATGCTTCATAGTCAGGGTTGTTCTTCAAAACTTCGCGGGGATACATTGTCCCCTCTCCCGCCCGAAACGCCTCTAAGCTGAAAACGCTATAAGTCAGCTGATGCGTTTTCAGCTTAAGAAAAAGTTGTACCGTGCACCGGCTCAGTGCGACTTTCGTGCACTGACTCCTTAGGGAAGTGCAATAGTGTCAGTGCAAATATGGTGGTTAAACTTAATCGTTTTCAGCTTAAACTGCACTGCCAAACTGCAAACTAATAAAATTACCCCTTAACCTTAAAATTAATTTTAATTAACTAAATACGTATTTCGAAAACTAAAGTTCAAGTTCCAATTAGATATTTTACAATTAATTATTGACATTTGTCTAATATTTTGAAAGTCATGTGATCTGAGTCAGAATGTAACGTCAGAGAACATACAGTTTAAAATGAGAGAAACTATTTATATAAATAACGTAAACTGTTTTCCTATTGGCTATGAATGACGTCCTGTATGTGCTCCGACGTCAAAGGAGTGGGGGGGGGGGGTGTTTTTTATGACTATTTCTGGCACAAATCTTTTTATTTAATTATTTACGAAAATAATAAATTATTATAATTTTTTATATTACTATGAAAAATATTGCATAAACTTTCATTTAAAATACTTTTAAAAAAATGTGAAACCGGCTCATTCGGATTAAAATACTGATTTTCTATCATAAATCCCTATATCCGGGTCTCTTACACCTTGATGAATGTATGGAATTTCTTTGTGAATTATTTTAATATTTTTTAGGATGGAGAGACCTTCCTGGGAACTGTCGATAAACTAGGAACAGCCTACGAAGACAACGCTATTTGTACTGGTTACGGCGCACATATGGCCCTGCCTTTAATTCGTGATTTCCTTGATAAAAATCCCAATCCAACCCTGGAACAAGCCAAGGTCATCGTCCACAAAAGTATGGAGATTCTCTTCTATAGGGATGCCAGGAGTTTCCCCAAGTACCAGTACGCTGTGCTCACGAAAGAAGGAGTAAAAGTTGAAGGGCCCGTCAACGTTGAGCAGAATTGGCAGTTGGCGAAGATGATTAAGGGATATTCTTAAATTAATTATAATTTTCTATTTTAATTATTATATTTCTCAAAATAAAACAATAAATGAAATGATACGTGTTTATTTCAAAACCGGTTTATTTACGTATATGAACGTTGAATATTTTCAAACGTAGGAGTTTTAACAGTAGTTTATTAATTTAAAAGGAGTTGCCATAAAAAATCCCGATAAACAAATAAAAATACTGTGAATGTGCTGTAGTCATTTTTCTTGTTTTAATTTAATAAAAAAGTGGAACTAATTGAGCACATCAACTAAATAAGACTTCATTGTTTCTAATTTCTTTTGGCCAAACCTTAAAAAAGGAGTGGTATCGATGAAATAAACCTTGAATTATATAATTGATTTATAAAATAATTATGTACAGAAATAAAATTTGAGCTTAAATTGATTATGAAATTAATTTTTTTAATAAATAGTGCCATAAATCACTAATGAATGTTATTACTGTATAAACTGTGTAAATTAAATTCCTTTATGCTAATTAGTTTTAACTTGATTAATTAATTAAATATAAGGGAGCTTTTTGTACAAAAAACTTTTAAAAAACCGGCTTGTAAATTGTTTTGGTAACGAATGTGGGGAAATTTTACTTGTCAAACATTAGTGAAGTTTTGATCAGAGAAAATGGCGTTCCAACATTCGATTGTGGAAAAATAATAATTATTTGTTTTAAAGTCTCTTTTAAATTTATTTTTTAAGTTTTAGACAGTATCCATATGTATTAAACAGTTGTTTTAGGTGAGTTCTGTGAGAAATTCTTATTAATAAGCTGGTGTTGTACGGTGTTTGTCATCTCTAACTGAAACAGGGAGAGGATTTTATAACTTAATGCCGCAATCTTCAAAATTAATTCTTGCTTTACACAATATTTGGATATGTACTAATCTTTTCTAGAAAGGTGCTTTCCTTCTGTTCTTCTGGGACGTGAAGTTTCAGATCTTTCACTTTGAAGGATGTTATGTCCTTCATATTTGACAGATTAGGAAATACAAGTAATATATTAAAAATATTCTTGTACGTGACATAAAATTACTATTTCATAATAAGCTGCTTAAATGATTCAATTGGGTTAACACCTTATCTTACCGCATTGTAACAGCACAATATAACAAGATTTATAACTGTATTAAGTATTTTTCACTTGACTGGAATGCCACATTTATTTGCAAATTAAAAACAAAACTGGTCATTGTTCGATGACTGTTGTTATTGTCAAAATTATAGTGGTTACATTTTTTAAAAACATACAAATAATATTTGTTAATAGGTATTTACACAACGTGCAATTCTATTGAGTTTTACTTTTACAATTATTTAACAAATTTGTGATCGGTGTTTACGATTTTAAACGTGTACTACATGTGACATTTTGATAACCTAGTTATTCAGCAAGAAAGCGAGCGTTTACAGAATTTAAATGATTGTGAATTTTTAAAAGTTTTCACTGTGCACTTCCAACTAAAATAGAATACCTGTGGCAGATCTGAAGGCCAGTATGGCTTACACATGTCCGCAAGATTTGGATGGGTTCCTGCCGCATTTGGGCAAGGCAGACATAAAGTTTCGGCAGACGCTGGGCACGGATCTGCTCAACTACCTTGCCGAACCATCCAACTCCATCCAGTGCCAGGATATTGGACAGTTTGTCGACGGAATCATTCCATGGATGCAAAATAGTAACTATAAAGTAAGTATGATTACTCTACAGAGTCATTAGTAAATTTGTGCCAAGTTTTACTAACTTTTCTGAGCAACATACAAAATAGTAAAGAGAAAATAATACGTTAAATTATAAACAAATAAATGTAATCATTACGGCTTATTAACCAATGCTGGGTGTCCAAATATGCATTTATTCACAGATTTCGGTAATCCGGATATATTTATCGTTGAAGGGCTTACCAGGCTTTACCTCATGAGCTCTCATAGTTGTCGTAGGGAGCAACGCGGAACACAGGAGTCATTTTTGTACGATTACAAAATTTGGAATAATGTTGTGTATTTAAATTAAAAATTACTGTTATGTTTGACTACTTCGAAATATATTGCAAACCTCCAGTCTTTACAAGTCCGTAGGTTGGTAAAAATTAAAATATGTATAAGTAAAATTCTTAACGAAATATGTAAATTTTTGTATGTTTTGCATAGAAGTTGGGGAACTCGATTCAAATGAGTGTTGTTTTGTAAACAATCCGTCCCGCGCTGTTCAAATATTTTGGACTGTCCGACCGCTGAAAAACTAACTACATTATTATCTAATAATAGCAACAGTGTCTTAAGCCATTGAATAAGATAATTGTGACAAAATAAACTAGTCGCTGACTCCAATTGAGCAACGCGGACATCGATATAGTTCAATTTTGTACGTGTTTTATTTCTTATGAGGTGCGCTACCTCGACAGTGGACTGTCACTTGAAACGCGCTTGTTTTTTAAGTTTTTATTTTGTTTTATTCGTGTCTAGTGCTGTGGAAATAGACCTGTATTTATAGAATACATTCTTAGTGTTGCTCGTTTATTGCTTGTGATAAGTGTAGGACTAAGTAAGTGGTAGGTTTTATTTATTTTTAACGATTATCACGTTGTTGAGTACTTTTTTGTATAAGGGAGAAACACAGAACATTGTAGACTTTTTATTACATAATTTTCAAGCTCTTTATTGCGGAATTGAAACTTCCTTTTCGTAGAAAATAATCAGAACGAAAACATTGTTCAATTTGTTGTACTTTTATTTATAGCTATTTTATTAAATAATGCAGCTATTTATAACTAGATAAATAGTTCGAAACGTTTTAAAATATCTCAATGCTAATACAAATCAAGTATTATTTCCGGTGCTCTATATTTTAAATTTATAAGCGCCAAATATACATTTTTTAACATGTCATCATTTGCATTTAATATCAATTTCTCAATAGTTCTCTGCCTTCAAATAATGATTCAGGTGACTCGTTAATGATGCAAATTGAATAAATGAATGGCGTATTGTTTTCTTGCGACAATTCCGGCCTTGGCAATGTCTCATCTTGTCCTTGGACCTTCTTGTGATGTAATTTGGCCATTTTATGTACGTTGATTGCATTTTTCACGGTGTGAATGGTACTTGGCACTTGGACATGTTTGCGGTTTTATATATAGCATTAGTTCCATATTTAGTCATGATGTCACTGTTGTATTTACTGATATGATTGTTATTCATTAATTTTATATGCCTACCACCTCGATGAAAACATGTTACAAAAATTGAATAATTTATGTTTCTATGTAATAATCATTATTGTGAAATGAATAAGAAAATAGTTTATTTAGCAGTCATTTTTCTAAAAACATTTCTTTTGAAATACTTAACTTTTGCTTCATCCACATTCATAACATTCTTACAAGCCATATCATACATAATTTTCTTTATGTGTGAGTTTCCTTCACTTTATGAAATGGAGCAAGTAAGAATTCGTCGTATACTTTAATATAATTTTTGCTTGAATTTTACTGGTGAATGTTGTCAACATATTATTTCCGCCCGCGGTACTAAATTTTAAATCACTTAAATATAGCAGTATTTTTAAATAAATAACGTCATTAATTATCGAAATTACTTAGAAAATTCATTGCCGTATACAAAAATGGACAGTAAAACAGGGTATTATTTCGTATATTACAGTAGACTCTGACTAATTCGGCACATATCAAACCAGGGTTGTGCTGGGTTACCGATATCGCCGGATTATATGAAGAAAGAAAAACGCATAAACTACTGTATTTTTATTACAAAACATCAATGCATCTCATAACTGCTGAAATAAGATTACATAGTGCATTCGTATATCTCGTAGATTAAAAAAACAAAAGCAGTATGAATAGTCTATTCACGATAGCGAGAGAATTTTGAACTAAATCGGAGGCGGAGTTAAGTCATTTTATTGGTGCGGCTCGAAAATTATCCAAATCCGACCAATAGCGACTTGTTTCTGTTTGTGAGTTACTGGACTATAGTAACTATTATTCCATTTGAGTTTAAGGACTATCTTCTGTTTCTTCTCCTGAAATGATATTTTTAACGCTAATTCTTAAAGTCTCTATTTCGCATGGATCCAGCTTGAAAACGCTGAATTACTGGACGCGCCAGAGTAGCGCACGGCCGGATTATAGAGTCTGTATTTATCTTTACAATAGGATTTTACAACCCAACGGCTTTTGAAGAAATAAGTATTGCATTTAAATTTTAGTATAAAGTATATTAATATAAAATAAAAATAATGATAAATTATACAGTATTTATAAATGAATTTTTTAAATTAAAAATACATATATTGAAAACGGTCGCCAAATGACGCCACAACCCTAACGAGGTCACACATCGAAGATAATTCATTTGATGGTGTTTGTGCGCATATCTGGCTTTTACCGCGAATTATTTTTGTTGACATTCAGAGGTTAAATACGTGTGTAACAAGAAAACTGTGGTTAACCTTACTCGTTTAACTAAAAATGCATACAAATTAAAAGCACACACGTGCTGCTGAATCAGTAACCGTCCAGTTAACGTAGATCACACGTGGGTGCAAGTAAATGCAGGTTACGTTTAATTTTCCCGCGCTACATTTTTGTAGCTAAATTCACTTGACACGACTTTCTATCTCATAGTTCATCAAACTTTCTCTCTTGCTGGGGTTGGCGTTGGCAAAGGTCTTGCTGGGGTTGTGAACTCACGGGGTTCAGGTCATGGCAAATTGCAAAATTATTTTGAATTTCTCCCGTTCTATAAATTTTTATGCAAAATAAAAAATATGGGTCTAATATTTTTATCACAATTAATATATAAAAAAATCAAATATTCGTGGAAAATCCTATTACCTACAATTATTTTTCTTATATTCATAAACTTACTTGTTGGGTGGTGTAAAAGTAGATGTATTTTATAAGCGGTGTGCTAAGAGAAAGAAACTTTCCTGATGGAATGAATAAAACAGTATGTGTTAACGATTATGAATGTGGACGATGTGAACTAAGCGAAAGTAGTATGTATGAATAGAAATATGTGGTGAAGGATGGATGTTGCATAAATTTTAGGTTTATGTCAACCCACATTACGGAAAATGATATGTTTATAGGTATATTATCACGTTTTATTACCCATTGATGGGTGTGCTAATCCGCTTTTATTCGCATATTTTGGTAATGAAAAAATGTCTGTACATTTTGGGCGCTTACCATGAGTCTCTTCATGGAGTCTCATTTTCTTCATTTTGATACAGAGCGTTGTGCATATTTCAAATTCACTCACATATAAGTAATAATTATTGTCTTTTTTTGTAGGTTTCGAGCAATGGCATTGAGGTAATGACCTACCTTGCTGATCGGCTCGCGAGTGATTTCCGACCCTACTTACCCACCGTTCTGCCGGCTGTGATAGACCGGCTAGGCGACGCTAAAGACGCCGTTCGAGAGAAAGCTCAGCTTTTGCTGCTCAAGTTGTTGGAAAGAGGCGTTCTCACGCCCCAACATTTGCTGGAACGCCTTGTGCCCGGTTTCAACCACAAGAACGCCAAGATCCGAGAGGAGGTGTTGAGATGTTTAGTCAACACGCTCAATGAACACGGATCGCAGAGCATCACTCTAAATAAATTCATTCCAGGGATTGTCAAGTTGTTGGGCGATCCCACAGCTACAGTAAGAAAAAACATATTAATTTGAAATTTCTCCAACACAAATAAATTCCACTTGCTGTTTATTTTTTATGAGTAATAGTAATTGAATGGGTGTAAATCCCACATACAGTAATTTTCAATCAGTAGAACACAGTTATGTTTGAATGATTCAGAATTCACTTAAATGAGGACGTCTATCTAAATTTTGCACTACCAGTTATTTTTAAAATAAAAAATCGTTGTGTTTACGTGGCTCAGAATCCATTTTAACCTACAAGTTCCTTGCAGATTGCAGAGACTTGTACATTGGCAGACTGTTTAATTACAAATATAAGAAAACCTTGTTAGGAAACAGAGGAAATTATTTTCCCTTTGTCTGTATTATAATTTAGGGAATTTTTCCCTATCATTTCAAATAAATTCTAAACGATTTTATTTCTTTATAGGTTAGGGATACAGCATTCAGTACGATAGTAGAATTATACAAGCATGTAGGCGAGAGATTACGGGCGGATTTACAGAGGAAGAATCTAGTCCCCGCAGCGAAACTTCCAGCATTATTGGCGAGATTTGACGAAGTCAGGGAAGCTGGAGAAATGTTGCATTCCGCCATTGCTAGCGACTGTAAGTTTATAGAAAAGTAATATTATTTTTTATTCATTGCAAAAGAACCGATCTTTTTAATATCAGTAATAGTAATATCATTATTCGAATATGTAGTTGGGAATCTACCATAAATTCTAGGTTCCCTGCAGAGGTTATGCTTGATTACATGCATATTTTAAAAGTTTAAAATAGTATAAGTGACAAAATCTAAAATTGGAGAGAACATTGAGTAAAGTTAAACTTTAAAATAAAAAATCTGTGTGATTCCAACCTTTCTAAACACTAGAATTTGCTAATATAATTAGAAAACATTTGTATCATTTTTTCTGTAAATAAATATGAATCTTAGGTTTCTAATTTTAAGCTCCTTATTTGTTACTAGTACAGGTGGAATTTATTAAATGTTAGTTCGCATACTGAGCAAGAGTTCGGAATTCGAGTCGACAACTATTCCATCAAAAACATACCGCTATAAGTGGTTTGGTATCCACCATCATCCATCCGTCAATTAAGTTGAAATATATTGTGGGACATAAAAAAATACTATTCGTTACTAAATTGTTTTCTTTGTGCTGATAGGCAATGGTTTTACAGTAGCCCGTGATATGGACGAACTGGACCGAGTAACGATGCCGAAGCCAGCGGTTCCTGTCAAACGTGCCCTGGTCCTCAGCGCCGCCAAACGGAGCACCTCTGCTCAGTCCAGGACAGGACCCAGCAGCATGTCAGCTTCCTCTTCCGGTAAAATGTTCATTCTCATTCATATACTCATGTTTAGAGTCACATAAAGTGATTTCATTTGAGTTTGTAAATAATGTTTTTCTTTTGCATATTTATGGTGCTTAAACGTACTAATGCATGGTGCATGCAGTTTCATCTTTAAATAGGTATGGATCCATGCGAGCCAGTAAGAAAACGCCAGCGGGATGTAAGTAATCCATCATTGTAAATAATCATTCGTTCCATTGTGATTTGTTCATAATAGAGCTGCTACTTATGCATGAGAATTTTTTCACTAGATCATTACTTTCAAATTTTTCCCAGAGTACAATAGACATTTAAGATTTTTTAAAGTTTTAATTGTTTTCATTTGCATTTTAATTTTTAATAACAAAATAATTATGCATTATTTATAATGAATACACTACATAATAAATACCTAATTAAAAATATTTTAACGCATTTTTTATTCATTGTTGAGGATAGCACATTTTATAATATAAATAAATTACTAACAAGAGTACATAATAATATTTACAAATATTGTAATTTAATTGGACGTGGCTCGAGCCCTGGCCGCGGGACCGTGTTCAAAAAATTCCCGAAGAGGCGTGGCGGACCAATTAAATCACGATGAGGCGTGATTTAATAATGCGGGACCGTTGAACACCTTACTTAGCTTGATATATTTCTGTGAAAACAACAACAAAAACCTATACCTAAAGCGCAAAACTCGGCCTTAGTTTTCCAAGCATGAATTTTGTGTGTTAGGTTAGATTATGTTGAAAAGTATGTAAGGAAATTGCGTAAACCACGCCTATTCGGGACTTTAATTTTTTGAACACGGTCCCGCGGTCGGGGCTATAGACACTTTCAATTTAATTAGTAGATTATTTGAATTAATTAATATATTTTGCTTTTTTAATGATTAATTATTCATTGTACTGCAATTAATTATTAAAAAATATTGTTTTATTATTTGATTAATCAACTGTTAAATCAATAATTTGGTTATTTGATCCATAAATTACTAATTATTTGGGTGTTTTATTATTTATTTAATTGGCATTTCAGTTTTTAACACGTTGACCGCCATGAGGTACTACTTTTGTGTCTCATTAAGATTTCCACTGTGGCTCTGAGACACACGCCGTCTGTACCTCACTGATTTGCAAAAGTTCATTACAAACTAACTTTTATCATCGGGCAAGTAAATCAAATTTGTATGTATCTCCATAGGAGGCACATTATAATGTGCCTCACAACCTGTACTTGAACATTCATTGAGGCCGAGAAACACAAATATTGTGTCTCAAAGAAAAACTCAAAATTTTCAAAACCTATTCAAAATAAAAAAAAAATCTAAAAACACATTCTTATTTTCCGATGTGAAAAGAATATAAACATGTAATAAAAAATAATCCCATGGTGGCAGTCAACGTGTTAATTATTCAAAGTATTCGATTATTATTTATTTATTTAATGGCTATTTCTGCAGCTTTGAGAATTCATGACGTGACGCCTGGTTAATAGCGAAATCTGCAAATAAAAGGCAGATTGGCATATTCAGATTAATGGATAATAATAAGTTGCGTTAATATATTGATTTACTTTGTGTGAAGATCATATTATTTCATATATGAATTAACAAAAAGTTTATATAAAATATGATGGTGTATTCGTTATAAATTTCAACTCTTGTAAAATGGGAGGAAAAATTAATGCAGAATTTAATTCTTTAGCAAAAACGGACGCAGGGGCTGTAGACGAAGAGGTATTCCTTAAATCCTTCGAAGACGTGCCCACGGCTCAAATATTTTCCAACAGAGAGTTAACAGAACAAATGAATAACATTAAAGACACGATTTCAGACACCAATAAAGACTGGAACAAGAGAGTTGACGTAGTATGTTTACACATCATTTCATCAATTCGAATTCATTCTATTTTTTTTCTTTTCTTTTATAGTTAAAGAAAATCAGATCGCTCATTATTGCAGGAGCGACCGATTATGACGACTTCTACACCTTGATGAGAAATTTAGAGATTCCTTTACAGGCTTCAGTAAAAGATCTGAGGTCGCAAGTTGTGAGAGAAGCATGTATCACTATTTCCTATTTGTCGCAAACTATGGGCAATAAATTTGATCATGCGGCAGAATATTTACTGCCTAATATTATTAACCTTATCCAGAATTCTGCCAAGGTAAGAACAATATTTCTTTTGAAGTGTGCAAAAGATAGGAGTTTTCTTTGTTCAGAAAATAGTATATTGTGTTATTAGGAGTAAAAGTGATACTTTGTGTGGCGAGCATGGAAATTTGCACGACGAGCGAAGCGAGTCGGACAATTGCATGCGAGGCACACAAAGACACTTTTATTCCGAATGACACATTAATTTTTTTTTCAAACGCACTACTTTTCTTTTTATTCGCTAATTCTATGTAGTTTCTATGGATACTTATTTATTTTATTTCTACTCCGGCGGCGTAGAAATTAGCTGTTTCTACGCCGCCGGCGTAGCAATTTCTAGCGGAGTAGAAATGAAACTTCTACCTTGTGAATCAAGTCACAATAAATGCCATTTCTACGACGTTTGAAAAAAAAAATATATATTTAAATGTCAAATTATTGTCTAATAATAGATAGACTAGTATTTTATTGACACGCGCATTCAGTCAATATATCCTACTGTACAATATTATTGAACGTCTAGAGACACTTTTACAATTACCGAGCATACGTTATCCAATAACTAATTTATAATTAAATAAACTTTTTTACTCGAGCTAGTTTACCGTACCAAAGCGAATGCTGTGACCTGTAAAACTTCAGAGGCCAAAAATGGCACATAGCGATTATTGTATTAAATATATTCTGCTATCCATTATAATTTAATAAATACAAAAACTTATAATAATTTTGAACGATAAATTTGATATAATATATTCTATTTATGATAGTGAGAGGATTCTTGACAAGTCATTCTATTGGTCAAAAGAGGGTAATTTTGGAGCCGAACCAGTAGCATAACATGTTTCTGTTCAAGAATTAATTCCAAATTCTCTCGCTATCTTGAATGGAGTGTAGTGTTGTAATCATAGTGTTTATTCTAATTTAATATGTAATGTACTGCGATTCTGATAACATGAATTTCAGAATTAATTTGTCTTAGAACGAATTCATATGTGTAAAATTGTTTTGTTGTAGGTAATGGCAACTTCTGGGCACATATGTATCCGCTTCATAATTCAAAGCACTCATGCACCAAGACTAATCCCAATAATCTGTCAAAATCTCGCGACGCACAAAAGCAAGGACATCCGAAGAAGTTGCAGCGAATTTCTAGAAATCATTCTTCTTCAGTGGAGCACGCATATGTTACAGAGACATTTATCGACTCTACAAGAAGCGTTGAAGACCGGTATTGGGGACGCTGATTCTGATACTCGTATAATCTCAAGAAGGTAAAACTTATTGAACATTGTATACCGAACTGTTTGTTTAATATGTTAAGGTGTTTAGGGCATTTCGAGCTTTTAAAGAACACTTCCCAGCTGAAGCAGAAGTACTTCTCCAGTCTCTAGAACCGTCTTATAGGAAAGCTCTGTACGGAGAGCTTTGCTTAAGCTCGTCAAGCAGTAGTGGAAGCTTGGCGCAGCCTGCAAGTACAACGAGTAGTGCTTATAGAAACACACGGACGCCACATCGACCTCCTACTGCTTCTAGTAGTGCCACAGGTGAGGAAAAATTGAATGTAAAATATTTAAATAATTTCTGAGAAAAATTAACAAGTCTTGTACAGTAAATACAATTAAATGTAAAACACGTTATTTATGACCTTTGTTTTCTATCCCAAATATTAATTTTAATTTCCAGAAACGAATGAGTAGAACATAATTTGGTTCTATTTGCTATATTTCTTTAGAAAAGATCTGTATGAAATGTATGAAACAGGGGAGTTGAATAAAATCGGTGTACATCTAATATTTAATTAATAAATATATCATCATGGCTTATTGCCTATTTTTGGGTTTGCTAAACTGCTGCTATTTCGAAGATTTCGGCAAGGACGATATATTTGTATCGTTGAGTGCCCTTATTAGACGTCATTGCACCGATTCTCTAAGTTGTCATGGAGTTATCACCATAGGTGTAAATTTAGTACATTAATTTAGTTGATTTCGGACGGATACGATTCCGTCCCGTTAGAACCACAATCGGCCAGTTAACTTAAATATTTAAATTTGTACAGGGTCATAAAGGAAATGTCTCACTTTTTGTTGTGTTTACTGTACCAATATTACGGCAGGTATTTAAATATACGAGCGGTTTATATTATAATCCACATTTTCAGAATACGTATCCTGTCGAGGCCTTTAATTTTCAACTTATCCTTTTAAAATACAAGTAAAAAGTAAAGCTTGACAAGAAACAGATTGAAATCTTACCCTACATTGGAGTTACAAAATTTATTATTATTTATACTAATTTACATTAATATAGGAGAAAAGAGCAATAAATAATCTTGTAAATAATAAACTAGCGCAATTTAGTGTTTTAATCTTCTTCGGCACGTTCACGGTTTAATTATTTGTGAATGTTTGGCTGCACGGGAGTAGGTAGCACAGAAAACCTCTGTCAGGGCTCCGGTCTGCATCGTGCGCCGTCTCTGCCTCGGACGTATCGCCAGCGGAGCGGCATTCCTGTTCTCAACAGAGATAGTATGTCAATAACTCTTTACCCCTCGCACATTCCACCATCTTTATGTTGCTTCTTACACCATGTTTAAACATCCGTTCTGATCAGTTGCAGGAATGGTTTTTATTCTTAGTTCGTCATTTTTATTCGATTTAGTTTCTCTTTGGTGTTGAAATATAGTGGAGTAGAGAGGGTAATAGGTGTTTGTGGTTGTAGATTCAGCCAAACGAGGAGGGTTTAGGAGTAATTCAGCGATTGATCTGCAAGCAGCGCAAAGAGCGAAGGCAAGGGCACAATATGCTGCGATGAGTCGGCATAAGATCACTTCAGGAACTGCCAGCTTACGTGAGTTCAAAATTACAAAAATTGCAATATTAGTTTCATATACAGGGTATCCAGGATAATGTGTTCAGCATGAAGATTTCGAGAACTGTACGAGATACGCATTCGGTTGATTCAGATAAAAGTTGTTCCATTAGCTCATTTTAGTGGTGGTGTCTTGTTAATCCGAAAAAAAATCATGGGTCACTAGAATAGGTGAAAATATAAATTTTGCAGGTTTATATTTTTGTAAATAATTTCTAAGTATAAAATTGGTGTGCACTTCTTTAGGGCACCTTTCTTTCGAATGGGGATGTTCAGTTTTTTTTTTTTATTACTATTGAACTTTCAGTTTTCAGCCTAAAGATTTTTCATGGATATCATAGTGGAAAGTTACACAATAAAAAGTTTTTTCTTAGCTATCCAACTTATTTATGTTCATTTGTTTCATATAGCAAAAATTAAAATTTATAGGGTGAAAATAATGCTGGTGGCAATGAAATAAATTATCAGTTAAGTATTATCAAATGTTTGTTTTTTAAGTTTATTTCGATCATTTTCATTTATGTTTTCAACTTAACTTAGCACTAAAATATTTTTCAAATTTTGTATTAAATATGTCATTGCCTACTGTGACGTCAATATAAAAATAACGAAAAAACTTTTTAGAAAAATCCTCTTTACAATGTGTAACTTTCCACTAAGGCGTCCATGTAAAAATTGTAACTTTGGCATCACAATTATTCGAAATACAATAGAGAGAAAAAATAATGCATCACGAATAGAAATACCTTAGAAAAGTACCATAAAGAAGTGCACACCAAAATTCAGTATTATTTCATACTTGAAAGTTATTCGTAACTCTTATCGTTCTTGAGATCTCATGTTGGACACATTACCCTGGATACCCTGTTTAAAGTGAATGTTACACTATATATATTTATCTTCAACATAGAAGATATAGTACAATGTATAAAATAATTTAAATTGAATCTAAACTATTAAAATAAAATATATATTTTATTTTTACCTTCCGCTACTTTAGGTAAAGGAGTCATACGGATCTTGCTAAAAATCGCAGTTTTTGTAAATAAGCAAGTTTTAAGTTTCTTGGAATCAGATTTTTACACTTTCACGGTGATGTCTGTAAATGTGTGAGTATATTGGTACAGTATGCTCTTTTATTTCAATCAAATTGATAAGAAGGCATTGGATTTTAGTATCAAAAAGAAAATAGGAAGTGGCTCTTTTAGGCCAGTCGGCAAAGGGTGTATTGTGGAAATAATTGGTTGCGGATTTTGCCGCCCTCTTGGATCAAAGGTATTCAAATTGGGTTTTTGGTAATTTTCTTGAAAACAGTGACCCGTATCAAAATGTTATAGGAATACAAAATTAAAGCTCGTAATGTTTTGTATATAAAAGGGTTCTTTTGTTCATACATTTTTACCTAGGATGAACCCTCAAAGAGTTATGTTAAAAAATAGTTAACCAGAATAACAATTTATGCCAGAAATTTAAATTACTTAAAAAATAACAATATTAGGTATTTAATACTTAGTATAATAGGTTTTACTATTTATAGTAGTTTATATTCGTCGTGGCATCGAAAGAAGTAAATAATTGATGATTTTTAAATAATTTTTTTCAATGCTTTCCAACATATTCTTCCACAACTCCCGGTTAAAAAGATACGATAACGCGGTTTGAAAATTTGAAATCAGCATGAAATTCTCCTTCATGTCTTGTATTACACGACTTTCGTCGATGATCGATTCGCGAGTTACTAACAATTTAATTAACATGAATATTTTCTAAAATTTCTACTGCAAATCGGCTTAGTTCCCATTGCTTTATTTAAAATTTTGACACGATTAAAGGTAAACAATATTACATTTTTAATACGTGTCGAAATTTCAGATGAAATCTAAACTGATTTGCAGATGTTTAAAATTTTACAGGAATTTCATGTAAGTTTAAGTTGTTAGTCACTCGCGAACCGCTCATCTACAAATATCATGTAATACTTGACATGAAGGAGAATTTAATGCTGAATTCAAATTTTTAAACCTTAACCGGGTCAGAGTTGGGGATAAATTTGTAGGAAAGCGTTGATAAAAAATAATCAAAAATCATCAATAATTTATTTCTTTCTATGCCACGACGAATGTAAAAACCCTTTTTATGTACAAAAAAATTACGAGCTTTAAATTGGTATTCTTGTAAAATTTTGATACGGGCCACTATTTTCAATAAAAACTCATTTTTTGCATCTTTGATCCAAGAAGGTGGCAAAATCCGGGGTCGCTAGAGGGTGCAAAATTAGTATGTGTTTTTGGAGGTCCAAGTAAAGAGAACAAAATTTACTGTAGCTTGCCACCAAATATTTCTACAATAGCTTCTATTAAACCCCCTGTCGACTGGCCAATTTACTTGAAGCCCTATATAGTTAATGGGCCTGTATTACGAGCGCACTTTTATAATAAAAACACTTTAATGGAGCGCGCTTTTACATTATATTCTTATGAAGAGTGTAGCCTATGTTTCTACAAATTTTGAAAATTAAAAATTTTGTAATATAAATTTTTAAGTGATTTTTTTTAAATTTTACAACCTCTACATTTAAAATAAACATAATTCCTTAGTTACATAGTTGACATACTCAAATGTGTGTATACTCTATTCCATTTAACCAATTCAAATTACATTGGGTAAACTTATCTCCAATTTCAGCCAATCAAAGTATTCGAAACTATGCTCTATTGTCCACAATACTGAATTGATAAGGTGGAACAAGGTATACAACAAATAAATATCAGTGTCAAAAATAAATAAATAAATGTAATGATTATTTGTATACCAAGTGCTGAAAGTGTTTCTTTGTCACTCAGATTGCAATTGTTTGTGTTCGACAAAGGACTTTCAAAATGTGTTATACACATTATTTTTTCTACTCCTGCAAGATAAATAAAAAAGAAAAAGAAGAAAATAATTTGACGTTTATTATCATTTTTGCATTTGTGATGCGTATTTATGACAACAATAAATATTATGTATAACATCTATAAGTAAAATTCATTGCTAGGATACCGCAGCGTGCTGCAAAGAGACGCTTTCAGCATGAAAATGGAACCAGAAAATTGTATTTTCAGAGGAGTAGGAAAAATAATTTTGGCACAGGTTTTGAGAAGAAAATATTGGTAGTACTTTATATTAAATTGGAATATAGGTATGGGGAAAATAAAATATATATTTGATGGCCTTATTAAATGAAGTTACATTAGATAAAAAATGAAATGGTAGAAGGAAATATGCGCTGGCCACATCAGATTTTTCATTTAATAAAGTCTTGTATATTTCCGTGTGTAGTGTGAAATATATTTCAAAAAATATTTTATATAGCTTTATGCTCATATTGAGTACAAAGTTTATAACTTTGGTAAAGTTTAATAATAAAAATGACATGTATGAATTTTTAATTATTGAATCCATTCTAACAGCTTGAAGTTAATTAAAAATTATTCTAATTCATAATGAATATGCTTGGTTAACAAATATAATAATTTTTGAAATCAAGAATTCATCTAATGATCTTTTTTAGTTGTAGAGTTCTAATGATTTTTCTGTTCAAGTGACTAACCAATGTAGTAAAAATTTTAAGGAATGCTCTAACTTCTTTGGCTTTGTTTCATGTATAGAGGGAGAGGTTGCGCAACAAGGTAGATACTTAACCGCTTTTTGCTTTTATTAATATTTGAACTACTGTTAAATTTAATTTATTTTGTAGCTCGTCCAAGGAAGAATGTAGAACCAATGAGTATGGTATCTCCAGAGAGAACTGGACGTAGGAGGTCACGAAGTTCGGGAGTTTCTCAATCTCAACGTACGTAGAAATTAGAATAGAACTTTTAATAACTGAAAAAAAATGGAACCAAATATCCGATAACTGATCCAGTGTTCAGATCCAGGGAGACATATAGAATTGATGCTCGAATCCTAGTAACAAAATGAAAAGAGAATTGGAGACAACTTCGTTTTATAATTTTAATTTTTCCTTAGCCTGACTATTTAAATTTCCCTAACTACAGGATTATAAATAGGTACCAAATTGAACTAAACTTACAATAGTGCAATGATATTGATGCTCTCCCTACTTAATTCTATAAATTGAATTGAATTGTGAAGTATAGTTCATTATTTCACAATTTTCAATCATTTTTTTAAATTGTTAATTGTAATCTGTACATAAAAATATTAGACTCGTACTTTGTATTTTCACCGCAAAGCTTCTAATACACCAGGAAAAAATATTATAGTTAATAAATGAGACCCGAAAAAAATGGCGCGTGTGACGTCATCCACACCGAGAACATACGTTTCTAGAGCTGTGTGAGATGATATATGACAAACGTGCTAGGTACGTAGTTTCGTGTCACGTTAGAACCAGCACGGACATGACGGAGGCAAAATACACGCCCTTGGCTCACGCCTTCGAACAGCTGATACTGAATTCCGTTCGATTTAAACTTTTATTTTGATATTAGGGTAATAAAAATCAGAAAATTAACAATTACATTCATCTTAATATTACTTATACATGATGAACATTGATATCCAGTATTTTTTTAAAGCCGTACCGTAAACTAGGAAACCCTTATTAACATTGTTTCTTATTACCATACCTCCAACGTTAACATTTATTTATATGTATTGTATGAAATATTTTATATGTAAAAATGAAAAAATGTTAATATGTTAAAACTCCCCCATATGAGACGCCTCTGGGTGACATACATACACAAAAGAAAGTATAAATATGCATCTTAATAAGTAGTAGTTTCATACCGTGTTTCAAAAGTTTAGTGCAACTAAATATACTTTATTTCAGGTACGAAAATAGTGATGGGAAGATAACAGCAATTTGATCTTGTTATTGGATTGGATAATATAGGGGTATTACGCAATTAACCCTAGAACACTAATATGTTTTTTATATGCGTTAATACTAATCTATCGTAAATTTTCTGATATTTTCAAAATAATGTTATAATTGACTTAATGTTATATTTACATTTATACAAAAAATAACTTACATTCTTTGGTCCTTAAGTAATACATTTTACACATTAGTTCATAAAATATTACAAATCTTGTAAACGAATCGTGCAGCATTTACACCGTGTTCTCCGAAAATTGGGTGTTGGCACTGGGGGCAGTATATGGTGGCCATACGCCTTAGTCGACTGGGACAGTAAAACAAATTGCACGTTTACCCTCTACAGGGGTGGCATTTTCAGATGTTACATCAATTTTGAGAATTTCACTAACAGTTTGGTGAAGACTACGACGCAAATTTTTGATATCTGGTCTATGCTCCATCCAGGGTTACATTATGACTCTAGGGTTAAAAAACAAGGTCAAACTGTTCCTATATTCTCACCATTATTTTCTTACGTGAAATTAACTATATAGAGTTATTAATAAAAATGTGTCTGATGAGGTGCACTTTCAAAGGGCTGTAACTCTGTAACGAAAAGATTCCGGGCATACCTTCATATAACAATTTTTTACTCAAAGTGACTCCCTCAATATATGGTTTAATTTTGGCACACTTGTGCTGAATCACCCTTTAGATAAAGTAATTCGAAATAGGCTTCAACAAAGATCTGCAGTTATTTCACAAATTACAGATTTTACATTCATATTAATGAATGTATATCATTTCTGTAAGAAAGTTGGTACGCATTAGTAACTTGAAATGTAAAATGTTTGAAGTTTGAAAGTGACTCCCTCAATATATGGTTTAATTTTGGCACACTTGTGCTGAATCACCCTTTAGATAAAGTAATTCGAAATAGGCTTCAACAAAGATCTGCAGTTATTTCACAAATTACAGATTTTACATTCATATTAATGAATGTATATCATTTCTGTAAGAAAGTTGGTACGCATTAGTAACTTGAAATGTAAAATGTTTGAAGATCCGAAAAGTTTTTGGGTCGATTCTGTTCAGATCTGTAAGTCTTACAGATCTGTAAATCTGTAAAAACCTGACAAAAACATATCTATTTTTGTTGATTAATATAAAATTGTGCATATGAGGGCAGCTTTCGTTGCGATTTTGTTCATAATTTACAAATTTACAGATCTATTAGATTTACAAATGTGAACAAAATCGGCCCATTTCCGGAATCTATAACTATTTATATGTATATTGTCGTTTTTAGTCTAGTTGGTTTCGTTTCTGGCATCGAATCCGTATATTTTCGGATTCAAAATCGAGAGCCGATGAGTTATTCAACCTGGTATCCGGATAGTTTTAAAACTGGAATTGAATCTAAAAGAATTTAATTTTCTTTACTAATAATAGGTCTGTTCGTTTCACGAATTTGCGTCTACGGTTTACTGCCGCGACCATACACTGTGTCCGTAGACGCAAAGTAGCAAAACGGACAGACCTATTATTTAAATAACGGACTACCAAAATTTACTGTTTTTTTAGTAAACTAATTTCTGTTTCTAGCTACGAGTCGTTCCGGTTCACCAAGCTCCCGTCTGTCCTACACAACCTACGGGCGGGTTGACCATGATTCCCCACGTCCACGTCGTTTGTCTTCAGGTATTCCTCGCTCTACGGCCGGTTCTAGGGACACCTCCAGAGAGGCGAGTCCTACGAGATCCGTCGTTCGGGCCCTCAGCAGTGCTCGGGGTTCCTCTCGTCCTCCTCTTAGCCCAGCTGCAAGACCTGTCATGGCACAGAGAATATTGCAGCAGAGCCTAGAGGCCGAGTCAGCACTTGCAGATGCGTTGACGTATGATTCGCTAGATTCCAGTGACTTTGGCAGGTGAGAAACAAATTTTAATTAGTCAGTTAATATTTATTTGTATTTATTATGTCTATTGATAGACTGGGCAGCGGTCGTAAGACACTTCGTTCCCTGGACAATCATTCTGACGATTCGGAAACTTCTAGCGTATGTTCGGAGCGCTCTTTCGACTCTTATCGTAGACCTAGTGATGTAAGTATCCTTTGTGTGTGTTGCTAGCCAGCTTAAGCTAACGGAGTGTGCGCGGCCTTTCTTTACAGTCATATTCTTGGAGCGGATCCCAACAAAGATTAGCCAGAGATATGTGGGAACCTTCTAGAGTGAGTACATACAAACAGATAATCACCAGAGGTAGAAATGCTTTGCTTGCCGCTTACCACGCGAACGAATATTGGGTTAATTTTATTAGATTTCGTTTGTGTTTAATTTTTTTGTAGTTATTAAACGGAAGTGGAGCTGGAATAGAAGATGATGCCCGAGAATTTAATTTGTAGTTTATTTTACAGCTAATTTTTAACACGTTTGGTGACAGACACATCACACAATAAACTAGTAGAAATTTGAGTAAAAGTAAATCCTTTAAGATGGACCCTGCATAGTAACATATTTGTTTTAGCATTTAGCATATTCTTCACTTTGTTCACCTTGGTGTAGGTATAGGAATCTTTCTAATATTGTATATTCAGATTTTAGTAAATACGTACTTTTTAAGATCCTTAAAATACAATTTTAACATTTTTACAATATATAATAATAAGTACTGCTAAATAAATTAATATAATTTAAAATTAATATAGGGAAAAATAACGGAGCTGCAGTCACTTCTTGTTGAAATTTTATTGAAAATTAAACATATACCAACGTTTCGATCACAATTTGATCATCATCAGGGTCTGAAATACAATTTATTATATAATCAACATGGTCAAAATATCTATACATTTTATAATTTGTGGGAATTGAAGTTACTTACAACGTTTAAGGATAAATTTAGAAAAACATGAAAATGAAAAAGTTTTTAAGGTCGAAACTTTTTCATTTTCATGTTTTTCTAAATTTATCCTTAAACGTTGTAAGTAACTTCAATTCCTACAAATTATAAAATGTATAGATATTTTGACCATGTTGATTATATAATAAATTGTATTTCAGGCCCTGATGATGATCAAATTCTCATCGAAACGTTGGTATATGTTTAATTTTCAATAAAATTTCAACAAGAAGTGAGTGCAGCTCCGTTATTTTTCCCTATATTAATAATTTCTACAGTCGAATCGTTCCTAACTATTTATAATTTAAAATATTTGCATTCTTTAAAATGTAAATTAGATTACAAAAGTTATTTGATTTTTACATAACGTTCAAATGTACGCACAAGAGAAGAAAAGACAGATTGTTCAAGTAAAGATTTATACATAATGTATGTGACCATACATACATACACACAGGCGCACACACACACACACACACACACACACACACACACACACACACACACACACACACAAACACTGGCTTGCCATCTCTCAGCGGCAGCTTGGTCGCTAGAGGAGAGAATTTTTAATCGCCAGGTCTGAATCCAGGTTTGAATTCCTTAGCGGTTCACCCTCCCATAAGTTATCACTTCAAAAATAAAAAGTTATATGTTTGGGTCTATTTTAAATAAATTTTCTCTCACAAATGGAATGTATAACATACATATTTATAATATTTGGTGATAGCCACAACAGTGAGTAGACACTTAGAGGAATGGAATTATAATATTCACTAAGCACTTACTAACCATTCTTGCCACTATTTTTAAACTAATGTATCCTTGTTCTTATAGGATATCAACGAAATAATTCAAAACTGCGCTAGTACAGTATGGCAAGAACGCAAAGAAGGTCTGGTGTCTCTGCAGTACTACCTCAGCAACGGGAATCTCCTCTCCAAAGCGGAGTTAAAATTAATCACTGATATTTTCACCAAAATGTTCATGGATTCACATACCAAGGTCCTTTCTCTATTTTTGGACACTCTTAATGAGTTAATCGTCAAACATCGAAGCGACTTAAACGACTGGCTGTACGTTTTACTTCAGAGAATATTCAACAAACTCGGAACAGAAATTCTAAGTTCTCTTCATAAGAAAATATTAAAAACTTTAGATTATATTAAAGTGTGTTTCCCCTATGATTTGCAATTAGCCGCAATATATCGGTTTCTAGTAGATAACACTCAAACGCCAAATACTAAAGTAAAAGTAACTGTTCTTTCCCAACTGAAAGAAGTCGCTAAATCCGCTGATGGAAGCCAATTTGTTCACCAGCCTCCGGCAGGCGTAGCATTGAGTAAAATTATCGCTATGACTCAAGATTCGAAGTCAGTTGAAGTCCGCAATGCTGCAAAACTCGCTATTATTGCTCTTTTCAACTGCAACACGCCGCAAATGACGATGTTGTTGAACGAAGTGTCAAAACCGCATCAAGAAATTGCACTACAGATTGTGCAAAGCCATTTGAGAAAGAGCAGCACTGGAAGTGAACCAGGATCGCCTGTCGTTGGGGGAAGCCCCAAGACGTTATCACCACAAACACCAAATCATCCTAAAGGAGATGACATCAATCAAGAAGAAATTTACAAGAGTTTGAGAAGAACTACAGCTGAAATACAAAATTACAGCTTCGAAGGACTAGGTAAATGAAAGAAACTTTCAACTTTCACTGGGCCCAAATCATCTTGAAAATAGTACAGTACAAATATCAAAACAGTTTTATATAGGAATAGAGAAACACTCGACCAAGAATGTATAAAAATTATATTTTTTTTTTCGATATAATAATAACGACAATTATTGCAATGTTTGAATAATAACGTTTCACAACTTTTAGTAAATGTGTGTTAAAAAATATATCGCCTATTTAAGAATCATAAAGTTAGCGCCTGTTCCGAATACTTTTGAATTTATTGTAAATATTCCAAACTAACAAGCGGTTTACTAATGTGATCATAAAGCTCCAATTATAATAATTCAGAATTATTTCATTTGATGTCAGAAATCGTCAATTGTAATTATTCTATCTAATCAATTTATTTCCGAAATCGTCAAATCTAATTCATAAGTGTCTAAATTTAAGAAAGATTTAATTGTAATTCAGAAAGAAATAGTAATTGGAATTTAGAAACCTATATTATGTGGTTCTAAAATAAATAAAAGCTTCTAATGACCGTTTTATGAAATTAAATTAAATTCTGAATTACGTTTGGAGTAAAAAGAGTGAGGATATTTTCTTTCCTAAAAGAAATGACAAAATATTTTATCTGCTTTAAAAGTGGAAGTTGGATCAGATCCGAGTAGCATAAAAGAATACAGATTATATTTAACGCCTTGTCCTACAATTTGTGTTTGCTACAAAAAGAAAAAATTCTCTGAATTATTTTAGGCATTTCCAAACTAGAGCGCGACCGGGATACGACTTCTCAGGACTCCGGCATCAGCCAGATGTCGGACAACAACCGAGGTGATGGCATCGCATCCTTAGAGGAAGCCATGGAGGAACTAAAGTTGCAAAGAGCGAATAATTACAGTACGAGTACCATAGTGCCGGGCCCTGGAGCCTCATCACCTAGTAGGGGTCCTAGTTCTGCTGCTACTTCGTTAACTTGCACTGTCAATGGAATAGTTGATTTGGATTCCAATGGGTATACTATAGGTAAGAACATATTCTTTTTCTACTACGTATATCATACGTGAATTTTGTTAAGCGTAAAAGTATAACTTACGTGACTAGGAAAAAAGTGGATTATTTACTTCTCATTCAAATAGATTTGAAATTTTTCGTTATTGTAAATTGGGTTTGTAGTTTGACCAATCAGAGGATAGATATATCATGTTCCTATCTAAACTTGATAGATGCAAGCAACTTCTTACTAGTGACGATCGCTAGTCTAAAGAAAAATGCTGAACGGAGGTGTTTAGTCATGTTGAAATGTAATGATTTTTTCACATTACTGCAATACTATACCTGCAATATTCATGCAATAAAAGTAATAAATTTTAGCGTCTTTTTTGTACAACGACATTAAATTTATCGTTATACTGTATTTCAGATAAGAATTGACTTAGGAATAAGATAGCGCTTACGATTCTTGCTTTCTGATTGGTCTAAACGCAAGCCAAGTTTACAATAGCAATATATTAACCATGTATATTATTTATTCCATTTTGTGTTTAAACTATTATTCACGAAAGATGACTATTCAAGGTCATTTGTAAGCCGTCTGATATAATATTACGTGCAGATAACTTCATTGAATTTCATATGCATAGGCGTGCAACATGAAATATTTATGGACACATTTTAACTGAAACAATAAGAGTAATTTATTTCAAATTGTTTCTGTCTAAATAATGCCTGTCTGAAAGATTTATGTTCTTCACTTATGTGTTTGCAAAATACAAAAACATTGCCTTAACTTGTAAACCAAGGAATAATAATTTGATTTACACGTCAACGCCACTGGGTAAATATTAACACAGAGGGCAGTGTAGTAGATAATTAGGTATCTGTAATTCTACGACATACGTCATTATTATTTATGGTGTGTTAGAAAGTAATACCACTATTTACGTATATCTGTCACACCACATAAATTAAATAGACATAGGCCAAATAATCTTTCTCTTTCTAATACAAATTGTTGCTAAGCTACTGCTATAAAGTGATGTGTATTCTTTCTTCGAACAAATGATCTTGAATAGTCATCTTTCGTGAATAATAGTATATAAACTATTATTCACGAAAGATGACTATTCAAGGTCATTTGTGAGCCGTCTGATATAATATTACTCGCAGATAACTTCACTGCATTTCGTAAGCATAGGCGTGTAACATGAAATATTTATGGACACGTTTTAACTGAAAAAATAAGAGTATGTTATTTAAAAATTATGTTTCGTTCTAAATAACGGCTTTCTGAAAGATTTATGTTCTTCACTTATGTTTTTGCAAAATTCAAAAACGTAGTCTTAACTATAAACCAAGTAATAATAATTTGATTTAAACGGCAACGCCACTGGGTAAATATTAGGACAGAGGGCATTGTAGTAGATAATTAGGTATCTGTAAAATCTACGACATACGTCGTTATTATTTATAATGTGTTAGAAAGTAATGCCACTATTTACGTATATCTGTCCCACCACATAAATTAAATAGACATAGGTCAAATAATATTTCTCTTTCTAATACAAAATGTTGCCAAGGTACTGCTGTAAAGTGATGTGTATTCTTTCTTCGAACAAATGACCTTGAATAGTCATCTTTCGTGAATAATAGTATAATTAATTTAACAACTTTAGGTAACTGACTACGTTTATCGCGACAATTCAAGCGGCTTCAAATATATCATGACTTGAAAAATCCTATTGGTTTATTTCAGCGGATTAAAATTAGGATTGACTTATTTTCAATCCTCTTTAAATTCGTATCAACTAAAAAAAGATAGTTAAATACTAGGTTATGCAGACAGACGGGGAGAGGTATATGATCAAATTTCATGCTGAATATGTATCCTCAAAATCTAAAAATTGTCATGTTATTTGATTTTTCTTTCAAAAACATAAAAAAATATTTGTTTCTTCATCACTCCAAATATTTCATTTTTGTACGATTTTATTGTTTTATTTATTATATTTTATAAAATGAAGTAAAATACAAATAACCAAATGATATGAATTTATTAACATTTCAACATATTGCGAACGTGCGCATGCGTAGTTCCATTATTTGAAGTTTCAGTACAGAAATCAAGCCGCTTCATAAGTCCAAGCCTGTTATTTTAAAGGCTTGACTTGACATTTTCAAGCGGCTCGAAATATTAATCTCGATCGTTTATTTCGAAGATTGAAAAGGGATTTACTAAACTCAAGCGGCTTCAAACGTCGAGATAAACGTAGTCACTGTTTATTTACTAAATAATTACAAATTATCGAATTTTGACGTTTCGAGCTGTCAAGTATGACATACACGAAACAAACCTAATTCATAAGTTTTATATGTGTAAAACAGGCTGGCGTAGCAGCCCCACCAAGTCTATTCTTATCTGAAATACAGTATAGGCCGCGAGCAGACACGTGACTCGGACGTCCTTGATGTGCTTGGAATCATCTGATTTGTGTGCGCATGTCATCTTGACAAGAATAATGTCACTTTGACAAAACCAATGTTTTGACTTATTTTGATTTTGAACTGTTAATATATTATTATTGTACAATTTCCAGGCAGTAAAACACATGACATTAAAAATAATAACATCAAAATTAAAATAACTTGCAACATTGGTCCAGTCAAATTGACATTGTTTTTGTAAAAATGACAACCGCACACAAATCAGCTGATTCCAAGCCTGTCAAGGACGTCACGTGTCTGCTCGCCCCCTATGCAGCCAAGTGACTCGAGCGGCCTTCAAGTACTCGTAATCAGCTGATTTGTGTGAGCATGTCAATTTGACAAGATCAATGTTTGACTTATTTTAATTTTTAACTGTTATTATTTTACAATTTTCATGCAGTAAAACACATAAAATTAAAAATAATAACTTCTTCTCATTTCACAATTAAAATAAGTCAAAACATTGGTCCTGTCAAAGTGACATTGTTCTTGTCAAAGTGACATGCGCACACAAATCAGCTGCTTGGAGCACTTGAAGGTCGCTCGAGTCACGTGTCTGCTCGCGCCCTATAGTTAAATCGTCCGCAATACGATGACGTATGCGGCATCTTTTGTTCGCCGTAGTCATCCGCTACGAGCGCTTGTTTAGAATGAAAACATGAACGTATGTCTTCTATTTTTGATATTGAAACGTCAAATTCAATGTCAAATCGCAAAAAGCAAATTATTTGATTTTAATGCCCATATTCATAAACACTCGTAAATTTTTTAATGGTTCGTTATAATTTTTATCCAGTAAAAACAGTCGACACTAACAGAAAAATCGAAATGTAACTTGTCAAGCTTGTTTCTATTTGTGAAAAATTTTAACGAGCCGCTTGGAAATTTTACGAGTGTTCATGAATATGGGCATTACGTAAAACCTGGAAAATACGTTAAACACACAAATTAAATTGTCAGGTGTCCAATGTAAACAGAAACAGATGACCGTGTTTTGCTTCTGTCTCTTTTTATGAAGCGCGTTTTGGGCATATATTCGGCCTAATTCACTAAGATAGTTGTTAACATAGTCGTTAGGTAACAACTGAGAGTTAACAACGATTTTTAGCAACTCTTGTAACAACTGTCATTCAATTGGTATTCAGTAAATACATAATTAACGACATTGTTAAAAACGGTCGTTCAGAACAATCGTTGTTACATATAGCAGTGAAGTTATGAACAATTGAGTTAAAAGGCATGTCGATTCACAATATTTGTACATATTTCTACTCTATTCACAACCTAAAGTGACAGATTTTGATTTGTTTGACGTTTGAGTTTTTAATAATGAGTGATAAGAAAATTTGGGGTGCAAGATGTTCTGCGGAACAATATTCTCTAATGGTAGATTTCATGATCATTTTGTACTAATTAAATAACAAAGCTACTTTTGCATTTCAGTTCTGATAACTGCTAGTTGGAAATTTTGCAAATGGTTGATTGACTTGAAAAATTGAAATTTTGCCTTGTAATCTCTGTATAAGACCCATAGCTAGGCTTAATTGTTAGGAGAATTTGATGAAATTCTCCAGTTTAGTATATGTTTATTCATTCGATGTGACCGATTTCGAAATTTCAAGAATTTTATCATCGGGAATGACGCATGACCATCGTCTAGAGGTTTTAGTAGTAAAAATAATAGACATTTGACAATGCTGAAATGGCTGTTTAAATTTAAATGTGTAACGTAAATGAAAATAAATTTCAAAAAATTGAATTTAGATCTTTTCGGGAGAGAATCTGAAAATTTGTTCAATATTAAGAATTAAAATATTTAAGTTTGGAATAAATTTAAACCCTTCATCTTGTAACATGAGACATGCGGGCATATACGTTAGTTTGTGTTTTCTATGTATACTGCTTCAGTATGCTTGAAGCATGAGACCATCCAATTCACGAATTAAACGACACTTGCTCAGTTTGAATATCTCTGTAAATATTTTTTTCCCGCTGTTAGTATCGGGAATGGATTACTAACATCTCGCAAATTTCTTTGCAATCTTGTTTAAAAATATATATATAATTATTGGGCATGTAGGTATATATTAGTATATAAATAGTTTACTTTTGCTGTCGTCCCTCTATTTCCAGTTAAAAGTTTATTTCCTATCGCAAAATTTTCAGGAAAAACCATTTAACAACGATTGTTCAATACTAGCAACGAGAGAAATGCAGTTGCTAGATTAACAACTCGACGTAACGACTAGTTGTTAAATTTTAGCAACTTGATGTAATAGTGAATTGGGATTTTGAACTTAACAACTGACATTGAAATTAACAACTGAAAATGGTTGTTAATTTTAACAATTTTGCTTAGAGAATTAGGCCGATTATGTCGAGACCTAATGGGGTCCGGTACTAAAAAAAAAGTTGCATACATTTTGTTATATTATGAAAATTTGACTAATTTTGTACCAAAATATTTTTAAAATATAAAAATTTTCATTCATAATTTTAATAAAAAACTATTTGCGTTATAACGATATGACGTCACAACTGCAATTTTATTACAGTCTACCAAGCGAAAAGAATATAATTTTATATTATTCAAAACTTGTGAAACTAAAATCCGTATATGTAGTTCTATTTTACCTGAAAATATATGAAACATTTATCATTTTTATTAAAATAAATCATATTTATTCAAAATGTTTATAATAACAGATTTTTCTCTTGACAAGGTACAACTATAGTTTTCTGAAAGTGATAGCTGGCATTCGTTAACCCACCTTCGCATCAATTTTTGGCAGAATTAATGACATTGACAGATGTAAACAACTTTAGCTAGTAGGCGAAGTAAAATTAAAGTTATGACGTCACACAAAATTAATTAAATTTAAAATAATTACTTCTTTTATTAAATTGTAAGTTGTTACATTTTCTTGATGGTACATTTTAAATATTTATTTATTTATTTATTTTTTACTCATCAAGAGGCAGTAATCATTAAAATAAATAAATATTTAAAATAATTATTTTTCTAAAACTGGAAAGTGTAAAAAACGCTAAAATTATTCATTTTATTCAATCTTTCAGAAAAAAATAAGAAATCGGACCCCATTCGCAAGTAGGTGATGTTATGTACGCCATAATAGCGGAAAGAAAATATTGCAAAAGTGTAACATTTATATAAATATAAAAGAAAAAACGCTTTAGATTTAAGAATGTTTTAACATATAAAAAAATCAAAAATTCGAAAACATCCCCATTCGGCCCAATATTATCAAATTTATCGTTCATAATTATTATAAGCCATGTTTTTTTATTAAATTGTAATTGATATTAAGCCTTTTTGTGACCCCGGAGATTTTAAGGAGCTCGATGAAATATATTTATTAACTTATCGACTAAAAAAGTTTATCTACGCACCTTGTAATGTAAATAGCTATTTATTTTTACAAATATATAATAATCATTTTTATTTTGTAGATGATGCCAGCGAAAATGAAGTAATAAGAAGAATACTAGAATTAGAAACACAAGAAATTGAAGACTGCGAGATAAAGCAAATATTAGGCCATTTATTTAACCTAATTAAACTTAAACATGTACAACCAGTGATTGAAAACTTTAGAAAGTTATTAAAAGTTCTTTTAGGAATGTTAAAACGTCCCGATTATAAACTGCAAATGTTAGTTTTATATATTCTTACAGAAATTTTCAATACGGATGAGTTGAAACAATGTTATCTAGATTTTGTTGAGCTTCTAGTCCTGAAAATTTTATGTATACAGAAGGACCAGCACAAAGAAGTAAGAAAAAAAAATATTTAAAGAAAACTATCCAAAATATGTTATTTTGCGTCTGTAGGTTATTCGTGTAGCAGAACAATGTGCAGCAGCAATGGCGGTTTGTCCCTTCGATCTCGTGGTAAACGTAGTCAAACCTTTGATCACGACGTCTGAGTATCCGCTTAACCAAGCTGCTATCAAGATGATGACCAAATTAGTAGAACATCATAAAACTGAAATTACGGATGAGCATCTTAAAGATATTATGCCCATTCTTATGCAGGTAAGAAATAGAAAGAAAAAAAAGGTACAGAAAGTTGTACGAGGCTTAGGGGGACATCTATTTATAGAGGAATATATATTTTTTTAAATCAAGTTAAAATTTAAAAATATATGTATATTTTTTTTAATGGAACGCCATATTAAAAATATTACCATTTAATAGCATATGAAGAGACTTCAGTGCAAAAAAGAGAATTTCACATTTTTTAATGAAATGAGTTAAGGTATGCGTCATGTACATCACATACGGTAGAAATTTATATATATATATATATATATCCTACTATCTTTATGGCGCCCTTACTAGGAACCAGTATTTTAGCTCCCATGCATAAGAAAGGGTCTAGAAAGGTTTTATTTTGTGAATATATCTCATATATCACTGCTTAATGCAGAAACCACCACAAAATTCATTTATTTTGAGAAAGAGGCATTCTAGATTTTTTTTTCACAAAACACGTATATGACATCCCTTCATTTTCCATGCAACTGATGCCCGGTGTATATATTTCATTCATCAAGTGGCTAATTTTGCATCCTACCTGTATATAAGTTTTCATTGAATGGTTCATATGAACTCTGACATTGTTGCCATTTTTTCTATACTTACCATTTCATTTGTTTTAAGAGAATTTGATGATTGAGAAGCAATAATAAATAAAAAATTAAATAATAATAATAATAATAATAATATATTTAGTAGGGAATCCAAACTGAACCTTATCTTTTAGAATTATTTATTTTGTATTTGATATCATTTTAGATGCTTTAGAATTTTCGTTTTTAGATATGTGACAATAATTGTAAATCGTTATATCATTTTCGCCATACGAATCACTACATATCGAAAAATCGGATGATTTCTCATCAACTTCAACTTGATTCTGTACAACTGATTCATTAGGTGTCATACAAATTTCATCTTCAAGATTATTACTATTGAGATATGGTCTATCAACTTCGCCATTATAATTTGAACTGCATCAATTTGATTTTGATTCATCATTTGACATTTTATTTTTATTATTAAGTGTATGATTGGTAATTTTATCAATTTCTTTTTGTTTTTGAGTATCAGGTTCATCAGATGATGTAACAGAAATTCCATTTTCAGAATTTTCTGTTTTTCATTTTCGCGCTGGTATTTAGAATTAGTAGTTTTGAAATGTCGATCCCTGAATAGAAATGAATTAAAGTTTTTAAAATGTAAAAATCAGGGTTTCTAAAGAAAAGTGTCCAAATAAAATGAATCTATTGGCAATAATAAAAATAAATAAAAAATACACTATGAAACAAAAACTAAGTGCTTATAAATATAGATAATTTTTCCTTTAAATTATCAAAAAAAAAAACTTACGTAAATAGTTTACATTTTGTACACTACTCTTTTAATATTTAAATTAAATACTGAAATCAACATTGAATCATGTGTTTTGAAAAGGGTGTAAGTACACAAATAAAAAAAAATATTCAGTATGAACCACTTGGTAGACTTAATACAAATACTTTTTATATATAGGAGATCAGATATCGGAACTACCGAACATGTTAAATCATTCTTTCATTGGGCGTAAAATATATTTAGCATGCTTTAGTATTCTTTATTTACAATAGTAGATAATAGTCCAGGAAATTTACGATTTTACCTCGAAGAAATTGCAACAAAAGCTTTGTTACGGAATCCCGCCCAGAAAAATGCGTTGAATAACATAACAAAAGTTTCCGGAAATCGGAGCATGGGAACCTCCCGCCAATTCCGAAAAATGGCGGCATATTTAGATTTTTAGCCATTTTCTCAAAAACAATTGCCCGTATCAAAATTTTACAAAAATACTAAATTAAAGCTCAACAATTTTGCACATAAAAAAATATTTTTACTTATTTAAACCAGGTTAAACTCTCAAAGAGTTATGTTAAAAATATTTAAGATAGAAGACCGCGGTTAGAAAATTTGAATTCAACATTAAATTATATGTCTTGTCATTTATTCACGTTACGCGACTTTTGCCGATGAGCGAGTTACAAACAACTTAAACTTACATGAAATTCCTCTAAAATTTTAAACATCTGCAAATCGGCTCATTTCTCAATTTTTTTCATCCCAAATTTCGACACGATTAAAAATAAACAATACTACGTACTTAATATGCGTTGAAGTGGTTAATGAAAAAATGAGAAATGACCCGATTTACAGATGTTTAAAATTTTAGAGGAACTTCATATAATGGGTCGATTCTGTTTACATCTGTAAATCTTACAGATCTGTAAATTTGTAAATAATGAACAAAATCGCTGCGAAACCTGCACTCTTATAAATTTTTTTATATTAATCAAAACAAATAGATGCGTTTGTGTCAGGATTTTACAGATCTGTAAGTTTAAGTTGTTAGTAAATCGCGAACGTCTCATCGGCAGAAAGCTTATATTACATGACATGAAAGATAATTTCATGCTGAATTCAAATTTTCCAACCGCGTTATCTTATCTTAAACAGGATCAGAGTGGTGGATGAAAAAATGAAAATTTGTAAGAAAGCGTTAAGAAAAATTATTTACAATCATCGATAATTTACTTCTTTTAGACGACGTATTAAATACGTAATATTGTTTATATTTTGAATGATTTCAATATTTTTAATATTTTTTTTTTGTTAAATATTACATAACTCTCTAACAGTTCATCCTAGTTAAAAAATGTAATAATCCATTTTGTATAAAAAAATTCGAGCTTTATTTTTGTATTCAAATTTGATATGGGCAATTGTTTTCGAGAAAATGGCCAAAAACCTAAATATGCCGCCATTTTTCCCAATTGGCGGGAGATTCCATGCTCAAATTTTTGGAAATTTTTGATATGTTTTCAACGCACTTTTTTCACAGGATGCCGTTTAAAAAGCTTTTGTTATAATTTCTTTTTCGTTATTACAAGTTAATAATTGTTTACTGCCTGCTAGTTGTACAATCCGCAAATTTTTTGCCATTATTAAATTTGTAATTCATAAAACAGATTCGTACCTATCACAAAACACAAGTAGAATGAAAACTGCCGACATGCAATGTTGCAATATGTCCGGGTGTCTTATTAGCTATTACATGTACGAAAAATATACAATTCCTATATACACTAGCGATCACAGCGCACCAACTGGTAATTGTTGAAACTACCAATATTCGCATATTTTCACTTCACATACAATTTTAGACCCCCATGTAATTTTGTTACTAGCATCCAGAGGACGTAAGCTACGTGAAATACCACATGAGCAATTTGACACCCGGTATACGGGTGTCAGATTACAGTGGGTTCCAAATTATCCGTAATTTGTTAATGAATGGATGCCAAAAAGATAGTGGGATATATATATATATATATATATATATATATATATATATATATATATATATATATATATATAGGCCTGAGTGTCAGGTCGCGAATCTGGGAAACCGGGTTCGATCCCGACCGACGCCAAATATTTCCAATTTTAAATGGCACAAAATTGACCCCTGTGGTGCACTCTCCACGCCAGCAGTGAGTGCCCGTGAGGTGACGCCTGGTAAGCGCCCGCACGGTGCAAATATTTCATCATTACCGATATCTGTGTACAACGCAGATTGGCACACCTAGCAATGGGTAATAAGCCGTGATGATATATTTATATTTATTTTATTTATATTTATAAACTTCCAAAGTAATAAGGATTATAGCGTTTTTCATTTATATATTTAGTTTTGCACTCAGTGCAGGCAATCAAATCATGCCCGGCACTAATTGTTGTTACAACTCGTGCGACTCCACTGGCAAGAACTGACGATCGTAGTAAATGTAAGAAAGTGCGCACTGACTTAGCTTCAGTTCACTCTAAAAATATAAATGGAACACGTAAAACTCAGTTAGTGTGCACTGATAGTATAAATGGAAAACGATTTATTCATTCAGTGCAAAAAAAGTTGCGCACTAAATATACAGGGTGTTATATTTTAATGGACCCAGCAAATATCTCGCTTATTTATTAAGTTGGCAATTTTTTTCATATAACATGATTTATACAGGAACATGTAAGCTACTTGATGACGGATGTACATTCCTGATACCACTTCCGGTTTCTGAGTAATTAATATCTACTTTGAAATTTCTAATGGAACATACTATATTTTTTTACAAATTTGAAAAGTGCATCAAATTTGCTTTACAATCATGTAAAATAATCCATATGTTACATTATTAAAAATTAAAATGACGGGCACTTTTTTATACACCTAATTGGAAAGAGAATAGTGAGCCATGACTGTGGCTTGAAATAAAACAATTAACTAAAACAATTGTAACTATTATTATTAAACGAAATAATATTTTTTGTCATAATAATACAGAAAATAAGAATAAGGAACACAAGCCACAATCATGGCTCACTATTCTCTTTCCAATTAGGTGTATAAAAAAGTGCCCGCCATTTTAATTTTTAATAATATATCATATGGATTATTTAACATGATTGTAAAGGAAATTTGATGCACTTTTCAAATTTGTAAAACAATATAGTATGTTCCATTTGAAATTTTAAAGTAGATATTAATTACTCATAAACCGGAAGTGGTATCAGGAATGTACATCCGTCATCAAGTAGCTTACATGTTCCCGTATAAATCATGTTATATGAAGAAAATTGCTAACTTAATAAATAGCGAGATATTTGCTGGGTCCATTAAAATATAACACCCTGTATAAATGGAAAACGCTATTAGTTACGATGTTATTTAGTTTTGAAATGTAGCTATACTACAGAAGAGCATTATTGCTATTGGTAACGAAAGTGACCGATAGAGGCAGCACCGATTTTAGAAAATGGCCGGCGAGAAGAGTATTTGTAAAACTTGTACAGTGTTAATATACTGATGGTGGGAGTGAGATTTGTGAGACTGACATTGGACGAGTACAACCATATATATCTGCGTATAGCTGCACTTGTCTGTAAGAATAGCTCTGCGCAAGCGCCGGATTGCTTTGATTTTATTGGCGTAGAACGGAAAAGGGGAACTAGCGAGAGGGAAATTCTTACACTAACTGACAAGGATAGACAATAATGTTTGTAGCAGACTCCTCTTAAGTGAGAGATTGGGCATCAGCAGTATATTTTAGTTTTATAGGTATATTAGTGTTAGACAGGAATATAAGCAAATAAAGTTCATATATTTTTAAATGTAAATTGATTTCAAGTGCAGTATTGTTTAAAAGGCAGTATGACAACCGTAAACACAACAGTTTGATTACTTTTTTTGGCAAGTTCTTATTTTACCATCAGGTGGCTACGAGTTCATTCTCTTCGCCAATAAACTTGTTTTTTTTTTAATTTCCCAAAAGCTACATAATAATGACATTCCCTTTTTTGCAGTGTGGTCTTAATATGTTAAACGTGTTACATTCCTACATAAAACAAATATTGAGAAAAATGCGATTGAATTTAAAACAAATTTTATTTATAATATTAGCGTACAGTAGGCTACGGATTCTAAATAAATGAGTCTACATAATAAATTAAAATTAAAAAATAAATCATTGTTAATTAATCGCAAAACACAAGGAAATAACAATTATCAACAATGTAGGTAATCTGCAATCTGTCAACAATGTTGTTAACAGATAATTTTTGTTATAAATAAAATTAGTAAGATATAAAGGCTCATTCAAAGCACTGAAATTAAGCAAAACTATAAATAGTAATTATAATTATATTTATAAATATAAGTTTATGTCAATGCATTCAAACGTCAGCGTTCGGAAGGTTCAAATTAATATTGTAATTAATTTAAAATAACAAAATAAGAATTTTATGCGAACTTCATATATTTTATTTATAATTATAATATATGACTATAAATAAGGGCAATCAGATTGAACCAAAAAATGACATTATGTCACGTCATGTCAAATTTGTCATAATTTGCTCAATATGGAAATAATATAAACTTATTTAAAAAATTGTATTAAAACGACATTTAATTGCATTACATGATTATTAAGCGACAGTAAGTATGTACTTTTAAGGATGATGCAATACATTAATTATAAATTGTATTTTTAAGTTAACATCTATTTAACATGTTTTAAGACGGTCATTTTTAAGTATAATTTTTAATTTTATTTTTTAATATAATTATAATTTCTAAGTATAATTTCAGTGCTGTGAATGAGCCTTAAGTAAAATGTTTACTTGGTAGAATTTTAATAAATATGCCTATCGATAGGTATTATTTTCAATATGGCATTCCATTAAAAAATATATCTTTGGGCTTCAACATGAGAACCACTGTCTTAAAATAGTACTTTGTACAAGAGTGGATATGATGTCCATATCGCATGAGGATGAAGTTTGAGCACGATGCCGTAGGCGGAGTGTTCAATCATCCGAAGGCGATATGTACATTCCACTCGAGTATACTTTTTCTATGACTAACGAAAAGAAGGAAAATACGAACTATTGAAATTTTAATGAACATTATTAATTAATGTCATTTTATGTACTTGTTTTCCTAGGCTTTCTTAATGACATTTGTTATATATTTTATTTTATTATTTTATAAGTATACAACACTTTTACATACTACTTACGATTTTTTATTGCCAAATCTAAAAAGGATAACCTTGACTTGTCAATGTGACTTTATACTGTTCTGATTCCCAATTTATATGAATACATTCTTTTTCGATACTTACAACTACCTAACTCAATATAATTCAGTCAATTGTTATTAAATTAATCAAATCTCTTTATACCGAAAATATTTCCATCTAAATGACAACATTGAAATGTAAAATGTAACATTTACATCGTTCTTCTTAAGCCGCTTTCTTTTTATCAAGAAGATCAACTTCGAGTAGCACGCATCTACCCTAAATTGTTCTTTTTAAAAGGGGATAAATGATCTTGTACTACCCATTTTCTTCGTCCTTACCCCCGCGAAGCACCACCTTTGAAACAGGATCAAATAGATTCTGAACTGATCTCGAATGTCAATGTCACGTCAATATGACAGACTGTGTATTTTGTCTTTTTTGTAAGCATTTGATATTAAAATGACAGGGATAGAAGAAATTAATTAGTTTGAAACGTTATATTATGTTTTATTACCATAAGAAATACATCCAAATTGAAATACTCAAAGGTAAATTAATTTAATATGTCAAAATCGAATCACATATACAACAGACTATAACCACAGCAGATTATTATGTTATAAATATAATGCTAAAATGCCATATATATTTTTATTCTCTACTTCTCATTTAAAAAAAATATATTGTTCTTTTTAAGAGTAGTTCAGTTCAATTCAGTACAAGGTAAGATCAGTTTATTTTCCTCCTAAAAAGAAAGCGCCTTTAATCTTGTAATAAATGAATAGACAGTTACCTAGGTTACACGACTTACGTCATTTGTGATTTCGTATCAATACTCATTTTTGGGTTATTTTCAAACTTTTTGTCCAAATTATGATTATATTTATATAAATTTTTAGAAAATTGGTACAGATACGAACATGGAAATATTATTCGATTTTTCAGATTTTTGAACAATTTTTTCCCGTACAATGCCTTTGCATTTTCTTTCAATTTTAGGCTAATTATGCTATTTTACTAAAGGAAAAATAAATATTATGTAAATGGTTGGTATTAAAAATTCATTAAAAATACCGTTTCTTCTTCGTAGGCGTATGACCACGAAGAGAGCCCAGTCCGGAAATGCGCAGTGTTCTGTATGGTAGCAATTCACGCCGCCGTAGGTGAAGATCGTTTGGAGCCCTATTTGAACACTTTGACAGGCAGTAAGCGAAAGCTACTGCACTTGTACGTAAAGCGAGCCCAACAGGGCGCTTCTGTACCCACCAGTCCCAAGAACTCCGCAAACAGCAGCTAACCGTCGCCGTCGCCTCCACCGCAAGTGGATAGTTAGTCCCTTCTCTTTGACGACCTAACACAATTTAACCAGTATAAGAGGTGAATAATAGCTTGGAAAAACAGAAATGAATGAATAATTTCAAGTCTTTTTCATTTTATACTATAATTTGCACCTGTCCGAATTTCCTTGACTTTGTTCTGTATTTGCAATATACCGCGGATGGAAATAAAAACAGATCCGAATCCATGGAGCATCTTTTTGAAAACAAACTACACCTTTTCCAACTGTATTTCAAAAATCGTCATAATTTATAATTCAGAATAGTCAAGTTTATTTCAAAATTCGTCAGTTGTAATTCAGAGTAATCAATTTTATTTCAGAAAGAGTCAAATAAGATTCAGAATATTAAATTTTATTTCAGAAGGCACTAAATGTAAATCAGAAAAAATAATTACAATTCATGCTTTTTGAATTAAATTAGAATTGACGCTTTTTGAATTAAAATTCGCTGTCTAAAATAAATTTGTCCGTTTCTGCAATGCAGTTGAAAAAAGTGTAATAGTCTAATAACAACTATAATTATATTTACTTTGTAAGTATTTACAAAATATAATCAATTGTGTTACAAGTTTTAGATATTAAACAAGAGTAGAGATTTATTTTTCGGAAAAATAAACTATGGATAAGAGCCTCGAGTCCTTTTTATAGTTATGAAACTTGGCTGGTTAAATTGTGGAAGCCGTCCCGTGGAAGAGAAATGATTTATACTTCCACTTAATTATTTCTGTTTCTAAACTGGCGAAGAGTTAAAAAAGCTCAAGTGTGAGTACAAAATCGGCGATTCCACTTTCAAAAATATTATAAGCGCTTGAAAGAAGATGATTTCGCTCGTAGATTTTTGATGATGTTTCATAGCTATCATAAGAACTGATTATACATATTTGTATGTTTTTTATATTTCATTATAGTTGTATATGTATATATGATGATTTGTGAATTTTATTGTAAAAATTAATACAAGACTTTTTACCATTACGTTAAGTAGTTTGTATGACGTGAATGTTTTATTTCATTCGGCTGATGGCTATGAAGTATCAAAGTCTCTTTTCAATCTAAATGTATTCCGATTTCGAGTACGAACTTTATTGAGAGGTACTGTAGGATTTACATTTATAGTCAAGTAAAGAGTTGCATATGAATATGAATACGAGCCTTATATAATTTACGTAAGCGTGCCGCGCAACGTAACTTGAGTTAAGTTAGTGCGTGTGTTGATTGCGAGTGCTGCCGTTGCGTTCTCAGTGTTGTTGACTGATTGTGGGCGCTGCGCTGTCTTTGCCCACCACTTCTTGAACTAGTCGAGAGCAGTCTGTCAAACAGTCTGACACATCCAGTTGTAAATGCGTTCGTTGTTGAATGATTTATTTACGTTCATTTATATGGTGTTTTATTGTATAAAAAAAACTCTGCTTTGTTAGGTTGTTGCTATAGCGTAAGATTTTGTATGTTACATAGAAGATATTGAAATGATTTCGTGTGATTGAAACATTGTTTTCGTACTTGTAACTTTTTATTAAGTAGTAAGATGATATTATGTATATTTTCAAGATCTGCTACTTTATATTAATATTAATGAAAGGTCACATTTTGAAAATTTGCTTACCTCTAGTTGTTATTTAATATTGCTATTTCCAAGCCATTTATAATATATATTTTAATTGCCGTTTATGTATTAATTAAAAACAAAAAAATTGTAATAAATAAGCTAACCGGTTACTATTTTATTTCATCATGTTTTATTATTAATTATTTATTTTATAGTTACTTTAACAGCCAAATTTTAACCTGTACTGATAAATAAACGATTTTTGAATTTAAATATTTTTTTTGTTATATTTAAAACTTTAAAATCTCGTGCCAATCTAATGCGCATGCGTGAGTAATAACAAGCAACGCGCGTCGACGCCATTTTGAGTACGAGTTGTGCATCGGTTGCTATGTAAATTTGTAGTGATTGATTGTTTATAAAAATGTTTTAAATAATTTATATTCAGTTTCCAACGTTACCAAGGTAAGAAACAGTTGAATTTCTAATTCATTTACTAAATTTTACTGCGTAAACAGTGACATTTCTATTGTTTCGAGAGCTATCTATTCTTATTCTGCGGCTATGGATAAATTTGGTTGATTTCTTGTTTGAATATTGCATCCAATATTAAGGAATTAATGATTTTCATTGTATATGCCATAAATATATGTTTGTTTATGATTAATTATTTGTTTATAATATGACACTGACAACGCGGGAATCTGTATTTTGACGCCCACTTGATAGCAAGGGAATATGGTCTCAAAGTGTTTTTAATTTAAAAACTAAATTCCTAGTAATCAAATTTCAATTTCTACTATATTTCCAATTATTAAAAATAGAAATTAATGATTTTTTACGTTTCCTAACTATTCTAACACACCTGTGCATAATCATGGAAACGTATTATTCTCGGTATTATTATAATCTGCCTATAAATAAATGTAAGATATGTATTTATTGTTTATGTAAAAAAAAATGCTATCTACGGTTTAATCTATACAAATGTAACACTATGAGTAATAACATTTGTTTACATTTAATTATTGTTATAGATTATGTTATACAAGTTCCAAAACACTTTATTATGAAAAATTATTCAGCATCATTTACGATTCTATACATGTATACAAAATTAGACATAAGAGATGTGGCTAAGAAGTGAGAAAAGGGAGCGAAGATTACGGAAATTTATCGGAGGCATTCAAAAGAAATCCAAAGTCAGTACATGTAAATCAAGCCGCAAAAAATCTTGGGTTCAGAAACGAATCAACAAAGATATTGCTCTGAGTATATGTAAAGAAGGTCTCATTAACTATAACAACATCATCAAGAAAAAACGGATGCAGAAGAAAGCTAGAAAGATTGAGAAAACTAATAGTGTACCATCGAAGAAAATTCGGCCCAATAAAGAAATTATTTCTGAGAAGATTTCCGAAGAGAGCAAAGAGAATTGTTTTCAAGTTGAACAAATAAATCCAGAAAATTTTAGCATGGCTCCTTTGCCTGAAATGGGAGATTGCAATGAAAAGACAGATGAACCTCCTTCTGAAGATAAAGATTTCTTAAAATTTGATCTTAAAAAAGATTTAAAAGATATTGAAACAAATTTCAACGATCAGAGTTTCTCTGATAAATGTGATACGATGTACTATGACTATTCTTTAAAATCACAAGATTACCAAGAAATAAATTTAGACGATTTAACCAACGTTAATTCTCAAGACTTTACCTGTTTACTGGACGAAGAAATGGCAAAAGGCGGCGAGCTACAAAATTTATGTTACGATTACAGCATGTTATATCCCCAAACAGAAAACAATTTAATAACATCAACTGCTTTGCCGTCAGTTCAAGAGCAGAAACAACCTGAACATCAAGAAGTTGAGGACACTTGGGAAGCGTTTGACCCTTACGTATTTATTAAGCATCTCCCACCGTTGACTTTCGAAATGAGATCAAAGTGTCCTGCCCTCCCTCTGAAAACCCGCTCTAGCCCAGAATTCTCTTTAGTTCTGGATTTAGACGAGACTTTAGTCCACTGCAGCTTACAGGAACTCTCAGACGCGAGTTTCCATTTCCCGGTTCTGTTCCAAGATTGCTCTTACACCGTTTACGTGCGGACGAGGCCGTATTTCCGAGAGTTCTTGGAAAAAGTGTCGCAGCTATTTGAAGTGATCTTGTTCACAGCTTCCAAGAGGGTGTATGCAGACAAATTGCTGAATCTGCTGGATCCAGATCGCAAATGGATTAAGTATCGGTTGTTTCGAGAGCACTGTGTATGTGTAAATGGGAATTATATTAAAGATTTGTCTATATTAGGCAGAGATTTGTCTAAAACTATCATTATTGATAACTCACCGCAGGCTTTTGGATACCAGGTAAGAATATTGGATAGTGTTGTGAAATGTTCTGTACTTAAATTTATATTTGTTTCAGTTAAATAATGGGATTCCAATTGAAAGTTGGTTCGTAGACCAATCAGATTCTGAGCTGATGAAACTGTTGCCATTTTTAGAAGATTTGGTACAAATGGTAAATATTTTTAATCCCTTAAATATTTAAAACATACTAATATTTTGTCTTTACGTTTTACTTAATTTTATTTACACCATCTAGACTTCGAAAGTGATGACGTCAAATCGAGCGGGAATTACAAAATTTCAAATACGTATGAAGTATGTACGATTTATAAATGTGACCGTGCCGAATAAACCATATTTACCGCGCAATTTAAATCGTTGTCATATGGGTATGTACTTAAGTTTGGTTATGTGTATTTTTAGATAAAATCTGTTTTACGTTAATATATTTAATGCACATACATACTATAGATATGTATGTAATTTACATATTCGTGTATTTGCAAGAAGATATGCATGTTTTTTATTAACATATAGGGTACAAAAGGTACACAATTTTTCAGAGGAGAATGAGTTTATTATTCACCAAATAAATTTATTAGGTGATTGATATCTCGGTCCTTAGTAAAGTATTTTCATCTCGCAAATTGTTTAATCTTCGAATTTTAAAATGTTACAGACGTTTCTGTTCTTTGTTGACAAAAATAATGAAAATTGTGAGAAGTTGAATATTTCATTGTTATAGATATGGGTAGAAATGTAACTACAACAATATTGATATAACAATCAAAACCATTACCAGAAAAATATACAGTAAAGAATATTATTATACTAGGAATAACCTTATACAGAGAATTTATTTTAAAATGCAACATACGGTTTATCACTTCCATGGTTACATACTACTGTCAAAAAATGACAGCAATGTGATATTTGTCCAATTTAAAATGCAACATTATAAATAGTATTGCAGTACAGGAGATACCTCCAGAACACATCACAAATAGTGTCAATTCTTTCTTCGAGCGACTAGGATATTGTCTCAGTGTGAATGGAGGTATTTTTAAACATTTATTACATTAAAATTATGAATTTTTGTAAGCCAAAGTTTGTTAAGATGTGCTACATTGAAGTTTTGATTTTTGTTAATAGTATATAGGCTAATTTATTGGAAATTAGTAATGAAAATACATAACTACAAATTTGTGTATGTTGCATTTTAAAATGGACAAATATTACATTGCTGTCATTTTTTGACAGTAGTGTGTAGTAACCATGGAAGTGATTGACCATATGTTGCACGTTAAAATAAACTCTCTGTATCAATAATACCATTGAGGTTTAGGTATCTTGATATTCAACCATGATACCATATAACTAAGTACACTATTAAATTACGTACATATCCATGGTATACATGTGCATTAAATTAGTATATTAACGTAAAATAGATTATCTAAAAATACACATAACCAAACTTAAGTTAAGATGACAGTAAACTGCGCTGTAATGTGGTTTGTTCACTAATCACCACGACCACACTTACAAACCGTACATAATTCAGACGTATGTCAGGTTTTGTAATTCCCGCTCGATTTTGACGTTATGCTTTCGGAGTCTAGTCAGGAAGGATTCCAAAACTTCGTTGCTAAAGCGGTTGCTATGATAAACCATAATTTGACGTTTGGCGCTGCTCATAACCTATAAGTTTGGTATTGAAATGGTTTAGAAACAATTTTGTTCTGTTGTATACTTCAGATTTGGGTCTTTTGAAATTTGAAAAACTTCCAAGTTCAACGTTCGCTATAATGATTAGCCTTTTCAATGTAACGGCTATCTCTTTCTATCGCTGCAAATAGTAAGAAAATGGCGCCAGTTAGTCTGTCAAATGAAACATCAAAAATATTGCAGTCATTAAAATACCTGTATTCTCGGTGAAAATTTGCATCGTTATACATTTTAGCTCCAATAAAAACTTTTGTAACTTCTTCCGATGTTTTTTAAAGGTGTCAACGTTTTTCCTCACATTTAACGTCAATTTTTAAAGAGCCTAAAATTTGAAGAAACTGACATCTCTTAGTACTACAGAGTGATAAAAAATAACTAATAGCATTTGACAGGTCACTTTTATAATAAATAGAAATTGCTTATGTCAGAACAAAAATTGTAAATGTCAACTGAATCAGTTATTTTTATCAATTTCGCGCGATTTCGCGGTCAATTTTAAATAACATAGCAACCGTTACCAAGGCGGCAGCCATTTTCTTGTTTGGAAACCTGGCCTACGTCATCACTAAACGGGTCCATTTCAGAAAACGTCAATGGAACCATCGCACAATAATTGCACTGTGACGTCATACTGTCTGTCATATGGTTTTCTCATTAGAACTTTAAAACACAGGGACGTTAAGTTTATTGGACTTAAAGATTGGTTGATGTTCACACTAGGCGTTAATATCGCTAGTACCGCCATCTATTATTTAGTATTTACTCTTCCAGTTGGTATTCTAAAAGCTACCAATTTTAGTATCATTTCTCAATTCTGGGCTTGTATATTCGTGCATCGTAATATCGTAATTAGTTGTCTCTGATATGTTGTGAATTGCGATTGCGAAAAAAAGAATAGAAGTTATTATTCCGTTTTTCTTTTTTTTTAAAATCTTATGTAATAACATAGTTATAACATGTTTATCTCCTAACATTAGTGTACCTTCTGATGTTAATGATATTAATAGTTTTATAATATTTTTTCTATGTTCGCGCTAAATATTTATTCTTGTACACATTTCGAACATTTAATGAACTCATTTTTGCAAATATCCTCGAAATCAACCAAACACAACCACGGGAAATTTAAAATTATGTTGGCAACGAATACTACGTGACCGCACTTTAAGGCGCAAATTTCTGTCTTAAAGATAAGGGCACTTAAAGTGTATAGGTGCGTAAACACACTAACGTTTTAAGTCTTCCTTACTGTAACATCCGATCTTAAAGTTTTAATGTGAAAACCGTAGCGGTATTTTTCTAAAGCTTTGTATAGATAATTTTTCACCTCTCATTTTAAAATATCTTTCGTATACGAGTATACAGTAATTAAAATTATTTAGTATTCTAAATTTTTTGCCCAGACTGCCGATGTTACACTGACGTTTTTTAAAAATTTAAAATAGATCTATTTCATCACCTATATGCTTAGAAAATCAACTGCGCATTGAAAACATCACTTTTTACTATCTCTCATTTTGTGCAATGGACCACTAATTAAAAAATATACCTATATATATTTATATTTCAGTTTTCTGTTATCTTCTGAAATAGTTATTAAATAAAATCAAGTATTCTGAATAATAATTTATCTAATAATGAATCATTTTTGCAGAAAGAAGACGTAAGACCGCACATACGAGAAAAATTTAAACTATTTAGTTACTTACCTCCCGATTAAATAAAATCCCAGTATTAGTAAGTATAGTTAGTAATTTCATAGTATTTATTTCGATTATTTCAGCACAAAATTTTGCAAAATATCAGCTCTTGTTAAATAATTTACAATATTAATTAATTTAAATTAAGTGCCTAAAATGGACTACATTTAGTTACTTTGAGAATTTTGCTTCCATTGAAAATTACTATTTAACGCTAATTGAGATGTTTTGCTTTTTGAGATTTTAATGTAGATTTAAGAGTTTTCCCAGTTTTTATCGAAAGGGATCAAAATTTAGCTAAATTATAAATATGATAATCTTGCCATTTTACTGTATATATTATGAAACGTTAAAATGGATCATTGCAATACACTGTAGGTAAGTGAACGGCCTGGATACGAAACCGGTCAGTTCGAAATACGTATATACGTACAATAAAGCTATTTAGCCCCGTAGGAGTATCCTTAGACCTTAGCTCCTTAGCGAATGTTCCTTCACCCTCTTCTAATCAGCACTCGCTCCAAATCTAACTCTACTCTAATCCACCTACGTTATACATGTACATGTTATACTATAAATAAACTACTGTTTTACATTTTTATATACAAATTTTGAAAGTTTTTTACAGCTTTCAAAATTTGAACTTATTTTATTTTTCTTGTTTTTATTTTTAAACAAAAGTAGAAACAAAAGAATGGAGAAAACTGAATGGTGCTGGCACAAGATGAAATGTGAAACAGTAATTTTCATTTCGCGTCTCATTTTATTTTCTTAGTCACAGTTTTGATCTGTTGGTATATTTTTGTATTATTCGAAATATTCGACCAGTTTTCAAAATTAATAAATATTGTTGAACAAAGCTGTGACGAAGCTAATAAATGTTCTCTTCCAATAATAAATGTTTAGTATGGAATAAGATAAGTTTAATACAGCATGGGTGATTTTAAAACAATTTTTGTTTTGCATATGTTAAAATGTTTATATATAAGAATATATATAAGAGTGGTTGATTTTAAATTTTATATGAGCTCTGAAGTACTTATATATGATTTATAAAGGAAAGAATGTTTATATTATGTTAAAATTTGACAGTATTATTTATATAAAATCTTTTATTTTTGACGACTAGTACAAAAATTCTTCCATTTTTTTCTGCAACGAGTGGATTGCGTAAGAAGAACCCATGTTCACTTTGTTATTCATATTTTCTTTAGATTTTTATGTATATTATTTTGTTACACAGTATACGTGTAAAGTGATCAGTGCAAACCATAATTTTTTGTGAACATTTGTCATTGTGTTTCTAAATATTAAAGTTAATATAAAATATACTTTAAATATTATTTTCCATATTCCTGTTATTTTTTTAAGTACTTTTTAAAATTATAATAAGTTATGAACATAGTTTGCTGTTATTACAATTTCAAAATACATATCAAAAAAGTTTCAGAATTTAAATAAAAATAAATAAATATATCATCACGGCATATTACCCATTGCTGGGTGTGCCAATCTGCTTTGTACACAGATTTCGATAATGATTATGACATATTTGTATCGCGCGGGCGTTTACCAGGCTTCACCTCACGGGCACTCAGAGTTTAAAGAATAATTATTTTCAAGGCCGGAAATGATTAAATTCAAAACCTGATTACTGTTGACATCTAACAGGAATTTATTAAATTTTAAATTACAAACAAAAATAATTTTAGTTATCAAACAGGCAACAGAGTACATTGTACATAAGACCAGGTTGACATTATTTATAGTTATTTTTCTATTTCGGTGTTCTTGTGAGTCTATAAACGCACTGAAAACACGTAATTAAAGATCTATAAACGGTTGACGCATAGGACTAGAGAATTACGATTGATCATCTTAGTCACACATACTATAGTTTTAAACACCCCACCCACCTATTAACAGTAAAGAAGTTTTCTGTATAATTTGGATTCGCGTGTTCTTAAAATATTGTTTATTTATCAAGGTGGGGCCCAGAAACATCCTTTTTTTTGAAGAATAAAATAGAAAGTATTGTTGATAAACAAAAAAATTTGTTGGATAATGAAAGAACATAATATCAAGATCAAGTTTCAAATCATGCAGTTTTAAACAAAACATGTTGAAGGTAATGGCCACCGTTCTGTATGCAACCGATTTCTGAAGCTCCTTTCGACACATTCCAACATGTCCACCGGAATTCAGGCTATTTCCTGCCAAATAAGATTCTTCAGCTGAAGTAGGGTTTTAGAGCGGTGTTTGCAAATCTGTCTTGAGATATCCCCATAAAAAAAATTCACAGGGCGTTAGAGGTGTGATGGCAATTTTCCCCGGGCGACTCATCTCGATCCGAGGTGACATTCCGTGGACGGCGCGCTCGCCCATCTAACGCCATGTATTTTTGAGATATCTCAAGGCAGAGGTTTATAAACACTGCCTAACAACCCTGCTTTAGCTGAAGAATCTTATTTTGCAGAAAAAAACCCGCATTCTGGTAGATATTATTAAGATGTTTTGTTGAAAACTGCATGAATTAAAACTTGAAATGTTCTTTCATTATCCAAAAATAAATTTTGCATATCAGCAATATTTTGTATTTTATTCGCCTTCAAAAAAGGAAGTTTCACACTGTATTTAACATATAAGAAAAGTTGAGCAATTCAAAAAATAAACATATAAATTCCTTAATAATGTCTAAACATACTTATGTAAAAAATTAATTTACTAATCTCATTTTTTATGAATTTTTTCCTTTTCTGCGTTTCCCAAATTTCGTTTGGACAGTGACTCTTGTTTTTTATTCTGATAAAGGTTCTTTGCTTAATAAAACTCGTACAATATCTTCTGATATTGCGGTTTATTCACGGTTTTATTAATTAAGTGCCTACACCTTTAGACCTTTTCTTAAACCTTTTTTATTAAAGGACAAGAACTCTTTTCCAGCAATTTTGCTTGAGCTAGCCAATCTTCCAAAGGTTTAGTTTAACCTCCGAGTGACAAATTGTGTAACCACGATGGTAAAATGTAATCATGATCTTGCTCTCATGTATTTTTGTACGTATAATTTCCCAGAGTAGGTTGTTTTTGACTACCCATCCAGCAAGATACCCCAAACATTCACTTAGAAATGTTTCTGTACTGGAACTATCAGAACGGAACAAATAGGTAAATAGATACTGTTGCCGGTATCTGAATTGTCACTTTCTTCCTGAATTCCAGTCTGTACACTTAAATTACTTACGAGTATATTAATGTCCGCCTTTTTTAAAACTTGAGCAACAATTTATTCATCAGGTAAATTGTTGATAATATAACATTTTTGCGTATTACTCTAGGATTCTTTAACAGTATTATCATTTTGATTAAAGGACTTAGTGACAACAGATGATCATATTATAACCATCTTTAGATCTTATCTGAGAAAAAAAGATTTTAAAGATATTAAAGGGGGTGTAAACCAAAAATCAAAATTGTAGAACAAAAAATTCTAAGAACAAATTTTCAAACCGCATATTGCTATTGTTAAAGATAGAAGAATTATAAGAGTTTTAAACAACGCGTCCGCCACTTGTGACGTCATACCGACATCTACAGCTACTATACCGTGTGTCATAGGAGATTACCATGGGAAATCAGTTTTTTACAATTTTCTGCTCGCCTAATTACTTTAAGCAAAAACGCGTCAAATAAAAGTTTTATGTCGAAAATTACGTTGAAAATATCGACAGCCATGGAATTGAACAAAAAATAAATAAATGCTTCACGTTTTATCAAATTGTCAGAAATGTCAAATAAGTTAACTTACGTTGTGACACATAAAACGTCAAGCATTTATTTATTTTTTGTTCAATTCCATGGCTGTCGATATTTTCAACGTAATTTTCGACACTCATAATTAATTTCTGTCGTTACAAAGCATGTAAAGATAATTCTGTTTATTGATTTAGATGCAGAATTTTATGCCCTAAAACTATTATTTGACGCGATTTTGCTTAAAATAATTAGGCGAGCAGGAAATTGCAAAAACCTGATTTTCCATATTAATCTCCTATGTACACCTTTAACACAGACACACGGTATAGGTAATACTCGTCCTCCATATTGGTGCCAAAATGAAAGCAGTAAATTATGAAATAAAAGTGCATTTCTTACAAGTTTATGTAGTAACTATTTTTCATAATTAAATATAACTTCCATATTTGCTATATTATATTTATTTAAAATATTAATACAAGAAAAAATACAGTTTTTTAATATTTTTGAGGTTAGAGACAAATATATGTATTGTATAAGTACCTGTAAAAATTAAAACCATTTCTCAAATGATTTGCACAATTTGGAGCAGAACAACCCGTCATTATGGATAATTTCTATGATTAATAGTACTATAACACTGATATTGAATGATTTAAGTGGCTCCAAAATGGTGGACGAGTCAACTGTAATTTATCTAGTAGCTATACCGACATCTACAGCTACTAGATAATACATAGCTGACTCGTCCGCCATATTGGTGCCAAAATCAATGCAATAAATTATGAAATAAAAGTGCATTTCTGCTAAGTTTATGTACTAACTATTTTTCATAATTAAATATAAGTTCCATATTTGCCATTTTATACTTATTTAAAATAATAAAACAAGAAAAAATACGATTCGTTAAGATTTTTGAGGTTAGAGAAAAATATATGAATTGCATAAGTACCTGTAAAAATTATAACCATTTCTCAAATAATTTGCACAATTTGGAGCAGAATAATCTGTTGTTATGGATAATTCCTATGATTAATAATACTGTAACAATGATATTGAATGATTTAAGTGGCTCCACAATGGTGGACGAGTCAGCTGTAATTTATCTAGTAGCCGGCCGAACCAACATTGGCAGTAACGCTGAATATGCGTCTTAACAATTGTAATCTCCTTGCGTTATTTATATTTCGTGTGTTCTACCTTTAACCCTACTGAGGTAGTGTAGAGTCTGATTCCAGAGATTTTAATTGTTCGTTTATGCCGGTAATTATTTGAATATGTTCGTGTTTGTTTCTCTACCTTCCTATCCTTGTAGTATACTACAGAATATTATGCGCAAGTAGCGGATGGTTATTTTTGCTTACTTATAAATATTTCTTTTTCTGTGCAGGTACTATATATTTCATATAAAAAATATGAATTTCGATAAGAGGAGAAAAGTTTAAAAGTTTTTTCAACGAAATAGACACAGGAGTGTTCAAATAAATGTGTTTAAAACATGCAAATATTATTTATTAACGTTGTGTAAATAAACATTATTATATGTTAATTTATTTATTTTTATGTAGGTGCATGCATATACTCAAAAGAAATATAGTTTATTTTTATGTATATTTTGTACGGATTATGTAGTTTATAAAAATGTGTGAATTTAAAGGTAATACTTTCTAAAATTTCTTATTCAACTTTAATGTATGTTAAATAGTTTAATGTTAATATAAATACTATATTTTTAAAAAATCTTTCAGACACTATTATTAAAGAATATATTAACGGAGTCTGTCAGACTCCGCGGCACCGGTAACATTACATTTCTGGGAGCCATCACTGCAGGGTCAATATAAAATATTTATTTTCAAACATCTATTTTAAAATATAAACTGCGAACTACATGGTTATGATTGGGAGTAAAATGCTTCCGATTGGCACGATTTTTCCAAGTAGGCGGCATGACAACAAATAGCAAAGAATATATATTTTAGTAAACCTTGTAAGGTCTACACAATTGCACTCATATGCACCGGGCAAGCTCAACTGTCGTGTGTATAACGTAACACGCTACTCTGTCACATATTCGCGGTTGAATATATCAAGAAGTATTGTCTGAAGCAAACTGAGGTTTTCACTGTTGCTCTTAGATATTTTTTCTGTTTTTTTAGTGCAAAGTTGTTTTTTTGGTTTACACCTCCTTTAAATATTGTCTTTTGAAATCTCTCATATTTCGTTTATTACTACATCGCATGGTAAATATTAACTCATATGGGAAGAGAAGAAAATTCCTGGATTGCAGTCAATAAAATTTATTTAAATCGGCCTCTACCGGTTTCGGCAACACATTTGCCTTCTTCAGGAGCTATAAAAATTGTACAATAGATTCATTTATTTTTTACAGTGTGTATTACAATTCTAACTTACGAGATTTATTCTATTTTATGCATGTAAATGTAACATATTAAAAATACAAAAATAACAGGTACAACCTTAGACCAGGAATAGAGGCCCCTCTATTCCTGGTCTAAGGGTACAACACACATTTGACAAGTGACAGCCCAAACAATCATAGTTCCAAACTAAACCGGTAGAGCTCGACTGTTGTATCCGGCAAACCGTGACGTCAGCGGCCAAATATTTGAAATTAAAGACAACTTTTAAAAAATCATATCTCTGATTCTAAAGACTTGTAAGGGGTAAAACATGCAACTACATATTTAATTTGACCTATTCTTTCAAAATATAAATAAATTAGAAAATGTGAAATGACCCCATTATATCCATTCGAAATCACACAAACGTCAACAAAACGAGTTCATTCAAATTAAATATATTTTACACAATTAGTAGAACGCACCCTAAATTAGCCACAAAAGTTTGGAGCTTGCAAACTTTTCTATAAATTATAATTCGTTAACACCAAATTTCAGCTCTGTGAACGGAAGTACACGTTGCCTTAAGACAAACCACGAATTTCACCGAATTTCGAACTGTGAATGCGGCTTATAACAAAAAAATACAAAAATTAATGTTCAGCCGCATTCACAGCCCGAAATTTGGTGAAATTCGTGGAGCTTGTCTTATGGCAACGTGTACTTGCGTTCACGGCGCTCAAATTTGGTGTACACAAATTATAATTTGTAGAAAAGAAGATGGAACTTGATAATGAAAATTAAGATAAATAATTTGTTTATTATAATTTACGAGCAATGGACGTTTTCAATTTAACGGCTATCTCTTTCTATCTCTGCAAATAGTTGCCAGTTGGGCTGTCAAATGAAACGTCAAAAATATTGCAGTCATTAAAATACCTGTATTCTCTGTGAAAATTTGCCTCGTTAGACATTTTAACTTCAATAATAGTACATTAAAACACAAGTATCATAAGGCAATCTGGTAATGTACGAGTCCAAGTTTGGAAAACGAGCCGCCAGGCTAGTTTTACAAAGGACGAGTGCGTCAACAGGCCTTATGATACATGTTTTTTATATTATTTTTTCTATTGAGGTAATTTTACAATTCGATTTTTAAAAAAGGACTTGTCAAAAATATGCGTTGGTGTTTTTTTTTATCAGTTATGTTGGTAGCGTTTCCCGCTAAAAATTGAAATTTCACATTTTGACAGTTTGTGTATCTTGTGAGTTTGTCTGATTGTTTACATTAAAACATTGTATCAAGCATTATACAATTATGAAAGAGGAAAACCAATACATACAATGAACTCCAAGGTTTATTAATGAACCATCCTGATTTGACATATCGGTGGTTCGAGTTGGTTATTATCATAAATAAAACTTGAATATAAATAAAACTCTTTAAATAATGAAATACTTTAATGAACAATTTATTGATCTAGACTTTTACTTTCCACCATTTTGTCAACATTCACTGCTAAGTTGCACAGATAACGGCAACAGCTGTTCTTACAATTTTTAATACAAAACATATATGGCATATATTCGATAGTTCGCCACAACGTGGAACTGGAAATCATGGATAATGTGATGAATCGAATAACTGCTTCCTTTGATGTTTAGTTTAATATTATTTGTTTTTTTTTAATACGTCAACTTTTCATATTTGTTTGCTAGTACCCGCCACCCCCGCCACAAATTAAATAGGTAGACAGTGTCAACATTTTCAAGTAACGTGCATCATACATTTCATAACTTGCCTGGAATAACAATACATTCAATTCAAAATTGCATTACCATAAATTATAAATTAAAATTGTAATAAATAAAACTTACCGTTTTAATTATTTTGACAAAGTAAACCTGAGCGCATTGTTTCTTGTTTCATAATTTTTTAGTTGAAATTTTAACCTCACAGATTCTTATTCTTTCTTAACTAACACAGCTATAGCTATAAATTTCTTTTCTTTCTAGTCCTATCACCTACAGAAAGGATAAAAATCCACAATTAGAATTAATATTTCAACACAAACAATTTACCATTTTGAGGTTATCTGTCAGTTATGAAAGCATGACTACCACCTCTAGAACATGAAAGATGCCAAAAACAATACGTTTATAAATCTAAACGTCGTGTTTTCAGTGATAAACAGTGCTTTTATAGACTCATAAGAACACCGAAATAGAAAAAAGCTTTTTTGTATATAGAGGTCACTCATTCATACATACGAGTACTGATTACTAGAGAAAAAGAAGACAATACTGTACTGCTGCTTACTTATATTTCATCGAAACATAACACAGTACATCGTTCAAATACTGTTAAATCTTTACTGCCTCATTCATAAGTCTAGATTCACAATAGCCGTAAACGTGAAGACTAAATAACATAAAAATTATGAAAATCTTATGTATGTTCCCAATGGACATGACGCAAAAATAAAGATTTGAGTTATTTTGGGAAAATGTTGGTAATTAACATAGGGTATTTTAGTTCAAAGTATTTTTTATCATTCACAGCTTTTTACATCCCGCTACCCTTGATAAGGAAGGTATAGGGATCGTTCTAAAAATCGCTTATCGAGATTTTGGTAAATAAGCACGTTTTGAGGTCCCTAGAATCCAATTTAAACATTTTCACGATTGTGTGTGTGTGTTCTGTGCGTGTCCACTCTAACTCAAATACTATAATTCAGAAAATTTTGAAAGCTTGTATTACGAACTTTTTCTGTAATGGAAAGAACCTATTAGACTTTGGTGTAAATCGGATAACTGGAAATGGCACTTTACAAGAATCTCAAAATAGTTTTTCTTCGAAAAATACCTTTCAATGTTATTTTTTCAAGATTTATGTTATTAAAAAAATTCAAGTAAAAATTACACATCGCAATTTTTTAATAAAATTAAGAAAAAGCTATTTAAGTCTTCTGAATGGCGATTGTTAATAATTTCATACAATTTTTATTTTTCGACGATAACACTAAGAACAAATATATTTATTTTTATTTATTATTTCTTAACGCCCTAGTCTGTAAGTATAAACAATTTTCAATGTTAATCACACAACACGTGTTCTTATTTTGATTTTTATATTTGTTTTTCACCAGTTTGTCCTGATGAAGCTGTAAGTGGCAGCGAAACGTTGGCCTCAGACTAAATAATAAACAAATTTAGACTGCATTCCTGCTATTATTCCTCCCATAAAAATTACAGATTATTAAATTTTCTACAGGTTGCATTAATACTTTTTGTATATATTTTATGGATAAATTTATAAAATTATCTATAATTTAAATCCCGGAGCCTACGCTTTAAACAAACAGCAAACACAATTCCTTGGTCACACAGTTCATATCTAACGTTTCAAAAAGAAAATAGTGAATAGAACCATAGTTATATGGAATGGGACTTATTAGTTTTCAGCATAAATAAATATGTAAGTATGTATATTTGATTAATAAAAATTAAATGGCAGGAGGATTTGTGTTGGCCACATCAGATAATGAGGGCACACAGGCAAAACTTTTCCAGGTGGCAGCATTATTTCTCCTACACATATTTTGACGTTTAATAGTGTAAAACACTGTTATGAAAAACGTTTCATTCTGAATAATACGCTTGCGCACTTAGAATCAAGTTTGAGCACGCATGCGTATTATGACTGTTACATTTAAATTACTAAATGGTGAACTTTGGCCGGAGAGTGTTTCAGTCAAAAAAATTGTAAATTTTCGGAAACGTCCAGCAGTACAAGCTGCAAAAACTCAATAATCAAGGAAGATAAATTTGATTTTCGTATACTTCACTACAATATTCGTAGTTTAAATAATAAACTTCAGCACTTTAACATTTATCTTCAAACGGTTGATTTTCCTGAGATTTTGTGTTTAACTGAACATCATTTATCTTCTGAGACTATTGAGAATTGTAAACTTGATAACTATAAATTAGCTTCTGTTTTTTGTCGTTCTACCTATGAATGTGGCGGTGTTGCCATTTACATTTTGAATTCTATAAATTTTACTTCTTTGACTATTAAGAATACTACATGCTGTGATAAACATTTTGAATATTCCTGTATCGAAATTTTATTTTCAAATAACAGTAAATGTCTAGTCATAGCTCTTTACAGATCACCTAGTGGAGATCTTAACTTTTTTCATCGTGAATTAAATAATTTACTTTTTAATTTTTCAAACTATAATCATCCTATATTCGTATGTGGTGATTTCAATATTAATTTTGCGTGTCATGTGGAATCCAGTGAGACTTGCGGACTTTTCTTGTCATATGGTTTAATAGCACCCCATCCTGGTTTTCCCTTGTTACGCAGTATCTCTGGACGATGTATTGACAATTTTTTTACAAATATTGACTGCAATAAGACTAAATTCACAATTTTAAACCCATGTTTGTCTGACCATAGTGCCCAGCTGTGGAACTTAAATATAAATTTCAACAAAATTAGCACCATAATTGTTGACATGAGAATCTTCAATAATGAAAATAAAAGCTACTTTAAACATTTGCTCCAATCTGAGTCATGGCTCGATGTTTACAATGCTCCTAATTTTTCTGAAAAAATCTCTAATTTTTTAAATACTTTTCATTACCATTTTAAAAATGCTTTTCCGTTAGTACGTATAAAACGATCAAACAAAGCCATTAAATCGAAATGGATTACCCCAGAAATTATTCAAATGGCTGAGACCTTGAAATTTATTTTTTCAATATATAAAACTACAAACAATCCTGTGATATTGAATAAATATAAGGATTTGAAGCGCACATATGATAATTTAATTATCAACTCTAAAAAGAACTATAACAAAAAATATTTAGAATCAGCTCATAATATTAATAAGGCTGCATGGAACGTTATTAATAACGAAACGTTAACATCTACCAATCACTCACTTCCCTGGCCTATGTTTTTTAATAACAATGAAATTGTAGAATCTCATATTATTCCAAATTATTTTAATGATTATTTCATAACTTCGGTTCGTAACTTGACATTGAATAGTGCGCCAAAACATAACTCCAACACTAGTACTATCAATAAAAACACTGCCACAATTTTCCTTGAACCTGTTAATGAAACTGAAATTTTTAATATTCTAATTGAAATTTCTAAAAAAAATTCAGCTGGAATTGACAACGTGCCTTGTTCACTGCTACTTTTTATTGCTGACGAAATTATTTATCCTCTAACGTACTTAATTAATGAATCCCTAAATTATGGATCTTTTCCTGATCAATTCAAAACTTCACTAGTAACACCCGTGCATAAAAAAGGCAACAAAAATTACATAGAAAATTATCGACCTATATCCATTGTTCCTGCGTTTTCTAAAGTTTTTGAGAAAGTCATGTACTCTCGCATAGTTCGTTTCATAAACTCGCATGATATATTATCACCATCGCAATTTGGCTTCTGTAAAAACAAATCCACTACACACGCCTTATTTTGCAGTCTTGGTAGTGTTCTTGATTACCTTGATAAAAAATTCTATACCGCTGGAATTTATTTTGATTTAGCTAAAGCCTTTGATACCATCAATCACGGTATATTGCTTGATAAGTTGTCTGATTACGGTATTCGTGGTAATGCTTGGCACTGGTTAAAGTCCTATCTGCAAGGTAGGTCTCAAGTTGTATGTGCTAAAATTGACGGAAAAAAGTACTTTTCTGATTCTCAGTCTTCATTAACAGGTGTTCCCCAAGGAAGTGTTCTTGGCCCCCTACTCTTTCTCTTATATATCAGTGACCTTCCAAATATGTTTAAAAATGCTGATATTTGTTTATTTGCTGATGATACTTCTCTTATCGTCTCTGCCTTGAGCATACCTGAACTTAATAATAAAATACAAGAATGTGTGGATATTATGAATTTTTGGTGCAATGAAAATGCTGTAGTCCTGAATGCTGAAAAAACACAGTTAGTTCAGTTTATGTTAAGGGGTAATATTTTTAATATTTCAGCTCAATTTGACAATATAACAATCACTCCGATACCCACAACTAAGACCTTAGGTGTCCATGTTGACTACAATTTTCATTGGGTTCATCATACCCAGTATCTCATAAAAAGACTCAACTCGTCATGTCACGTCATAAGACGCTTGCGTAATTATGCCAGTGTGGATTTACTGAAACTGTACTATTCTGCACATGTCTTTAGTATCTTGTCATACTGCATAATTTGCTGGGGTAATTCCATTCATTCTATCAATGTCTTTAAAGCGCAGAAAAGTATAGTTAGAGCCATGGTTGGTTGTACTCCTACTACATCGTGTAGATATATCTTCCCACATCTTGGTTTACTAACCCTTCCCTGCATATATATTTACCATTGTGCTCTTTTCATTAAAAAAAATCCGTCATCTTTTCTTACTGTTAAACAGGCTCAACAGGCTACTGGATTGTATAATACACGTAATGTTAATAATTTATACATTCCAAAATTTCGAACAAGTAATTTTCATGACAATATTTCTTATATGCCGATTAAAATATATAACAATTTGCCACAGGAGCTGAAAGCTATTACAAGCATATTTTCTTTTAAATTAAAACTAAAAAATTTTTTGATTGAAAAGTGTTTTTATTCTATTGATGAGTTTTTGAATAATTAAATGTTTGATATGCCACATTTACTTTTTTATGTAATATATGCTTCATGATTTTATTATGTGAATATTTTCTTAATTAATTATTTGCCACTAATTTTATTTTATATATATTTTGTATGTGTACCTTTATATGTATTTATTCCTTTTATGAATGTATTGACATTGACAAGCCAATTGTATTTCTGTGTGAATCTTATGGCAAATAAATATTATTATTATTATTATTTAGGTTAGAAATGAAAATGTCAGAAATCTGACGTTTGGACGAAGATTGGATGGGAGAAAAGTAGATGGAACAGCAGCGCCTAACTGCTCCCATTCACGGAGGCACAAAAAACTACACGGAGGCACAAAAATTTAAATTCCCGAAACTAAACTTTGTCAAAAGTAAATATTTTGATCTGCAAAAATATGTACCTAAATATGAAAAAATTACTTAGTCGAAATAAAATAACACTTATTTTCTATCAATTTTATTTGATAATTGACAACTGATATGTACTTTGCTATTGTGAACTGGGTGTGTATTCTAAACCAATCATAAGGCATATTTTATTTTCCTATCTAATGCAACGCTCAAACACGGAACAAAAACGTAAACGAGAAGTGCAAGTCAATTGCATCAAGTTGGCAGCACGGAACTATTGCCCCCTGGGTGCTGTTGGGTAAACTACTTTTGACATATGTCAAATACATGTCAAGTATATGTCATATGAATCTGTCAATGTTCATTTGTTTAATATACAGTGATTACTTAATTTTTATAATTTGATTATTGGCGAAGAAAATGAACTCGTAGCCGCCTGGTGGCAAAATTATGAACTTGCCTAGAAAGTAATCAAACTGTTGTGTTTACGGTTGTCATACTGCCTTTTAAACAATATTGCACTTCAAATCTTTTTACATTTAAAAATATATGAACTTTATTTGCTTATATCCCTTTCTAACACTGTACAAGTTTTGACAATTACTCTTCTCGCCGGCCATTTTCTATAATCGGTGCTGCCTCTATCGGTCATTTTCGTTGCCAATATTCAAGTAAAAAATAATTTATTCTCATTATAATAATGCACATCATCATTGGCGCAACAGCCCTTGTCCAGGGCCAAGGCCTCAAGTACCGTAAGGTACTCGTTTTCGTGACCCTATAGTCGCCTAGGGTACCTTTTTAACTAGGGTATGGCCATGGGCCAAGATCACCGCCATTATCGGTAATTCATTATTATTAAGATTTACATTTAGAGGTTAAGTAGAATATATGACATGGGTTGTTATTATCACATCTAATTTAATATCTGTAGTTATTTACATAATAATTGTATATTCTAAACTTACCTTTTAAAAGATTGTGCTTAATATTGGTAATTTATAGTTGTTTTCAATATGTCAGTAATCGTGGTGGGTATCTTAACTACACAAGTAAATAAAATAAAATATATTACTTACACTTTAAATACATATTAAAATGATAATTAAATGTGTTTTTCATTAAAATAAAACAAATAGCTACGAAAATACATAATAATTTGCGCAAGAACAACACATATAACAGACGGGCCGGTAATGGCGGACGAAACGTGAACCACACCATGGCCATACCCTGGTTATAAACGTACCCTATGTCGCCAATATTTTAGTGACATCTCACGGCTTACTGTTTGCTGCCAGTTTCCTTTCCAATTTAAAGAGATAGAAGATATGCGCAATGGGGTCTGCGCATAGGAAGAACAACTGAGATCTATGGCGTTTGTTTCTAAAAAAATTTAAACGTAAAATATGAGAATATCTCAGATAACTTTAGTTACAAAAGCTTTTATTGAAGTTAAAATGTCTAACTATGCAAATTTTCATTGAGAATACAGGTATTTTACTGGCAGTTGTTCGAGCCATTTTCTTACTATTTGCAGCAATAGAGATGGCCGTTAAATTGAAAAGGTCCATACAAGTTGCACCGGGGTGACAACAAAAAGTGTAAAATATGAAGTCAATAAATGTTTGATGATATCTACGAAGATAACCCTAAAAGTTTTGAGCCTAATAGAGTAACCAGTATTTTTTCTATAAATTTCTGTTTTATTTTTCAACATACTTTTCTTTTAAGTAGATACACATTTTCCAGCGATGTTCGAACCTTTTTAACCTGTCTAAATAGTATTTGGCGTCTTGTCCTGAAAATCAGCTTCTACAGATGACAACCTCCTCGATCGGTGCAAATCTGGCATTTTAGCCCAACTTTGGGCTTAGGAAATAGAAAAAGTTGCTGGGGGTTAAAACTGGTGAAGAGTTTTTGATCCAGTGAGTAAGGGCGGTACCCAACGTTCAGTCAGCTTTAACTCATGCTCTATTCTTCTTGTAATATATGATAAACGCATTCTTTCGACATGACCACAACTCCATTGTTTCTCTAACCTAGATTTTGTGGTTATCCAGTATGATTTTTGGCAGTCGATGGCCGTCCTGAACGCTCATCATCAGCCAAACTGGTACGATCACGTTTAAATTCAGCTGTCCATTTTTTCACGGTGGAAAGTGATGGAGCCGAGTCCCCATAAACAGCGTCCAACTCTGCTTTAATTTCCGTAGGTGTGTTGTCCTTTAAATGCAAATATTTAATCACGGCACGATATTCGATTTTCTTGTTTTTTTCCATTTTTATAAAAATATAACAAGTGACACAACAATCTACTGTCACAGCATCCAAATTGTTGGACCGTGATCCAAAATGGTTGTTGTAAATTCCCTGCCCTTGGGCTGCTGACTTGTATCCATTGTATCCTTTTTCTTTTTTAAAAGCACGTTTTGACAAGTAATGACATCTACCTGTTAAGGCTTAACTTTTCAGACAGCCCTTGTTAATGTAATGAAATAATAATTTTGTTTGTATTTTAAAATTATGTTCGGAATTTACTAAACAAGAATGTAAATAAATACAAATTTTAATAATTTCGTCCTACGTGTTAAAAATGAATTTGTGTTGCGTATTCTACACCCAGAGACCTCTTACGAACTTAACTAAAAACAGCCGACATCTGGTTTTTAGAACAAAGACAGTGTATTTGAAATAGATAGATAGTTTTCATACTGTATTTAGCTATTCTATAAAAATTTAAATGCAAAAGCTCTGCTATCCCGCCTAAAGAAACAAAATTAAATGACAGATTTATATAGTTTATAATAAAACGGAGTTTACCCGTGTCGGTAAGATAACGTTGTTACATTATCAGCGAGGATAAAATAACAATATGCTCCAAAAAACATTTAACAAGATGGATGCCGCGTTATGTTAAGTGCAGAAATATATCAATATATTCTGTATCTATTGTATAAATCGTAATTTAGTGCGTTATCATTAGTTTTGAATCACCTATCAGTGTAAAAATGTATAACTAACAAGCAGTGCTGTACTTAGTGTAGAGACAAGTTAAAGTCTTACATGGCTTGTGTAAGGCGGTTATATAGCGTTTTTATTTTCAGTAGTAGTTAGCCGTTTACGAAGGTATTTAGTGCTTAAAAGTATCATTATTTTGTTTTATATGTAGAAAAACATTGTGTTGTGCCAATTCTAATACGAAACTTATTTTTTAGATACATTTTTTAACCATGTCTCACAGCGTGGTAAAAGATTTTCCCACCCAAACGGACAGTACTTTAATTTTAGTTGTCAATCAAAATGGTGAAATTTCTGTTGACAAAGAAACTCTTGATGGTTATGCGAGTAAGTGCTGTTATATTGTGTTTGATTTGTAGTATTTCTTCAAGAATTTAACGTACGAGAGCCTTAGTTTGACATAGATTGTCATTGTCTCATATATACTCTAAGATATTGTCAACAATTTGTTTATAGTTGTAAAGATATAATAAAGTTTTCTACTTCAGTACAACAAAGTTCTTTAATTTGAAATTTATCTCTAGATAAACACATATTTGCTCTCGTGTGTTAAATTCAGTACCACAAGAGGTGCTAAGTGTTCATTTCTTTTTAGAACTAGGTAACTCTAAAGTAAGTATCTTAAGAGTTGACAATGAAGATGGTTCAACAGTAGATATGACATTAGATACTTTTCAAGAGACAGATACTCCCATAATGGGTATGTTGGGTTAAACTCAACTTTTGGCATTTGTTTTATTTTTTTATTTTTATTGCAGAACCTATATCTGTGAATGTAAAGAATGAAGAAGATGAAATGCTTCGAAGTTACATTCGTATGGATCATTGTTACACTCCACTTACTTCACCAAGTCAACAGAAACCACCTATCCCTCCAGATCTTGACAGTGAGCTTGAATTAGACGATCTCGCGCAAACATTGAGCATTCTTGACGGCGACGGTTCGGACAAACCAGACGATAAACCTATGAAAAGTGTCACTAACCTTCTTAAAGTTTCTCATAAACCTCCCGAAAAAGAACTAAGAACAGAAATTCCTAACAATAAAGTGCAAGTGTTAAATAAAGTGAATAAAATGGGTGTACATAAAGTGTATAAAGGTGTAAAAACTCTTATTAAAGGAACAACAAAAGTGTTTAGAAAAGCAGAACCACCGCCTTCACAGGTAGAGTCTGATCTCGATGATGATGATTTAAATGATTCGGATTTTGAGCTGGATGAATCTCCAAAGCTTAAAACTAAGCGGACATATAGACGTCGGTCGAAAGCAGACGATAATGATATAAATGACATGAAAAATAAATTTAAAATACGAAAAGGAGTAAAGCATATTATGTATAAACCTCATTCTCCAACAAAAAGCATTCCACCTCCTTTAGAAACTAAACCTGAACCTACTGCACCAGTAGCACCAGAACCTATCAAATCTCCCGAAGTGAAAAAAATTCCTAAGAAAGAAAAGAAACCTGCAAAAGTTGTGGATGATGGTATCGCATTATTTTCTACTCCTGATATAATTCGAAGAGTTGGTGGAGGAAAATCTACTGAAACTCCTGAATCGCCAACAAAAGTCACCAAACCCGCCAAAATTGATGAACGATCTAAATCGGAAACTGGAAGATTATCTACAGATTCCAAAACAAAATCCCCAATTAGACACAGTTTAGATTCAAAAATAGACAAATCTAAAAATGAATCTAAACGAGGTGAAAGACGACAAAGTGGTAGTGATAAATCAATTGAAAACACATTAGTTAGTAATAATTCTGATAATGTAACACAAAAGAATGAAGTTCTTGCTGAAAATAATATCCCAATACAACCAGAACAAAATGTACCGCTGGTCGAAAATAATGCTGAATCTTTTGACAATATTGGTGTACCAGGAACAAACGTAACACAAGAAACAGAACCATCTCCATCAGCAGAAATGATTCGGAGTATCATTCACACTACCGAGCCGAAAACATTTGCTACGTCTATGGAAACACAAAATATTGAAACTCCAGTTCCTCCACAAGCCGTTGAGCAACCTCAGTTAAATCTAGTACCGCCTGGACTTGACATAGATCACGGAATTTTGGATAATATTAACGCGGATGAACTTATTCCGGAAGATATTTTGTATCAAGTGGCGAAACTTGTTGAAAATCCAGACGTGCAAAATGTTATTGATCGTACATTAGTTGACGCGAATATAAGCTTAGATCCTGCGATTCAAGCTCAAATTCCGCAAGGGCAATCAAATTTGACAGTGCAACAATTGGATCAACCGCAATTTGCTCCTGTTAATCAGGTATGGTTTTGACAATTAATTTTTTATTCAATTAATAACCTTTGTTGTTTTATGTTTGTTGAATTATGTAATTAATTGACAGATAACCTAATTTTTATTGTTGGCATGTTTAATAAATTATATTGGTTTTGTATTTGAATTATTACTGTAAATAAATTATGAATTAATAAATTTGTGGATGTATTCTAATTTTAAATTATCAACTTTTTTACAATTTATATTTCTAGGCTACACCTCAACCTGTCCATAATCAACATGTAACAAAGAATACAACTCAACGACCTATTCAAATTGTGCGTAGCGATGGTAGAGTGGTTATACTACCTCCGATTGAAAAACCAGCTACTCGAAGTAGCAAAAAGAAGCAAGAACCTCTTCAACCAACACCGCAACAACCTCCGAAACACCAAATTCAAATACAACAACAGCAGCAGCAACAGCAACAAATTCCACATTCTGTTTCCATACAAAAGTATTATTCAAATAAAATATTGAAGGTTTAAATAATTTAATTGTTACTTTGTTTCCAGAGTACATCATGCTCGTCCTGTCTACAAACAACAAGTACCAGGTACTGAAGAATTACCAGAAGAACCAGGTGCAAGTGAAATTGAAAGTGATTCTGACGAAAGTTGGAATTCTGAAGACGATCCTGACAGATTGTGGTGCATCTGTAAACAGCCGCATAATAACAGGTATTTACACATTTTATTTTATAGTTACTTCTATTTGTTTTAATTTTTTGTAAAATCGAAAAAAATAGTTTATAAAATATGTACTATCAAGGGCATGTAATATTTCTTCCAATACTTACTCCGAGTCTTTTATTAACAAAAATTAAAGATAACATTTGTGGATGACATTTGACATAATTTTGTTTAATTTTCATAGTTTATCAACGCATACTCTTTAATTTTTTTTTATTACTATGGATTTGTGTTTATTTTTGGGCGTGTTCATTTGAGATGCAGCGCTACGAAGCGCGGTGCGCAGTGAACGCTTGGGTTTAAGTAGCGCAACTTTCTAGCGCTGCAGTGTAGTATTTCTACGCTGTAAACTCACAGCGGAGTTATATCTGTCACTTTGTGAAAAACTGGCGGCAGAACAGCATGAGCGTGTCACAATTATTAAAATTATGAAATTAACTCATATATTACGCCGTTGATTTCCATAATTTAATGTATTTTATACGTACACTTATATAAAAGATGAATTTGACATAAGCTGCCAAAAAACCGAATGGACCTTTTCTTTTTTTCTTTTCTTATGAACTAGATATGAGGGGGCACCATGTTGTCAAGTATAATGATTAAAAGAATAAGCATTTATTTGCGATAAAAAAATATTTAACAACACAGATACTTAAATTATTTTGACTGTGATTATAAAGAAATTATTAGTAAAGACAAAACAATTTATTAAAAAACGTTTTATTCTTGTTTGTAACTTTCTTAATAACAAACTGGCAACTTCGCAATTATCTGTCACTTTTTGTCGTGTTTATTTCGCGTTTTTAGAACATATAACCATAGTTATGATTCCCAATTACCGATCCTCTTATTTTAAAATATCCATCATCACAAACGCTTTATGTGAATTTATTTAAAAGTTAAGTTTTTACGAGAGTTATTAATTTCCGCCATTTTAAATTTTGTTTGAAACATATCTGGCCTCCTCAATGCACAAACAACCTACTGCGCACTACATATATGTCATTTGTGTCTATCTCTCTCTTTTGATATAAAAGGTCCGAGGTTGGAGGTTTATTTTGATGTTTAAATGTTGCTATGGCTAGCGCTCAGTGCCGTTCACTTACGAGTTGAAGCGTTATCCCAGCGCTTCATCGTAAGTGAACGTGCCCAATGATTTTATTCATCTTTAAATCATAATTTCGTTAACATATTCGTTACCGAATTTATAATCAAAATTTTGTGATCGTGTCAAACAGATATATCATAATTTAAGGCGATTTCCTTTTACATGCGAGTGCATCACTTTTCTTCTCTAACGTTGTTCTTTTTAAATGGGGTGAGATAGGGGTAGATTACTCTTATCTACCCGCTTACCTCGTCTCCGCACGCGCAAAGCACCCAGATTTTTTTTAATGAACTGATCACGCCTGCACCTTTTTACACGTGTTTGTTATTTGGTTTTGACGTTTTGTGAGATAAGCGGTTTTTAATTTTTACCTCCCGTCATACCATAGGTAAGGGATCGGTCTAAAAATTCGATGGTGAGTTTTCAGTAAATAAGCACGAATTAGGGTCCCTACAACACCTTTTTAATATTTCTACGATGATTGTGCGTGCGTGCGTGCGTGCGTGCGTGCGTGCGTGTGTGTGTGTGTGTGTGTGTGTGTGTGTGTGTGTGTGTGTGTGTGTGTGTGTGTGTGTGTGTGAGTGTGTGTGTGTGTGTGTGTGAGAGTGTGTGTGTATGTGTGTGCACGTGTGTGTGAGACGATTTTTTCCTCTACGATAACTTACAACAAACTTCCGAAAAAAAAAAATTTCCGTATTTAAGCTTTCTACATTCATATAAAGAGTTGATTAGATTTTGAGTAAAATTGGACAACCGGAAGTGATATTTTACTTGAAGCCCAAAACAAAACAAAATTATATTAAAATATAATCCAAAACTTTTCAATTTTAGTATTTAAGACTTTCATATCAAGAGGAATAACATATTAGATTTTGGCTAAAATTAATAAACCGGAAATGATACTTTACTTGAAGCTCTGAACAAATTTTCGTGAAAAATATGATATATTCAAAAACTTTTTAAATTTAGTATTTAAGACTTTTATATGAAAGGGAACAACATATTAGATTTTAGCTAAAATTGATAAACCGGAAGTGATACTTTATTTGAAGTTCTGAACATATTTTCGTGAAAAATATATTGATACAATCCAAAACTTTTCAAATTTGATATTTAAGACTTTTATATTAATGAGAACGACATACTAGATTTTTTTCTAAAATTGATAAACCGGAAGTAGTACTTTACAGAAAGCTATAAACAGATTTTCTTGAAAAATATATTAAAACATGATTCAAAACATCAAATTTGGTATTTCAAACTCGTGTATAATTTGAAACAACGTATTAGGTTTTGACTATACTTATATGATAAACCGGAAATGGTACTTAATTTGGAGCTCTTAACAGATTTTCGAGGAAAAACATAATAAAATATAATCATAAATTTCGTATTACAGACTTTTCTATTTATTGGAACAATAAATTAGATTTTGTTTACAAACGATCAATCGGAACTGATACTTTACTTAAAGCTCAATGCTATTTTAAACATGGAATTGACGGGAGGTTATGTGCTGGCCACATCAGATTTTTTAATTATTAAACATATAACACGATATATTGAATTTACAGTGAATTTTTCTGTAACTTAGTTACTATGTACTGCGTTAAAAATTCAAAATAAAACACGATATAACATAAAAAATAATTTTTCAATCTTAATCATTCGTTGGTAAGCAGAAGCATCTCTTCTCTTCTTGTTCCTTTTATTTATATATTTATTTATTTTGCCCAGGAGGAGTTACGGATGTTCAGTTTATTGGTACTCTCCCTTTTTGTGCGTGTAAAAGGAAATGAAATTTATGATACAATAAAACATCTTTGTCAAAATATTTAATTCTGAAAAATATCAATTACCGTTTTAGTACATATTCTATATTTCCCTTATCTACGCTAAGTGGGACGGAAACAGTACAAAATTAATTGATTTTGCATGATATTTCAAAATAAAATATTTTATATGCTTACAATGCTAGATGTTGTATTTGCTATAAAAATTGAAATTGATAAGAGGTAATATACTAATACTCAAAGCTCACGACTGTGTATGAGACTAATGGGGTACTATACCATAGTAAAATTTTAACTATCTTGGTTAAGAATGCGAAATGTCAATGAAGTTAATTAATAATCAGGATGATGTATCAGGCCTTTGCAATTTGATTAGTTGCCTGATTTTAAAAGCGAGGCTCGCGCGTCTTTTTTCGCCCGCCTACCGTGTAACCATCAGTGGAAAAATGCTAGCGCCTTCTGCCGCCATAGTTTGTATCATAATATTGTCAAACAATAGTCAAACTGTTTCAATGTTCTATAATTTATTAGCAAAAAAATGCACTTTATTTATGTTATTTATGCTTATTAAAATTTCTCCATGAATATAACGTGTAAATTTATATAAAAATGTAGGATGTCTCAGGATGACCTTACGCTATCGTTATTTTAAAAACTATTCAATATTATTTTACGAAATTTGGTATGTAGTGGTTTTCCGACATGCCCGTTTCAGCTAAAATATTTTGAAAACAGTAGCACTTCTCGTTTAACCGGAAGTAGACCCTAACTTTCTTATTCTAAATGGAATCCTATATTTTTTATTTTACCGTTGAATTCAGCAGAAAATTTTACATATGAAACCATAAAAAATAATTACTCATGATCAACCACTTCCGGCGTAATTAAACTTTTTTGGTTTTTTCACTAATAACGGCCACATTTTTATCACTTTATATCTCGAGAATGGAAAGGAATTTCTATAATCCGTAAAAACAGTTGTTTACAATAATGTAAATTAATAACGACAATTTTTGAAAATTGTAATTTCTACGTGAACGTAAATTTGAAGTTCACAAAATTCAAACAACTCAATTTTTTTAAATGGAACACCCCATTTTTTATTATTTAAATGAATTCTTCGTGAAAAAATAGGGGTAGTTTGTGTAACATGTCCTATATTGAATGTTGATATATTTTTAGTATAATGGAAAATATTTAAATTGCATTTATTTACATTAGTTACTAAATTAATTAAAGTGGGCCATGGTGGAAAAAGAAAAACCTTCCAACCAAAAGCCTTCTTTATAAAACTGTTTTTACAAATTACAGAAATTCGATTCCATTCTTGAAATATAGTGATAAAAAACTGGCCGTTATTAGTGAAAAAATCAAAGAATTTTAATTACGCCGAAATTGGTAAAATTAAAAATATAGCATTCCATTTAAAATAAGAAAGTTAGGGTCTACTTCCGGTTAAACCGGATGTGCTGCTGTTTTGAAAATATTTTAGCTGAAACGGGCATGCCGAAAAACCCCTAGATAACAAATTTCGTAAAATAATATTGAAAAGTTTTTAAAATAACAATAGCCTAAGCTCGTCCTGGGACACCTTGTAGTTAAGTGTTAAACGTGACATTTTATTTTGTGAGAAGGGAACAAAATAAAATCACTTTTAACACTTATATCATACACTATTTTTTCTATAAACACTATATTTTCAATTAAATTTGTATTTTTAATAATTTTATGGCATATGTCAAAAATGTCAAATTGTTGTTCCATATGTTATTACCAGGGTAACAAAATCGCTAACACTAGTGTTAAAAGTAACAATGGTCTGTCAATTTTTAACACTGGTGTCATATTTGGTTTGTAGAAAAAAAAATTCAGCTATGCGAACATGAAACATTTGTACTCTCTAGAACTAACACTTTGTCGACCACTGGTAAAGACCTTTTACTTCAAGCGCACGCGCCAAGTTCTGAAATTTAAAAAACCATATCTCGCTTATTACGTAAATTTTTTAAGCCGCTTGCACACAAATTCTTAGTTCATCCTGTACTTCTTGGACCCCATTAGTCAATAGGTACACTATGGTTCAATTACTCGGGAGCTCAAAATATCTATGACAATATTTATTTTTCTTCGTGACAATTACATTTTTAATTTGCTGATTTTCTTTATGGATAATAAGTAAAAGTAAAGGTATTATTTAAATCGTTCACAGTAACTGAATGTTACAGAAAACTACTGTTTAAAAACAGTTTATAATAAAGATATTATTGTAATAAAAATACCCAATATTTAATAACATGTAATGTTTTGTATAGAACTTTAGAAATTAACTTGAAAATATAATGCAATTAACATGGTTGTGGTGCCGATTCACCACCAAGAGTGTCATGTGTATTTAATACTTCATGTGGGTGAATCCATTCATTTGTGTCTTCTAAAAACATAGTCTACTCTGGTGGCTCAATGGTTAGAGCAACGCCTCTTATGGCGAGTTGCACCAATAAGGTTTAAATTTCAAGCGTTCCTTAAATTGACAATATTGCATCGAAATGAAATGTCAAATGAATTATTATGCATTGCTGTCACAATTTTGATTTGCATTTTTTTGTTTAAGGGTCACTTAAAATTTAAACCTTGTTGGTGCAACTGGGCATTAGTCATGAGTACGCTACGGGTTCTAGGTTCGAATCCCACTAAGGCATGGATGTTTATGTATGTATAATTGGGATTTAACCTGTAGAGGGTTAAAAAAACCTGAAAAAAAATCATTGACGGCTCAGGTGGTAGAGCATCGTATCAGATATAGGTTCATGCATTTGCACAAATCCTTCTTCGTTATTTATACATATATTTAGATTTCTTACTCTGCTATGTACGTTAGGTAAAGGAAGGATTTAAAAAAAATTAGAGTTGGTATAAGTGTCGTAAAATTCCAGACGTGGTGGAAATGTAAAAAGAAAAATTTTTAAGGGAAAAGGGTTGTGTAAAAAAATACAAGTACTAATTATTTTGATTCATACGTCGATTAAGTATGTAGTAAATTAATAAAATAAGAATTTACAGCTATTATGAAATATACTTTTCTTGAATAATTTTTGGACATAAAAATGGAATTTAGATCCCTTTGAATTTAAATGTTTCAATTATTAGGGCCCTGCTTTACCATCTCTAGTTAAAGTGTCTGTTAAATGTCAATTATGAAAAAAAGAACTTGTCAAAAAATTGTCATACGAATTATTTTTATAACATTTGTATTATAATATTTAATATTTTTCTCTTAACCTTAACTTGTCTTAACCAGAAGTGGTAAAATCGCAAGTAAGTGAAATCTATGTTTGTTTTACAGATTCATGATTTGCTGCGATACTTGCGAAGATTGGTTCCATGGTAAATGTGTTAACGTTACCAAGGCAATGGGACAACAAATGGAGCAACAAGGAAAGGAATGGATGTGTCCCAATTGCATTAAAAAAGCTAATACTCCCTTAACCAATGTCAACCAATCTCCTACTACTTCCGTACCTCCTAAAGTAGCTGCTAAAGTTTCACTAGAATCAGTTGCAAAACGCAAGTCGACAGATTCAGGGCCACCATGCATTGTTTGTGGTGCCCCGTCTAGAGTTAATTCAGTTTATTGTAGCGATGCTTGTATTTTAAAACATGCACAAGGCGTTGAAAAGGAAACTAATAAGGCCCAAAAAAATACCAATCAAAGAATTATTGTATTTGAAAGGTCTACTGGAAAATGTTTATCAGGACCAAATGCGCCATCTGCGGCGAATTTGAAACAGTGGTTGAAAGAACATCCTGGATTTGAAGTTGTTAGGCCAATGAATAAATCAAAAGTAAGTTTCATGCTTTATTTAAATATAAATTTTATCTTGAGCTCCGTATATAAGTTTACAGTTATCATATTTATACGGATGTTTCAATGTTTCAAAATTAAACAACAAAACTCAAAATTTAAATGAGGACATAAAAATGAAAGGGCAAGTTCGTGTAAGCAAATTCGCACATTCGCTTTATTTTAGAGATATTTGCATTTGAATGTTATAATGATGTTACTGTATTCTTACAAGGATTTGTAGTTTTAACAATAAAATATTTATTTCATGTTTATTTAAAAAATGATAAATTACATACTTTTTTGCAAAATTTGTTCAAAATAATGACCTCAGAGAAATTGCTATTATCATGCCAAATACTATGATTTGTAATCCCCTAAACCTAGTTTATGAATATAAATAAACAATTTTAAAGAATAAATAAATAAATATAAATATATCATCACGGCATATTACCCATTGCTGGGTGTGCCAATCTGCTTTGTACGCAGATATCGGTAATGATGATGACATATTTGTACCGTGCGGGTGTTTACCAGGCGTCACCTCACGGGCACTCATTGCTGGCGTCACCTCACGGGCACTCATTGCTGGCGTGGAGAGTGCACCACAGGGGTCAATTTAGTGCCATTTAAAATTCGAAATATTTGGCGTCGGTCGGGATCGAACCCAATTCCCCAGATTCGCGACCAGACACTCAGGCATGCGGCCACGAGAATAATTATAATAAAAGTTTATAAATATATATATATATATATATATATATATATATATATATATATATATATATAAAGAATATTAAAGAATAATAGGGTATTCTCTCATATTTTTTTATTTATTTTTCTTAAAGAACAGTTATATCTAAGAGTACATGCGAAAACCCGAGTTAAAACTTCCTTTTAATAAGCGAGATATTAATTTTTAAAATTTGATTTTGTTGTGTCACGTGATAGTGACGTACTAGTTGTACAATACCAGCCGTGTACTATCAGTGGTTCATGCGGCGTCTTGTATCATTCGAACATGGAGTAGGGATTTCAACTGGTCTCCCATTGGAAGGTCATCTAGTACATCAGCAAAATTTACATGCTTTATATCTTTTGTAACAATTAATTTATAATATGATTTTTTTTCCTGTTGTTTACATATCAACACTAATATTTTTAATAAATTTTTAATATTGGTAGTACTCGGAGAATATCCTATTATAATAAAAAAGTTATTTTCAGTAGCCCGGTTTTTCAATATCACCCTGTATTCCAGGAGTGATAACAGTAAACTTAAATACTGATTCCACTTTATAAGTCTAAAATTTTGTAATTGTATAAAACTCACACATTTTAATTCAATAATGCAGATTGGAATTAAAATTTAAGAAATATTGGTCTCAAAATTGAGAAATTCAATAACTAATCCAAATGAGCCTGTTTCACATTTTTCAAAAAGTATTTTTTCTTAATAATAATTATTTTTTAAGAATTTGTTATTTTCGTAAATAATTAAAAAGATTGAGCCAAAAATAATCATAAAAAACAACCTCCCACTCCTGTGTCGTAGAATCACATACATTACGTCATTCACAGCCAATAGAAAAACAGTATTTAGATAAATAAACATAGGCGATAGTTTGTCACATGTTAATAACAAACTTCTAATTTGGCATTTGACGCTGTCATTTCTCATTATAAATAAGTAATAATGGATAATACAGACTACACTTAAACTAAGTCGGACTGTTTACCGAAAGTCGATAGCTGGATGGCGGCTGAATTTATATCAGAAAACGATTGTTTTACTGCTGTCGAAACAAGGGCTGTTAAAGAGTTAAGGTGAAATAAAATGTAAACCCAACCATCAGCTTTTCGACCTACTGCTTCCAGCCACAATTTTCTTTTCTTCGCATCTTTTGGCATATTTATAAATTCAATAGTATGTTTGCTCCTAGCAGCATTTTTGCAAGAAGGCACAATACGATACTGTGAATTACTCATTTTATATGCATTTTTTTATTATCTAACACGAACCAAACTCAAAAATTTGACACTTGTTTGACAACTTTGACAATATATTTATCATAACACTTGTAACAAAACACAAAGAATTGACACTATAAAGGAACCAATTGGAGCCGCTAAAGACGTATGTACTGTGACGTCACATTCTGTTTCAGATCACGTGACTTTTTCAAAATAACCAAATTTCAAAAATTTATTTTAAAATATCTAATAGATATTTGATATTTTCAAATTTGGTGCTATTTAAATAATGATATAATTTTAAATTTAATACTTGGAAGGCATATAAAAATTCTTGCAACAACCCTATTCTATATTTTAAAAAATCAAATATATTGTTGAATTATATTTAAGGGACTGGATGGAAAACTGGTACAAGTGACAAAATCAAAAATTCGAGATAATAGTAAATAAAGTTAAACTTCAATAGAAAAATATCTAAATAAATATGAGCCTTAGGTATTGTTTCCTACATTTATTTAATCTTTGTAAAAAATACACATACCAGTTTTCTTCTGAGCCCCTTATTGATATGTGGGTATTATATATGTTTTCTTTATACAGCAAAATTTGGTTCAGTCCAAATTACAACTGGTGAAGAATCCTTCAGGTAAAGAAGGCGTAAGTCTAGCAGTTAACCGTAAAGGAGTTCAACTAGGTGTATTACCTCATTCTTCAAAACAACAACAAAACACTATAAAACTTATTCCACCTACAAAAGTATTTACTATATAAATTTATAATAATTATTCTTTTACTTAATAAATATGTTTTCTAGATGAACGTTCCGGGCATGAAAAATCAAGTTGTTAAACAATTAGGTCAACCAACAAATAAAATACCAAAAACAATACAAACTACTCTAAAATCACCAACACATGGTACGCCGCAACCAAAAGCTAAACCTACAGTAACTACTCCTAAATCGGAGAAGACATCAAGGGAAAGAAAACAGAAACTTCAGACTAATAATCAAACTGTAGAAATACCTAAACAAAATGCACAAGAGAATATCAGGGATACAGTAAAGAAAACTTTGAATGAACAACTAACAACTAGGTTGAAAGAAGTTGACGATATAAAGTTATCTGAAGAAGAAGTAAGAATCATTTGTATTAAAATTAAAAAATTTGAAATATATTTGTATTTATAGGTGGAGAAAATGGCTAATGAAATTGAAGCACAACTGTACAAATTGTTTGGAGATTCTGGGCCGAAATATCGTACTAAATACCGTAGTTTAATATTTAATATTAAAGACACTAAAAATCAAACGTTATGGCGGCGAATTTGCGAGAAGACTATTGCTCCTGCTCAATTGGTATGTAATTTTGCATGTAAAATACTGCTGGTTTTGAAACGTGAACGTATCTAATATGCTCTTATAAGTGTGTACAATAAAATGCTTCTATCTTTGCTGGACGGTTATGAATGTTGCTCGTAGATGAAGAGAAAATAATACATTTACGTGGTATATTTAAGAATATTCGGAAGAAGATTGATTTGCACCTTTTCCAAATGTATTTTGAAAGTGTCACTTGTAATTCAGAATAGTCAATTTTATTTCAGAATAGTCATTTTAATTTGATTTATATTACTAATTTGAATAAATCAAGGCAAATATATATGTATTTCAGAACCTGAGAAACGTTCTGATTTACAGTTAATATCTTCGGATATTCAATTATTGTACACTGGCTTGCAAAATATATATATATATATATATATATATATATATATATATATATATATATATATATATATATATGTATATCTTCTAAATTGCAATTGATATTTTCTGAAATTAAATTCACTATTCTGAATTACATTTGATTCTATGAATTACTTGACGATTTTTGAATTAAAATTGCCTATTCCGAATTATGAATTAAATTGGGGTCATTATTATTATTATTTTTTTTTTGAAAATTCGATTTAATATATGACGGATGACCTGGTAATACCTTATGTGATTTTAGCTAAAGTTTATGGGAGACTTTCAAATTACAATTTAAAAAGACATGCAGAATACAAATCTACTAATGACTCATTTTCGCTAAAATGGAACATAGGCAATATTGCTAGTATAGAAAACTTTTAAATTACTATGTGAATAGCGTCTCATAATCAAGTTCTACTAACTTATTTTCACTGAACATGGCAGATAGGAGGTATTGCCAGAGCACCCTCAATTATTATTCAGTATTTGTCGGATTTAAAAATTATTTTTAATAACATATATATTTTAAAAAATTATTTTTATATTTGAATAATTTTCTGATGACATACTCGCCACTTTTTCAGGATTGACCATGTCATAGCTTTCAAGGACTTTATATGGCGCAAAAAATATAAGTTTTTTTAAAAATTAATTAAAAGCAAACATATTTTAATAGATTTTTAGTATTTTATATTATTATTTAGATGTGAACTAATTGATTTTACAATTATAAACACTTAAGCCTCATTCACAATACGAAATTAGTAGTTAGTGTTAGTAGTTATGGTTAGTGTTTATAATTAGTAGTTAAAGATTGGTAAACAGCGTTCACAATACATGAAATTAACGACTACGAATAACAATTTTTGATGGCAAAATAGTACATTTGATTCAAAGTTTTTAAGAGCTGGTTTAATTTAATACATACTTCTTGTTTAGTAGATTTAACTATTATTTAATATTTTTGTATCTTTCTCTTTTTGTATAAAAAAAGTTCAACAGAATAACCTTTTATTGCCTATAACCTTCAAAACTGATATTATTTTTATAAAACACACATTTTAAAAAAGGTTTATTTATAACAGAATAATAAAGTCAGTACCTTTCAAATTCTACTCCAGTTCAACAAATATGTAATTTATTTCTTTTAAAACTCAAACTCAACAAATGTCACATCTTTCTTTTCTCTGTTCTGTGGTTGGTTACTCTGTTAACCACTAACCATAAGTTTGGAGCTTACAAACTCTTGCGCTAACTGAACTTAGCGCGGACCTGGGCTGCGCTAATTTCGTTATTGTGAACGCTAAACTACAACTACGTATGCCAAGCTTTTTGTGCTAATCATAACTACTAATACTAACCATTAATTTCGTGTTGTGAATGAGGCTTAAATTTGTTTAAGGTTAATACTCCCATTGGAAAAGGTGCAGTTTATGAAAAATGTATGATTAGAGAAAAATGTTTTTGAAAGAATGATAGTGAGTCATTTAAAATAATTCGACCATCTAAACAGAATTGTGGATAATTATGTTACTAAAAAAAATAATTTATTTATAGGTTCGCCTAACTCCTGATGAAATGGCCAGCCAAGAACTAGCGCGGTGGAGAGAACGAGAAAACAAACATCAGCTTGACATGATCAAAAAATCCGAGTTAGAAATGTTAAGTATCAACAGAACTTACGTTTTAAAAACTCACAAAGGCGAACAAGTTATGGAAGATCGTCCGTCAGTAAAGGTCGACAGTACAGAAATTATGCCAGGTCTCGGTGCGGACAGTACATCCGAACAAGAATCAGCAACCGGAGAGAAAGAAGAACAAAGTTCAGAAAGAAAAAGTTCCTCAAAACACAGCCGGAGAGATCGAGACAGAGACAGGCGCACCAGCAAAGACAGATCAAGTAAAGAACATAAAAGTAGTCGATCAAAAAGATCCAGAAGTCGCGATAAAGATCGTGATCGCAGTTCGCATCGAACTGATCGAAAACGGTCAAGAAGTCGAGATCGACATCATAAATCAACGCATAGAAGTTCTAGGCATAAACGGGATAAGCACAGTACTGAACATTTGGATAAGAAGTCCAGAGAAATTTTGGATAATTTGGAAAATAATAAAATTGTGCCACCTCCAGAAGATAGGCTATGGAAGCATGTTCCGCAACAAGACATACAAGGTTAGATTTAATTTTTATATTGTAATATACAACCGGGAAGTTTAGTCATTTTTATTTATTTTTTTCTCTGATGCTCTTTAATTTTCCTATACTGCTGTATAGCTTGCGGGCGTTAAGTTGGGTTGGGACTGCCCTTAACACCTAAAATTTGTACTTGGAAAGGATCGAAATGTAATAAATAGGGGGGTTACGTATATTGACGTTTAGTCAAATGTTTGCAATAATAGGGTTCTCTACAATAACAGATAATTAAGTAAAATGTTATTTGTATTGAAAGTAGATATGAAAAAATAATGATTGAGATGGAAAATGTTTTTAAAAAATTGTTAGTGTCACAACTATTGCTATTTCTCTCGCGCAGTCTACTACAGAAACTGGTGCGAAAAAGATAGCTATAGGCCGTGGAGCTGACACGTGACTCGAGCGACCTTGACGTGCTTGGAATCAACTGATTTCTGTGTGCATGTTATTTTGAGAAGAACAATGTCACTTTAACAAAACCAATGATTTAACATTTTGATTTTAAACTGCTAAAATGTTATTATTTTACATTTATCAGGCAGTAAAACACATGAAATGGGCTACTTGCGTGCCATTTTTTTTATTTAATATTTTTGAAGAGGCGATACAAACTTGTTATCCATATTTTTTCTTTTAACAAAATTTTCATTAATTGGACGGGGAAAAAATGAAATTAGAATATTTAAATTACCGCCATGTATGACGTAGAATTACGCCGAACCATGAATAGCCTTAAAGCCATAGCATCGGTATGTCCTATAGGGCGTGAACAGACACGTGACTCAAGGGACCTTGACGTACTTAGAATCAGCTGATTTGTGTGCGCATGTCATTTTGACAAGAACAATGTCATGTTGACAAGATCAATGTTTTGACTTATTTTGATTTTTAACTGCTAAAATGTTATTATTTTTAATTTCATGTGTTACTGCCTAAAAATTATAAAATATTAACATTTTAGCAATTCAAAATCAAAATAAAACAAAACATTGGTCTTGTCAAATTAACAATGTTCTTGACAATGACATGCGCACACAAATCAGCTGATTCTAAGCATGTCAAGATCCCTCGAGTCACGTGTATGCTCGCGCCCTTTAGCAATGGCATGTGGGGGAATTAAAATATGACAGATCACCTGTTTGACGTTTGTACAATAGTTTGGAGGTTAATATTTTAGTTTGTCATTTTAATCTTGTACGAGTATAAGACTAAGTTAAAATCCTTCAAAATGCTGCTTAACAAATCGAAATAAGTAATAAAAGTAACACAAACCACGCAAATTCTAAATAATACAAAAGAGAGATAATGAGAGAACAATGAACTAATGTCAAATTCAAATTAAAACTCGCACTCGCACGCCATCTACAGGTTACATTCTTAAATATGCTTTCCTTTCTCCAGTTCGTCATAGAAAATGTTCTTTTTTAATTTACTAAAAAACCTATTTTTTTCTAAAATAAGATTTATATTTTTACATGCGGTTTCAACATAACTTTAGGTATATATTGATAGATATCGAATTTTTAGTACCACGCAAGTAGCCTATTGAAAAAAATAACTTCTTAACAGTTCAAAATTAAAATATGTCAAAACATTTGTCTTGTCAAAGTGACATGCGCACACAAATCAGCCTGCAAATCAGCTGATGACACGTCAAGGTCGCTTGAGTCACGTGTCTGCTTGCGCCCTATAGGGTTTGTTAAAAATATGACTTTTTAATACCACGAATTGTTTCAAAATTAAACTTTAATTAAAAATAATGAAAACAATAGAGTGGAGGACCCTATTGTTACCTATTTACTAGCAATTATTAAATGCTTTTATTACAACAAGAGAAACACTCCATCAAGTACGCGAAGAGTCAGTCTCAACTTATAGCGCGGGAGCTATAATTGGATTATATCTCTTCTTTCTGCAAATTACCAATTTTTGGGAGTCTCTTATAACCAAATTCCTACTATTCCTCTTCTTTCGCATTGTTCAACTATTTTTTTTTCCTTATTTTATTAATAATTATACAATTGATTAATTAATAAAATACATTTGGATCATTTTAAAATTATTAATATAGATGAAATTACTTACTGGAAAAAGACAATGGTCTTCCTAATGTAATAAGAGCGCTTTTATGTAGCGTGCTTTTACATTACATTCTATAAAGGTGCCCTATAAAAGATGATCCTTGATGTAGTCTATTATCTACAAAAAAGAGTGTGCGTCTCAGGACGCCCGACAGGAGTGATAACTTTGTCCCGATTATTTTAAGTTAAAGTAATTTTATCTTTACTTATTAGTAGAATAAATTTAATCATTTAGTAAAAGGTTTGAACTAAATAAATAATTGTTTTGTAAATAGTTATATTGGATAATTTATTTAGAAACACAACAACGTATAAAATATTAAAAATAAAGGAGTGTGCGTTCGTCGGCAGCTTGATAAAACAAGTTGCGCGCGCACTGGCTTGCCATCTCTCAGCGGCAGTTTGAGCGCTGAAGTGGGAAAGTCTTAATCGCCAGGTTCACCTCCCATAAGAAGTTATAACTTAAAAAAAAACAAATTGAATCCCAATATACAAATTATAAATTAAAGCATTTAAGTTCAAAGGAATCTAAATGCCAAAAAATATATAAGATTTTTACATTAAAACTTTCTGTTTAGAAATTGTTTATTTATTGTTCTCCAGGGCTTTTCCCCAAAGTAAACTCGAGATAAACTCTAAAACATTTTTATTTCAATAGAAAATAACACATAAATATTTTCGTAAGTATTGACAGTTGAAAAACTTGTATTTCAGTGAAAAATCGTGTGTACATATACATATCAAACAAACGTCACTAGAAAATAAACCCGTGTTGCCAACAGTCTGCTCTCCGGAACAACACTCCCTCTCAACACGGGTTACTCGTTTCTTGGATTCCGAATCCTTTGATACATTTATTATGGCTCGGTCCAAGAAGACCCTTCGTAAGGACGTCGGCAATCATTTGGTCTCTGGTATTATGTATGTAATATGTATTCCACATTCATTTTACCGTTTTGAAATACTTCTCTTACGTAAAGGTAACGTATGTCTATGCGCTTCGTTCTAGAGTGATACATTGGATTATGCATCAACTTTTGTGCCCCTTGGTTGTCGCAAGAAACTGTTGTTGGTTCATTTTCGTTTTTAGAAAAACAAGTTCTCCTCCAAAAGATTGCCTACGTAAATTGTTTCTTTTGCGGCTTCTGTCAGCACACTGTATTCCGCCCCGGTGCTTGATGCAACTAACTTTTGATTTCTGGATTCCCATGTTATTGCGGCATTTGCAAGTTTAAAAATGAATCGGGAATCCTGTATCGTCCACCCCACTCTGAATTCACAAATCCTATTAGTGGGCTGTTAAATTGTCTATAGACTAGTCCGTGGTTTTCTTTTCCTGTGTTGGTATTGAACTGATCGCATGAGCTATATCTGGTCGTGTCGACATCTTCTGTCTGGTTGCATTTGCTTCCTTAGTTTAACATTACCAAAGGGGTTGAAATTGCTTTAGCTTCTTCCATAATGTAATTTACTAAAATATTTTTAATATATTTCTTTGGCTCATGGTTAGTCTTTCTTGAGAAATCTTGTTTCACTTCTATTTCTAAAAAAATATGTAAATTACCAAGATATTTCATTTTGAACTTTATAGCCTCAAATAAGCGTGTTTGTTGTTGGTTCCGATTATGATATTATCCACGTATATGATTATAACCAAACAAGTTTCTTCATTTTCCATTATGTATATACATTTTTTGGTATTTAATGGTTCTAGTCTAAGCTGTAATGTAAATGCGAGAGGCATTAGAACATGTATTGAGCGAAAAAGTTTCATGAATGCCTCCTTGACATCACTCTTTGCCTTTAAAGAAGAACTTGTATGAAGTGTGATTTGTCGTCAATAAAAGTTGCAAACGATGGGGCCCCACCAAGTAACAGTCCTAAACGGTCCGCAAACATTTGAATGGATAAGTTCAAGCTGTTTTCCGCTTTTTGCCTGTGATTCTTGAGGAAAAGGTGTTGCATTTTGCTTTCCTCGAATACAGATTTCACATAATGTTAGCATTTGGCTCATAGTTTTACCATTTCTTCGGATATGAGTTTTCAGGTGTTTCTCATTTAGCTGACCATAACGTTTGTGTCTTCATTCTTCCAGTTCGCTTGTTTCGACACTTGCTACAGATGTATATTCATTAATTACTTTTATGAAATACAAATCTCCAGTCTCTCTTTTTTGTTACAGTGACTATAGTTTGTTCATTTGCATTTATCACTACTTCTTCAGTTTTTTTACACTTCACTTTATAACCCTTGGATACTGTCTTTGAGATCGAAAGTAGATTAGATTTCAGTTCTGGCACACAAAGGACATTATGAAACCTTATTTTCATTTTGTACTGTTATGTACACAGTACTTTTAGCGTTGAGATGACTTGAGTCGTTCGTTTTATTGCTAATGAGGCGCGGGCAGACACGTGACTTTGACAAGTGCTTGTAGGGCCCCACAAGGTTGCCAAGTATACAGCTTATGTAACTTGCCTGTGTTGCCAAATCAATGTAAGCGTAAAATTAATAAATAAAATTGTAAAACTATACTCTATCCGTTTTAACTATAGAGTGGTGTAAACGTAGGAGCAGTTTGATCCTGCTGATTGATTGGATAATATCAGAATATTATCCAATCAGAAAACAAGATCAATCTGTTTTAGTTATTATTAATGAATATCATGTTGTTTTATTTTCTGACACATAAACTTAATTTTTAAAATATTTTATATAAAAATAGAGCGATTAGTGCTGCCACTTACGATACAAAGATTTCTTGGCGCACTAAATTTGAGGAAATCATCAGTTCATGTTGAATGCTCTATTTTTATAAAAATTAAGTTTTATTAGAAAAGAAACAACATGATATTCATTAATAATTAGTTTTACAATTTTACTTATTAATTTCACGCTTAAATTGATTTGGGAACACAGGTAAAGTACACAAGCTGCATACTTAGCGCCCTTGTGAGGCCCTACAAGCACTTGTCAAAGTCACGTGTCTGCCCGCGCTTCATTATACATTTTATTTTTTAATAGAGCGCGAGCAACCATGTGACTTTGTTGACCTTGATAAGCAGATATAACGGCCCGTGTCAAAATGAAAGCTATATAGATGACAAATGACATAATTATTCATTCAAAGTTTCAAGATTTTCTAATTTCAAGTGGTTAATTTGCCACCAGGAGTGTGGAATTTACTTATCGAGGAAAATAAACCACATGGAATTGGAAAATTATGAAATTTGCAATTAAAAATTATAACATTTGACATCTATGTAGCTGTCATGCTGACACGGGCCCCCATATCTGCTTGTCAAGGTCAACAATGTCACATCTGCTCGGGCGCTATGGAACTAAATTCAAGAACTTACTTTTTATCTTATCACATGTGCGACGTTGCTCCGCTATCAACACACCAGACTTTTGTTGAGTTTGACGGTTTGAGCTTGAGTTCATTGCAACCGCTAGGGACGATTTTTCTTCATGCTCAGACTTTAATTCAATAGCTACAAATGCATCTTCTTCTACATTAGAAGTGTTTTGTTTCGCTGCTTTGGATTTAGCTTTACTCCAACAGTCTGATGCTTTATGTCCAAGTTTTTAGCAATAATTACATTTGTACAGTTTCTTCTTGTTTTGATTTCCTGGAAATCTACTTGAACTTCCTGTACGTGGATTACTTCGTCGCTGAAAATATTTATTTAAATGTAAGTCGTCTCTCGCCTCTATTGCACAGCGAAAATTTTCATAACTATTTGGAATACTGTACAGTAGCAGAATTGCTAAAGGTCTTCAGCTACTTCAATATCCATTTCAAACAATTTATCAACTGTACCAAAAAAAGTGTAGTAGGGTGCAGATCTTTTTGAGTGGACTTCAAGTTTTGTCCGTACATCGATTGATGTAACATAGCTAAGATTATATGCTCTCGCCTTTTTATTTTTCCCATCCCAAGCGTCGAGGTTTGCTTGCTATGTTGTTACATCGTTGACTATAATTGGTCCAGGTTAGGCTTTTGTACCGATTACATATTCTCAGTGATCATAACCTGTTGTTTATTTACTGTAATCCAGGGCTTTTTCCCAAAGTAAACTTGAGATAAACTTTAATATTTCAGCCAGCAAATTTACTGGTTCTGTTAAATTTTATACCAACATAAATCTGAGGGAAGTTGGTAGTCATGGACTATCAACTTCCCTTACTTACTATATATGTTCATGTTTATTTGTTGTTGTAGTAATCTTTTATATTTTTACAAAAATATAGGGCGCGAGCAGACACGTGACTCGAGCGACCTTGACGTGCTTGGAATCAGCTGATTTGTGTGCGCATGTCATTTTGACAAGAGCAATGTCACGTTAACAGTACCAATGTTTTGACTTATTTTGATTTTGAACACTGCTTTAATGTTATTATTTTACAATTTTTAGGCAGTAAAACATATGAAATTAAAAATAATAACATTTTAGCAGTTAAAAATCAAAATAAGTAAAAACCAGAGACAACTATCTAAAGAGAGATTGGAAACTCAATGCTTTCGGATTTTCATAAAGTTAGCCATCTATCATCATATGCAACGAACTAAACCACGGTAACTAGATCTCTAATACGCTATCCGTTCGTGTTTTTAAAATAATTTTTTAAAATATTTGAAAGAAAGAAAAAAATTGGTATTGGTATATAGGTAATTATTTATTTAAAGGATATAGTGTACAAATTCTTAAATTGCTTAAAATAACAATGAGAATATAAATATTGTCACTATTTAAATACTTAAATAATAAAATACTGTTTTCAATACAATTTTCATTATTTATATTTATATTTAAATATTTTTTGTACTTTATTTGAAGTTCTATATTCACAATATTGAAAAACACTATTTAAATAAAGACTTATTTAATTAGATATTGAGAAGAATATTGCAAAATTATATATAATGAAATGTTTCAGTTATAAAAAATTATAAAGTATTCAAAAAATATTTAAATACTGCTATAGATTATTTAATTTTAGTACTTTGAGGACTAAAGTATTTAGTATTTATATTTAAAATTGCGGAAAGAGCTGGGACAAAATGTTCGGTCCGTTCTTCATATGAAGATTCACGCGAAGAGTGATATACTACCAAACTATTTGTTTCGGAAATATTGGCATTAACACATTCTGATATTCGAGATTCTGCAAAAAAAAAATACCATTTATATATTTTATATATTGATAGTGATACAAGCCTCTGAAGAAATATGCAAGGAACTATTTTCCCCGTGCTCCGCTTAGCCCCTCATCAACAAACACTATGTTACAAGGTCACTCATAAGTCTGTCCAATCTCTCTTTAGATAGTTGTCTCTGGTAAAAACATTGGTCTTGTCAACGTGACAATGTTCTTGTCAAAATGACATGCGCACACAAATCAGCTGAATCCAAGCACGTCAAAGTCGTTCGAGTCACGTGTCTGCTCGCGCCCTATACGTGTTGTTGATCTTTGTGACATAAAATTATAATTTGAACAAAAAACAAAAATGAATCACAAAAAAACATATGCTTCAAATTCAAAGGAGGCGTAAAGCTGCTGGTCTTGTAATGGTAATGACTTCAATTACTCTTTCGCGTAATAATAAAAGAAAACATCGGTGATAGGTAAAACCATGGCTACAACGAAGGACTTACAAGAGTAATCTCCATCTAATGTATGATGAATTTGCTTTGGAAGATAAAGCTATATAGAGCACGGAAGATTACGTGATCTATCATATGTTTTGTCCTTTTCTCACTTCAGACTCGATCTTCAGCTCTGTCCCATGCTAATTTCAGACTGTACTTTCGAGGCAGTGCGCATGCGTCAGTTTGAATAGCTGTTACATTTCAAATGAGAATAAAATGAAGACAATAAGAATCAAATAGGTTTTTATTAAATTCTTCAATAATATATTTATAACTATTACGATCAGGTTGCTCTTCGTCTTCATTCATAAGCTAATATTACCAACAGTAATTGACAATTTATAAATTTAGGGCTTCATCAACGACCTACTATCAAATCTGAGTAATCGATAATATGTCAGCAAGTGATATTCTCATAAATATATACGGCCACGAGCCACTGACGACGTCTCTCTTGTATTTCACATGTAATCTACCTACCACACCTACCCTACCTATACAAATTGTCACTTGTTACTTAATGTTGAAATATGATTAGGTTTTAAATATTACCTCGATAATCGGTGCTTGATGGGATAGCAAACAGTTTTATATTATAATCCGACGACAAACTTGCACCCAACAACGCACTGGCATCGTTTAAAAAAGAATGACAACACTCACAAACAACAGAAAATAACAATAAAAGAAATAACAATAAACAAGATAACAAAAAGAAACAAATAATAAAACACTACAACGAATAACAATAACACAATCAATCGCTATATGCACAAGAACCGCCAAATAACAAAATGGCAACAAATTCTTAAAATTTACCGCGAGAAAAATATGACAGCTATTCAAACTGACGTATGCGCACTGCGTTTAAAGTACAGTCTGAAGTTAGCATGAGACAGAGCTGAAGATCGAGTCTGAAGTGAGAAGGGACAAAACATATGATAGGTCACGTGATCTTCCGTGCCCTATAAGAATTATCTTTGCAAGACTGAATATTTCGATTGGTAAAACAAAAAGTAACCAAAAATTACACAAAATCTGGTAAAAAGTTGCGAGTTGCCGGCAACAAAATTAGAACATATTCTATTTGCGGAACACGTTGCGCAACTAGTTCAGGAACATAAGTTGTTCACAACTTTAGTTTTACATTTGGGAATTTGTGTTCCCATCACTCCAATCTAATCTGAAATACAGTATAGTTAGTTGTGCAATGGGTTGCTGAAAATGTTGCTGAATGTAAAACGGGCTTTTATCTTGGCAGTTGAAAAACTTTTTTTTTATTGATTTATACTTAGTCAGGAGCAATGTGTTTTTATATTTCTAAACTTGTATTTCCGTGAAAAACCGTGTGTACATAAAATATCAAACAAAAGTTACTAGGAAATAAACCCATGTTGCCATCTGTCGACACTCGGGAACAAAAGAAACGGTACATGTACAAGTGTAATAAAATTTAAGGCGTGGTTGATATATAAAGCCAAAAATAAAAATGGAACAGAGTTGTGTGAATAAACAAGTAGTAAAATGTATTAAACATTAATGATAAAAATTATTAATAGTTGCAGATATCTTTATTGTTTTGTGCATTTTTTTTACAACTTTACAATAATGGCGTTTAGATGATTCTGAATTTAAATGCTTCATTAACATGTGTAAAAAATTGTTTTTTTATTAAAATTCAACAAAGAACAACTGGCTTTCGAATATGCGCGATCTACGTTTGCTGTCTCTCTCAACCCTAAGCATATCCTAAGTGTCCCCCTCTCCTTACATTTAGTTATTTATTACAAGATTTACGTAACTACAATTAAAAAATACATTATTCTATTATTTCAAACGTTTTTGCTCATATTATAAACGCATTTCAGTTGCTACCCCAGACAGCGATAGCGACCACGAACCAACATCAACAGTTACCATCCCCACACCACCGCGAAGTCTCGATCAAGATGAATCCCAGAATCAGGCAGCAAAAATAATAGAATCTACTACACCACCCGACACAGTAGAAAAACCTCAACCAAAACCAGAGGTGTTAGTTAAACCTGCTAAAGTTGCCCCAAGAGATGCGTCAGTAGAGACACCGAAATCTGAAAGCCCGCAGCAGCCAACAACTCCAACAGTATCTACAAGTCCTGTACCTCCCACTCAGGCGCAGGTTACTTCAGAGTCTTCGGAAACTATCATTTGGGAAGGGAATATTAATATGGTGGATGTTGCTAAGTTCTTCATCACTTTACATGAGGTATGTATGTAAATTTTATTTTGATATATGCACTGAAATCAGTCACATTTATTATTTACCCCGTGAATGGAATCGAAATTTTCAGTTGTATGAAAGAAGCAATTCTTTACACCCGTATAAATTTAAAATGTTTTTGAAAAGTATGACTTCTAGTCACAATTTGTAAAATTATATATATACCGGGTGGAACATCATACCTGTGTACATAGGCGATTCATATGAGAAAAACAGTTTTTTCGTGCCCATTGCTCCCCAAATTATTTTAGACAAAAATGCTTCAAATAAATGTTGTAGAGCATAAAATTCTGCATCTAAATCAATAAACAGAATTACTTTTACATGCTTTGTAACGACACAAATTAAATAAGAAAATATTGAAAATTACGTTGAAAATATCAAATAGCCATGGAATTGAAACAAAAATAGAAACAAATAAATAGGTAAATTAAATTCATACAAAAATCTCCATACCTATTATTACGACAATTGTACATTTCAATGAAATATTTATTTTTTATAGGATTTTTATTGAAAATCTTTTTAAATTGGAAATAATTCATGTAAACATTAAGACCTATCTACTACAATTCAAATTTCAAACAGTAATTCTCTGAATAAAATAATCTCTACAATTTATTATTATAACAAATATTCGAATAATCCTCCGTTTTCAGCCAAGCAATAACCAAGTCTATTGTAGAATGAATTTCTTACATTAGCGAGCTGCCTATTTGTGATTAAGGCGCTCTCCGCCATGATAGCTTCTCTCAATGAATTAATATTTGGGTGGCGCTGCTTATAAATTTTACATTTAAGATGACCCCATAAAAAAAAGTCGCAAGGTGCTAAATCAGGAGATCTGGCTGGCCAATTTAAAGTTCCACCACGACCAATCCAGCGATTTGGAAATGCTTGGTTTAAATAATCTCTAACACTTACTCCGAAATGAGCTGGGCAGCCATCTTGTTGAAACCAAACCTCCTGATTTTCGCGCGCTACGCTGTCTAATGCAGGGCCGATCTCATTCATCAAGAGTTCTAAGTATGTTTCAGAATTTAAGTTGCCAACGATCTCAAATGGTCCAATAATATTGCTATTAAAAATGGCTGCCCAAATATTAATTTTTTGAGGATATTGCGTTCTGGTGGTAACATTTAATCTTGGATTTTCTAGAGCCCAGTGCCTATCATTTTGAACGTTTGGTTCATTGTTTAATGTAAAAGTACACTCATCGGTAAAGCAAATAGATGGAAGAAAATCACGATCCCGATTTGCTCGTTCTTGCATATCTTCACAAAAAACTCGCCTACTTTCTTCATCAATGGGCGAAATGTCTTGATGGCATTGCATCTTATAAGGGTGGTATTTATGTTTTTTAAGAATGCGCAATACAGTAGAATGAGCAATCTCACATTCCTGCGCTATTATTCTTGAACTTAATTTAGGATTAAAATTTATTAATTCCAGAACTCTTTGTTCGTTTTCTAAATTAATGCGATTATTTTTATTTCCTATAAATAAAGATATGATTTGTTTGTAAATCTCTTAACAAATATTCAAATTTAAATTTACCTGTACTATTTTCCGCCGCAACACTTGCCGTGGATTCAAATTTTTGAACATACGCGCGTATTGTTGTAGCGCTTGGAATTGGCCTATTTGGAAATTTCACGGCGAATAAATCTCTAACTATACGTAAACAATTTCCACTATAAATAGTTTTTATTATAAAAACCCTTTCTTCGTTAGAATAAACTGAATTCATTTTGATATTTTACCGTCAAATTAGTTATTTATCTGTCAAACGTCAGACATTTATTTGTTTCTATTTTTGTTTCAATTCCATGGCTATTTGATATTTTCAACGTAATTTTCAATATTTTCTTATTTAATTTCTGTCGTTACAAAGCATGTAAAAGTAATTCTGTTTATTGATTTAGATGCAGAATTTTATGCTCTACAACATTTATTTGAAGCATTTTTGTCTAAAATAATTTGGGGAGCAATGCGCACGAAAAAACTGTTTTTCTCATATGAATCGCCTATGTACACAGGTATGATGTTCCACCCGGTATATATATATATATATATATATATATATATATAGGTGTTCATTTTAAATGGTGCTATCTCGAGAAGTATGATAGTTACAAAGACTGTTAAATGGGCAAACAATTTATATTTCACAAGACAAATTTAAAGAAGAAAAATTATTTTTTTTGGACCAGTGGTTCTCAAAATACGGGACTTAACTTTTAAATTTTAAATGAGATCCTATATTTTTTATTTGCTCATTCGTTAGAGAATTTAATTTTGAATTCAGTGATATAATATTTTTATTCCCTTATATAATGTTTTTTTTTGAGAAAAATGCACGTAAAATTTCATATTAATTTAATTAATAAGAGTGTCATGCATGGAAAAAACGAATACGTGTTAATTTTTTGAACATAGAATTAGATTGCCATGGAACAAATACATGAATATTTTGTTTATGTTGATATGTATGATCACTTACAAGAATAAAACATTCACTTCTTTAAGTCAGGGCACTCTAATTCTATGTGAACATGTAATCATTTTTTTTATTCGTGGCACTCTTATTATAACCATATTTTAATCAAATTAGTATAAAACTTTACATACATTTTTGTGCAACCGGACGCGAAATAAGCATTTTGCAGCCGCAATACAGGCTGCGAAATTGGATTTCGCGAACGTTGTCATGGTAGCGGCCGCGAAATTAGGTAAACAATCACTTTGACACTTTAGAATTGCATGGTTTTGTTTATCAAATGTAAATCCCACAGCCACCTTGAAAGCTAACTTTCTATTTACATTGAAACAGTTGAAAATTAATAAAATTTGTAATTACATATTTTTTACGGTTGCACAAAAAATATTGTGTTCACCTTGTCCGCGAAATCCTTTAGCGCCCTCGAGATTATCTTGCTTCGGCCGCAAGCGGCCTCGGCGACAATTTTTCTCTCAGTACGCTAAAGAGTGATTTCGCGGCCTTGGTATACAAATAACTATTTTCTCAAAAAAATCGTTATGTAAAATATTATATCACTGTATTTTGAATTAATTCTCTAACAAATGAGCAAATAAAAAATATATGTTCTCTTTTAAAATGAAAAAGTTATGTCCCGTATTTTGAGAACCACGGGCCCAAAAAAATAATTTTTCTTTTATTTAAATTTGTCTTGTGAAATAGAAATTGTTTGCCCATTTAACCATCTTTGTAGCTCTTATAGTTCTTGAGATAGCAATGGTGGCCCATTTTAAATGAACAGCCTATATATAAATATTATTTAAGTGAATTATGCGTTAAAAATATGTACAGATCAAGTCTTGCGTTGAAAGTTCTAGTACTAGATATAAATAAATAAAATAAAGATATCGATCGTCACGGCTTATCATCCATTGTTGAGTGTCACCGGTCATATTACGCACTCATCCACGCAATCCCATAAAAAATTGATACATAAATAATATAAATAAAAATTGTAATACATATAATGTTTTTTGATATGTAGTTGTGTTTGACATCTATAATTGATTCATATTTTTTATTTCAAACATAAAGAAAGGATTATCAGAAAAAAGCTATAGTTAATATCAGATATAAAAACCATTTATTTTAATTTTTTTTAGGTATCTGGCGACTGTTCTGGTCTCGGTACGGAACTTCCTCCAACGCTTGAAATTGTTGGTAGAATATCTCCCGACACAGTTTGGGAATATATCGGCAAAATGAGGCGATCAAACAGTAAATTAATTTCTGTTCTACGGCTAACTGCTGGAAATATAGAAGAGAAAATGCCATACATTGCTTTGTACAGCTACTTGAACAGCCGAAGTAGATTTGGAGTCATTAAGAGTACAAATAACGCTGTCAAAGATTTCTATATAATGCCTTTGGCTGGACATGCGCCTGTACCACAAGCGTTACTTCCTCTTTCTGGGCCAGGTGAGTTCATTGGAACAATATTTTCCTTTTATTTTTATTTTTTGGTAACTTATATTAAATGAGGGGCTAAGTGAAAAAATAGCACAAGTGTATTTTTTAAAATTTGTAATTGTAGGTAACGATTCCTAAGGTACGTATTTATTTAAACAAAATAATTATGGTACAAATGTCTCTAAATGATATCTTGTCCATTGTTTGGAACCATAGAAATGTACTTTTACAGCCCGATTCACAAAAAAGTTTAAGCTAATCTTCATTTTTTGATTAGTGAATTCTATCCCGGTATTTAAAATTTAATCATCATTGTATTATCAAAAAAAGTAATTACTTGGATTAGACTATATTTTAAGAAATAAACTTTCAAAATTAGAATAAAATTCGCTAATCCAAAAATAAAGATAAGCTTAATCTTTTTTTATGAATCGGGCTGTTGAAGTCTAACTTTACTCATTGTTTTCTGATACTCTAGATTTACTCACTTGTAGCACTTTTTCAATGACCCTCTGAAATGATATAGTCATAATTGAAGACGAAGAGTTTTATTATTCGATTTGTATTTTACTACCTGTAAATAAAAATAAATTCGACTGCAATCTACAAAATAATGGGTCTGAGATATTTTTAATTTGAATACTTTCAAATAAAATAACAAAGTTGATAACCATATACTTTTATCATTTATAGCTATTAACATACCTAGGAATGTTATGTATGTATATCATTACTGCCGCAGATGTCGGTTTGAAATCCGAGCTCGTAGAGCGAGGATTTTAAGACATCTAAGGCTTGTTATGATTCATAACATCCGTGGTTTGTTCAGTTTATCGGTTTCACAAAATGAATACTATATTAATAAATACTATTTTTTGAAATTCTCTCGTTAATGCTATTGTAAGAATGCTATGGTTAACAGAATCATTTTTTTGACATGTCAATATGATAAATATTCAAATTGTGTTTAATTCCTCACGTTTATTATTTTAGAATAAAGTAAACCGTATTTAAAACGATATACTAACGTTATCTGTATGTATTAATGAAGAGGCATTATACTTTCATTTTATTTTATTTTCATTTTGTAGACCGTTGTCGACAAGTCAGTATGGTAATAATATTACCATACAGATACAGTTATTACTTAGTTACCAGCCTACTTTTGTACATGTAAACAATGGATTAATATCTTGAAACCGGTAAAATAAATTACACTTTGTTTTAAATTTACTACTGTACTAATGAGAAGTAAAACATTTATGGATTTATTATTAAATCACTAGATTGATCAATTTACATGTGGAAGATAGTCTTCAAATATCGTCTCTTTTATTATCCTTTACTAAGTGCGTCAATCTGCTTTCATTCGCAATTTTCGGTAATGAGAATATATTTGTCCCTTAGAGGTGCTTACTAGGCGTTATCTCACGAGCACTTAAAGCGGTTATGTAAAATGTATTATAATTGTTTTAATTGTTATAAATTCTCCTACAGGTTTTGAAGAATCCCGGCCGCACTTATTATTGGGAATAATAGTCCGAGCAAAACGAAAACGTACAATGGATATTATTTCAAATCCAACTGTAAAACGTACCCGAGTAGATTCTCCTCCATTACCAACACCAGCAGCTCAACCGCAGCCTTCTCGGTCGTACACACCACCTCCCGCCAGAGATCCTCGGATTCGGTTGCCAGTTTTACCTTCTACTAATGACGATGGTGAGAAATAATAATTTAATAATAATATCAAATTGTTAGCACGGCTTATTTTATTTTTCAGATGAACCATACAGCCCAGAAGATTCTGATCTGGAATTGAATACTTCTTCTTCAACGCGAAAAACATCAACCAAAGCTGCAAGTACAGTTGTAGCAGCAGCAGCAGCAGCTGCTTCAGTATTGAAGACTACAGATTTAACGTCACTAGTAACCGCTACATTTAAATCGACTTCTTTTCTGGATACAACGCCGGCACAGACGTTCGAACCGTTTAGCAATAAATTTGAAGGCATACCTGGTAAGAAAAAAAAAATATTTAAGAATAAAATATATTCATAAATTGTTGCCCAAATATAACAAAACAATATTCGTGATGTACATTTCGCAACAAATTGTTAACAAAGCCTGAAGATCTTAAAAGCGCGAAATTTTCTATTATTAACCAGAATACCCGTCGAACTATTTTTGAATTTTTTATATGTTACGATGAATTTAAAAATAAAAATTCCGTATTTTTTGTTTTTTTGAAATTATTCTTAATGTCTAAAATAATTATTAAAGTTATGGCGCAAAAGTTGTAACATTAGCGTCACTTCGCCATAAGTAGAGAGAACCGACATACGTTACCATTAATATTAATAATTGGTGCAAGAACCAAAATACGTATCCATTACAAACTGGGATCAAAAATCTATAGAGTTAATGGTAATAAAGTAAGCCAGATAATTATTATTTCAATTCTAAATATATATTTGTTTCATTTACGTACCTACTTACATGAATAAGATTAGTAGTGTTAAATGTTAATTTATGTAAACCTTCGATAATGCGAGTACGTGTTATACGTAAATAAAAATCATGTAAGTAAAATTCATAATTTTGGCTGGTTTTCATAATCAGGTTAATTATTCGCTTTAATTAAAATGAAAACTTTAAAGGTCCATTCAGAATTAAAAAAAATAGCGGTAGAGTAAGAATTAGTGGCATCGGTAGCGTAAGAAATTTATAGTAAAAATTATTTCCGTTCACAATGAATAATGAGGTGTTGCAAAAAAAATTAACATATCTTTTTTCTTCTGAAATTCGAATAAGTATGTTCTACAGTATTATTAAATATGATTTTCTGTTCAAATTACTGTATATATTAAGCACAGTAGCAATTTAAAAATTTACTTTTTCAATTGGCGCCAAATTACACTGCCTGTGACATCAGACTTACATTAGCCAATGACAAAACTGGAAAGATGATGAAAAAAAAAACAAATGTATCATACATAAACGTCAATGATTGCTTTAATGACAAATGCAAGGAGGATAGAAATGGAGTAAGCATTCAATGCTAGGATACGACGACCGTTCTAGCAGCCATGGTAACAGAGTTTCGTTTCGACCGATTCCGCAGTACCCTTTCAGAGCGCTGTTGTTCATATTTTATACTTAAAAAATATAAAATAAATTTTTTAAAATGAATACAAAATATGTAAGAATTGACAGTATATTTATATAAACTATAATACAGTACATACAGAAATATTCTAATATTTGTAAATACAAATAATGCGATTAGTGTCTTATAGGTAAATTAAGATGAACACATGGCCGCTCCGTGCGGGTGGGCCGGTTGTGCCCTGCACAAAGGCGCCTGACTTTGAGGGGCCCCGTTTCAAGACAGTAAAGTAAATAATAGTAAATTTTTATAAAATACTCTTATTCGCAAAGACAAAATTACTATAAAACTTACAAATTAACGTGATAGAAGTGAACAATATATTTTTTAAATTGTTTGCATTAGAGCTCCTGTTATAGGTAAAATAATTATCGTATCAATCGGTTTGTTATTATTCTAACATTGTTATATTGAAATAATAACTGTGGAAATGTTGATTACAACAAAGAATATAATGATTATAACTCAAAAATATTGATTACAAGAATGAATCGCACAATGAATCCAATATTAAATACCTACTAGCATTTTGCGAAGAATCAAATGTTTTATGATTTACATACAATTCTGAAATCTGTTGTAAAATTGTTGATTACAACAAACAATTTTAATTATAATCTATTGATTACAAGAATGAATCTAAGAAAATTTCATCAATATATTAAATCTAACATTTTTGAAGAGCAAATGTATATTTTAAACTTTAATTTGCAAATTTTACGAGGGGAATGGGCACTAAAGTGTAGCATAGCACAAAGACGCCTTATACCCACGGAGCGGCCCTGGATGAACCTGTTCATCAATTCTTCTCAATTCTCTTTTCAAGGAGTTAATTAGAATTATCATAGAAAAATACAACAATACATGTCTGCAGTTGATTTTCACACTATCTTGGGGTGATCTTGGGTTCGAAAGGCAAAAAGGCATGATTTCAAACAGCATTTGTATGACATCTACAAACGAATAAATAAATGTTAGATACATGTTAGTAATTAATAAGTAAATTAGACTTCACAGAATTTTAAATTAATAACTTACCTCCGGGAGTTACAAAAATCGAAAGAAAATTAGAAAAGATTTTTTTTTCAAAATGATTATTTATTTCTTCACTGACAACTGACAAGTTATGATCCGAACATATCACCCTTGTAGATGACTGTGATCAAAACGCGCGCATAAATTGAATAAAGGGTTATTTCGAATTCTACCTAACCGATAGTGCCACAAATTAGTATCGACCGATTCCGTTTTTTTGGCGCTGCACGGTATCATGGCTGGGTATATAAGTGATTTCTCCTGGTGCTCCTTGGACAAATGTGTGACATAAGGTCTGACTTATAGTGCAGCGTGATTTTTGGTTCTTTACTGTAGTTCTTAGTTATTTATTATTATATTACAGCGTTATATTTCAGAGTTCAATGCCCTGTATTATAAAAGATAAATAAGTAAAGCATTAGCAAAGTAAAATTTACTCTTGAAGTAAAATACTTTATTCCAGAGATTTTCGTCAAAACAAGAATAAAAATACTAGCTAATTAAATCTATAGTATAAATTACTCCAACGATGTGCGAGGAAGTAAATTTTATTCCGTAAAATAAATTTGACACATGTCAACATCAACTAAATGTATAATGAATTTTCATTATACATTTCATCCCATGTATTATTTTTACATTTATTTATCTCCAACATGTTTGCTTTGTCTATTTCTAAGTAATTTTTCCCCGTTCTCTTTTTTCCATTTTAGTTGACACCTGACACGCACACATACATTATTGTCTATTTTGACTTTTGGATTTATTTCGTGTTAGGAACATACAGAATACATATTGTTAAAACTTATATAAAACATATTCCAGCTACACATTGTTTGGAACAGATCCTCCAGTTGGAGATTCACATTATCGCCAGTAGTGGTCTTAAGAAATACCGTCCAGTAATGTTTTATCCTAGATTTATCAATCTCTCTTATGCTCCAGCAGTGCAAAGATTAGCCGGTATAAGAAACCGTAGCCTGAGTGCATCACATTCCAGCTAAAAAATTAAATGTATTCAATAGTTCTTATTTAATTATAAAAATATCTATATTTACATCAAAATGATCTTTACAACAAAGAAGTTATGATTTTATGTTTTTATCTTTACTTGCGACAACCATTTCATTCTTCTTTCTTCGTTTTGAGGCACTACTAGAAATATTTTTCCCTATTATCAGTTCTATTTGGGCACACTGCACAAAACACTTTTTTACAACCATGTTTGATTATTTCCAAATACAAAAATCAGTAGTAGTTGACAGCTGTCATGACTGTCACTCGTTTTATTTCCGTTGGTGGCAAATGTAAGCCACACCCTCATTGGTAAGTTCGATTCGAACGTCATCAGTCGAAAGGGGAAGCGGAAATTCAAACATTATAATTTCAAAGACAATTTTCTCATGAATGAAGAATAATACGAAAAAAATTAAAAATAGGGGTTCAATATTTTTTCTTAATCTTTCGATTAAAGCAAAGAAAAAAAAAACCGTGCAACACCTCATTATTGAAATTATAGTTTCTAGGAATTTTTTATTACATATTACTAGGGTGCAAGGTTGACAGTTATAGCTGTCATTTTATTTTTGCGCAAAAAGCAACTGACATAGATGATGACTTATTAATTACACTTATCCACAAGCACTCCATTGTGTGAGATAAGCGAAGAGATTAATGGAATTTAAAATTATTTCAAAAAAAGTAAATGCGTGAGCACAAATTGCCTTTGAAATAAGCGAAAATAGTAAGTTGTGTTCACTTTTAATTGTACAAAGTTTATTAATAAGTTTGTTTATTTATATAGCGCAACATCTATTTTCTATTGCTCATTTTATCTGATGAAACAGAAATCAAATGTCAATAAACGTCAAAACTGTCAAAAAAATTAAGCGGTAGCGTAGTGGCAACCTAGAACTTTGGAGTTTGCAAAATCCTACCGCTGTCGTTGCCACTGCGCTACTACTAATTTTGTTAATTTTTGGATGTGAACGAATACGTTTGCTAAAACGCATTCAATCTTTTACCCAGGCCACTAATACTGCCACTAATTCTACCGCTACCTAAATTTTTTGTTGTGAATGATACTTAACACTTTCTTTAATATAATATTGGAGGTTATCATGCTCAGCACGCGTCGTTATTATTACAGTAGTATTTAAACTATTTGCTATTCATAATTAAATACAACAATGACAGTATTGATTACAATTCGCGACTGAAATTAACCCGTAGCCAGCTAGCGGCAAACTTGCGAACCCTACGAATTGGTAATGGCAGCCAATCACCTCAGGAGAATTACCAAAATTACCATATACCTATTAACTAAATATACTGCTGATCCCCTATCTCGCCAATGTGTTGTGCATCCGTTCAAGAATATGAGATAGAGATACATCTGCATTGCTCACAAGAAGCGGTAAATGGGTTTGTGTGCGCATGCTCGTGCAACAAAAATATATTTCTTAGCGGCCGGGAATATTTTTTTCCTAGTGACAATTTTATATTTAGAATTAAATATGCGAGCATGCGCCGAACGTGCTAGTTACCGCTTCTTGTAAACGATGGAGATGTATCTTCTGTTTCATATTCTTTGACGGATGAATCGTGGAGGATTAGCAGTATATATTAGTAGGTATATGAAAATTACCAACTAAATCGAGCATCTTAAATGAACGCAGCATCTCTATAGGACATTTCAGTCGCCAATAATCAAAACATAGTTCATAATAAATAGTAATCCAACATTTACATTCCTCATTACTAAATGATTATAACAATGACAAGTATTGAGATTACAATAATTAATACAATAAATTATAATATAAATTTAATAAATAAATTTTCTTTTGATCTTAATAAAAAAATACTCCGATATATTAAACATGTGATGTAAAGCCAGTCGCGAATTTATGAGCAAAATATACATGGTCCATTCTATAGGGACATTTCTACAGGGTAACTGGACGACTGTAGTGACGTTGACGTCACAACATAGCGACCAATTTACGCTAAAAACTTTAATTATATTATTATCGGTATAAAAATACAAAATATATAGTAATTTTTATTTCGTTTTCATATATTTATATTAAAAATTCATATGCGACATGTAATTTCTAAAAAGCCGAAGACTTGGATGGGCCCATTCATAGACAAATACTCGTAGAATGTTACCCTGGCCATCGGAACCACAACAGGTACATAAATTTTATGTAAACTAATATATTTTGTTTAGGTTTGGATGTAGATACCGGCGTAGACAGTTTACAAAGAAAAATGGCAGAACTAGATAAATGCATCGAAAAACAAAAAGAAGAAATTCGATCTATATCTCAAGATATTGCCTCCAGTGGTGGTGGTGCTTCTATGGCCACCAACTTGAGTAACATCAGTTTGCCCAGTAATCTGCAACAAATTCTTGACAGTATCAAAAATATCCCTTCTACAAATCCCCCGACGCCGGTAAGTTTTAATTGAAGAATTCTAAGTACTGAATGTACTATTTAAATACAAGTTTGTAGTAGGTATCTCATAAATTAAATTTATTTTTTTTAGGATGCGGGCCCCGAAGAGTACTGTCCAACAGCTCCAAGTTACAAGACTGGAAATTCTGCATCAGAAGAACTAACAATTCCCTTGTTATTACCTAAATTAAGTTCACGGCAATCAGTAGGACGGGGCAGTACCCCTCAAGTTCAAGTACCAGTTGCAGTTGAAACCAAAGCAGCACCAGTAGCCACAATTCCCTTGCAACTTCCCGTTGCTCCAAGAGAGCCAACACCAGCTGCATCAGAGTTAACACTACCGAATCTCACTGTACCTCCGCCTTCTATAGCTATAGCTGTAGCTCCCCCTGTTGTTACTCCACCAGTTCTCCCCCTGCCGAACATCAGCGTACCACCTCCTGTTGTTTTACCAGACTTGAGCGTTCCACCTCCTACCGTTTTACCGTCTTCCAACTCAACAATTCCACTGAATTTGCCTAAACCGAAACCAAAACCGACACCTGCAGCGGTTGTACCAGCACCAGTTCCTTTGGCACCTCCAGGGACGGCTCCAGTGGTGATTCCTCCTTCGGTGGAAGCCAAAACGATAGAAGCAAAACCCTTGAGTGTGTTGAGTTCGTTATCAGAAGAAGAGCTGATGCGGAAAGCAGCTGAGATGTTAGGAGAAGCTGAACCTCCAGCGGAGGAAGAACCGGAACAGACGGCTTCAATTCCAGTCCCAGAAAAGGGGTTCCACACACCAAATGCCTTTAAAAGTGCTCCAGTTATGTATTCGCCTACGCCGGTAGTACCTCCTCCAAAAAGAACTAAATTTGATGTGAGTCAACCGCCAGTGCCCGGCCTTGAAGATGAATATTGATTCATCGATTGTGTTTGTAAAGCAGAAACTGCAATTTTGTAAAATATATCGCACCCGTAGTATAAGAGCAATGATAGTTCATTTATGTTTTAATATTTACTAATCTTAAATATTATCTTTTCCATATAATTTTTTAATATTACGCAAAAAAGATTCGTACAAATGCGTAGAAAATTGTTTTTCAGCATATTCGTTATAATATTGAAGTTATTTATGTACATATTCAGAAATAAAATAACTATTTTATGTCATACATTTTTACACCAAAATTGTTATGCACTATGTCTGCTTGCATATTATCAGCTAATTTGGTATATATTTGGTATAAGACTGTGATGATTCATTTTGTTCCAGAGGAATGATAAAAGCAACCACAGTGCAAATCATTGAATAATGTAAAACATTTCTGGAATATATACATTTTTATTCTTTTTGTAAAATTATTTGTTACAAATAGATTAGCGCGTGAGAATTAAAATACTTTATTATTTTTATGAAATAGACTAAATCAAATTGTGAATATATTAACATATAGGTTAATATAGTTGCAGACTTTATTTATCAATTATTGTTATAAAGATAAAGATGTAATATCACATTTTATTTTACTTGCCACATAAAATATAAAACCAACATTTAGGTTATGTTACTCTGTGAAAGATACCAATTTGTAGATAAATTTTGTCAGCAGTCCAAAATAAAACATTTAATCATTTTATGTATATGTTTAAGTAATAGAAACTTATATAAGGCCACTTATACATCGACGCCATATACAGTGTAATAGTTTGTCAGTTACAAGGTGTCCATAAAAATATGTAAGTTATTAAAATAATCGCGTACACGTTCAATACATCCGTATTTAACGTTAAAGAACATTATAGGCGGAAGTCACGCATTTCTTGGTCGTTCGCATCTTTTCCTTTGGTTTTAAGTTAGTACAATCGATTTTGCTGCACTGAACAAGTGTAATATTAGTAAAATATTTAATTAATCGAATTTTAATTACAATGAAGCGAGTTAAGTTGTTCAAAAAAATGAAAAATTATTATAATATGAACTTCAATTTTGGGATAAACGGTAACTTTTTTCTTTAAATTAAAATTAATTAAATTATCTATATTGTACAACAGGTTATATTTTTTTATATTGTTTTTTTGTTTCATGATTTAACTTGCATACAAACTTATGTAAATAAATGAATATCTACACCGGTTGAAATATAGGTACTTTGTTGTTACAGAAGTTCGCAGAAGTAATGAATATGTGAATATTTTAAATCATTTATCCAATGGAAGTGTTGAAATAAGGATACAAAATAAAAAAGGGTAAGTAACTAAACTATTTTCTCGTATAAAGGTTACAAATTTAAATTATTGAGACTGTATGTTGAATAAGAAGTATAAATTTTTAATTACAAAGCAGATTGGCACACCCAGCAATGGGTAATAAGTCGTGATGATATATTTATTTTTATTTAATTTATAATTTTTGAATGTATTGTATAAGAGAACAGTACTTTACAAATAAATATATCACCCCGTTACTGGGCGCGCCAATCTGCTGTATCGCAAATATCGGTTATGATGACATATTCGTCGTTTCACGGACAGTCATTGCTGCGTGGAGCATAGGAGTCACTTTATGCCATTTAAAATTCGAAATAATTTTAGCGTGGGTCGGGTTTGCACCTGGATCCTGGATTCGCGACCAAACACTCAGGCATACGACCACGAGATCTCATTTATTATTATTGTATAATTCAGTAGCGACCGTAGGGTAAGGGTTGAAAAGAAATAATATTTGATTTATACGAAAGAAACAAAAATATTAACTACCACATCTAAAATGTTGATGCCATCAAATATAAAATGAATAATTATTGTTAGGTTCCCTTCAAACAATTATTCGTTATTTATCAATATCTTTACCTACTCATAACACCTAAAATAAAAAGAAATCTAGATTGAAGACACCTAAAGTCAATCATTTCTGTCCACTTTCTTCATTGGTAAATGAAAGTTGAAAGTATTTACTCTGTTGTAAGATTAAGTATTTCATCTCTTCTCGACGAACTCTACAAGGTCGAACATAAACGGCGATGGTCAGTCTAAGTTCTAGATACGCGTGAGTTCACATATTCGAAAAACTCGTGACCAAAAAAAAAAAAAAAATGTCGCACGTATTTTCGTCACAAATAAATAGTGGTTTTGCGTTGAATGTACCTATTGTAAAATAATGTTATAAATGCAGAAATTTATGTATTATGTGATTACCGATTTATGCGAAAGTGTGAATAAAATAAATAAAGTTGTTGGAGTAGGATTATAATTATGTGAAAATAGTTATTGGCATGAATTATTTATGTTTTTTAACTTATACGATTTAAAGAATATTTTTTGAAGTAGGTATTTAAAATATAATATTTATTAATATTCGCTAACACGCTTCGTTTATTTTAATACAAGCTCTTCTATTTTTTGAATTTGGAAATATTCTCTCCCTTATAGCCAGGGCAAGAAACCGATTTTTTAAACTTTTATTTTTATTTAATAAAAAACCGGTAATCATTAAATGAAATAAATTATAACCGATTTTTTAAACCGGTTTTAAAAAGGAAGGGAAAAGTACTCTTTTTTATTTTGACATACCTACATACTAAAATGAATAAAAAATAATAATAATCATAATAAAATAAATACAATCATTCACTTACACATTGGATGTCCAAGCAACGCACACCTTCAACTTCAAAAAGAAATGAAATAAATAATAAAAAATATATTTAAATAATTTCAAAAGGGAAATAAATATGAAACTACCAATATGATAATAGTTTAATAAACATAATTCATATACGTCTTCTTGAAATAAATTTTTAGTTGTATATTGCTCATCTCTGTTATCTAATCACAGATGCAGTAAAGACGCTAATGTATTGTCATCACATGATAAGAACGAGGTATTTATTTACATATGTGTTAGTACACCAGTGTTGATTTTAAGAATTAAGTGAAAAAAATTAAAATGCCTGACAATTTTGTTCCTGTGGTCATTACTTCTGGCGTAGGAATTGGAGTGCTAGCAGCAGTTTTTTCTGGAATTTGCTATGCCGTATCACATGGATTTCAAAACACTAGGTACGAATTATTAGTTTTTTAAATATTTCTTTCTATTACGATGTTTTACACTGTATACGTAATTTACGATTGAAGTAATTTACTGCTTAATTATCTAAAATGAAAACTCCTAGAAGAAAAATATTAAAATAAAAATTGTAAGAATAATTTAATTTCTAACAAAATATTCTAATATATTTTTCGAATTCCAAAATACTACTATAAAATTTAATATTTTCCTTTCTATTAGTTTTAGGCCTGGGTACAGTGTGTTCAGATGAAAGAATTCTAACTCGAGGTAGGCTATGAACAGGGAAACGTATGTCTGATCATTATTCAATTCAAAAGTCTAGTAGTCAAAATTGATCTAGAAATGTATTTTTAAAGAGAAAAGATAATAATGAAAGATACACAGTATATTGCCCCTCGCCGTTTTCTAATATATTTCCATTTCTAAAATAAGATTCAAGAAGAAAAGCTTTGATTTCTTTAGATAACATTTTTGACAATTTCTCATGTCAAATTGATATTTAATTAAATACTTTCAAATTAAGACATATGTTTCTTTGTTCATAGCCTACTCCGAGTTAGGATTTTATTTGAACACACTGTATTTTCATATATAATCACCCCTATTTTGTAAGGAAGTTGTTAAGTCTTAGCAACGTTGCTATAAATTTTAACCAATAGAAACAAATGTAAAGCCTGTCATTTTCATATTTTATTCAGTGTTCGCAATTATTATTGGTTATTTGCTATAACAACGTTGCTAAGAAATAACAACTTTTTTACAAAATAGGGCTAAATATCATAAGTGGTAAATTTTTGCCGGAAAAATTTTCAGATTGTTACGAGAGCCGGTTGCCTAGCAATTTATTGAGTGACATTGACAAAAAAATCACGAGATGTCAGACGACTGATTTTTGATCAATGTCACGAGATAAATTGGCAATGGGCTCGAGTAAAGCAATCGGAAAATTTTTCCAGGATAAAATTTAACCACGAATGGTATTCGGATGACTATTTCCAAAATAAAAATCAGGTAATCATTTATATAATTTTTTCTGGACAAAAATCTTGTAATTTTTATTGTGTTTAGAGGTTGGCCCGTATTCCGAGCGCACTTTTATAATAAAAGCGCTTTTATGGAGCGCGCTTTTACATTATATTCTTATAAGGATTGTGCTCCATAAAAGCGCTTTTATTACAAAAGTGCGCTCGGAATACGGGCCATTTATGTTTCAGTTTGCTTTTTCAACGTTTTAAATAGATTCCTGTCCGAATCGACTCGTTTTTAATAAAAACTGATAATACTGAAATTATATAGACTTTGACAGGTATGTAAACAATATATTTCTAAAACGTCAAAAAAAATTCGCTTATCAAAACTCACTTACTTGTAAAAATACATCTTATTGGCTTAAAGGGTGCGAAAAAATTTTTGTGACAGAGTTTTGCCGAAGTGAAACTTGGTAACTAGGTAGAATCCTGAATTTGGATTGGTTTATATATTTATGAGTGAAATAGTCATCAGAAAACATCGATATTATAGTATAAGTTGCAAAAATTACACATGTCAATTTTGCGATGCCACATTGTTCTTATAACCGACAGTTAAGTTATATCGTTCATTTTAACCAGATATGAAAATATCGGCCCTTAAGGTTTTAAACTTAGTGTTAAAGAAACTTGAAACAAAAAATGTTGAAACTTTATTCATAAATATGTACCAAAATAATGTCAAAATTATATTCCAGTATTCAATATTCATCAAACTATATTCCACATATGACAGATGATGACAGTTGCATGATATTTGATTAACATCATTGTCGTACGTTGATTCATTTTATATTTATTTGGGATATCTTCCTGAAAAATCTTTAATTTCATTTCATTATATTTTTAATGAAGAGCGTGACAGATTTCCTCTTGATGCATATTTTCATTCGGGTGATCATAAATAACACGGCTCTTGTGATTATTCTTATGACTGCTGTCAAATTCGAAAGGTACGCCCATGGAAATAGTAATGCTGTCATACTATCTAAGCGGCAAATGTCAAAATTGTATGGAGCAGCACACTTCAGGCATTTTTGATCACTCTTTATATATTTTCAACATACATACTATTGAAATTTATGTTCTATCTGTTTTATGTTGTTTCGTCGTAAATTTAAAAAAATCTGATGTGGCCAGCACATTACCTTCCGTCAGTTATATAAGACATTTACGAAAATTCTACAAGTGAACTGATACCGGTAAACAACTGTTTATCAGATTATAGCTACCGGAATCGATATTTTAAGAACGCAAGTGGTAAACAGATAGGTAGATCCATAACCTATAAAAAAATTTGAAAATTTGAAACAGGTTAGAAATTTAATGAGCAGAGTCCTACTTTGAACACATTTCCAACTAAACGCGCGCGCTTCGCTTTGCATCACTACCTTTTTTTGGGATTAGATTCTTTTATGAATCCGGTAGATGAATCTGGTAGATATTGTACAATTTTCGAACACGGTAACTTTTTACCACTCGTGTTTTCGAACACAGTCGGTAGATGCGGTATCTACCGGTAGAATTTTCGTCGTAAATGCCTATGTATTTTCTATAAAATAAATAATTTTTGATCGTGCATAGATGCTACTTTCAGGTAGCATGTATGCACGCAAAAAAAATTTTGATCGTGCATAGATGCTACTTTCATATAGCATCTATGCACGCTAAAAAAATTTTGATCGTGCATAGATACTACTTTCAAGTAGCAAGTAGCATCTATGCACGCCACAAAAATTTTAATCGTGCATAGATGCTACATTCAGGTAGCATCTATGCACGCTAAAAATTTTAGTCGTGCATACATGCTACTTTCAAGTAGCATCTATGCACGCTAAAAAAAATTAATCGTGTATAGATGCTACTTTCAGGTAGCATCTATGCACGCTAAAAAATTTAATCATGCATAGATGCTACTTTCAGGTAGCATCTATGCACGCTAAAAAAAATTTAATCGTGCATAGATACTACTTTCAGGTAGCATCTATTCACAGTAAAAAAAAAATTATTCGTGCATAGATGCTACTTGAAAGTAGCACCACTTTTCGTCAAATTTTGTTGAAAATTTCAGGTGGTATCAGGATAACAGAAATGAAAAGAGCAGCCGGAATTTAAAGTTTTTTAAAGGATATAGGTACGCTTTAGAAAAGTGTCGAATTATATGTCGGCATATATTTAAAATATAAAAATAAGATATATTTAAAAAATCAACAAAGTTTAGGGGTCAATGACGTTTTGAACAAATACCTATAAGTAAAAGAATAAATAAAACATTTTTACCTTCCGTCACCTTTAGGTAAGGAAGGTGTTGTCTTTGGTACAAAATTTCGGTGTTGAGTTTTTAATGAATAAGCACGTTTTAAGGTCCCTAGAATACGATTTTACTATTTTTACGATGATGTGTGCGTGTGTGTGTGTGTGTGTGTGTGTGTGCGTGCGTGCGTGCGTGTGTGTGTGTGAGTGGGGCGCGCGCGCGCGCGCGTGCTTGCGTGCGTGTGGGTGTGGGTGCGCGTGTGTGTGTGTAACAAAATTTTCGTCTACGATAACTCTAATACTACAATTCCAAAAATTATAATTCCTTCGTATTCCTCTTCCTTGCATCCATATGAAGAGCTGATTAGATTTTGGTTATAATTGGTCAACCGGAAGTACCCTCATTTGAAGATTTTAACAGTTTTTCTTGAAAAAACGATGTTAAATATCATTTTTTCACATTTAATGTTATTATAAATATTAAAGAACATTGTATTATCTATACGATTTGACTGCATTTTATACTTCATATTAACCCAGATAGCACAAAAATATACCATGAATATGCTATGAATATTTTCTAAGAATATTTGAATATTCCAGGAATTACCTATTTATGTTCTGGAATATATAGAGAATATTCCAGGAATATGTTGATGTCTCGAAAAAAAATATTCCCTGATGATCCGCACAATATCCTATGAAATATTTCATGTATATTCTGGGAAATAAACAAACATATTCCTCATTCCTACATAATATATTCACTGGAATATTCTAGGATATTATATGGTGATAATGAATAGTCTACACATTTATAGATATACATATATTCATTAAAAATAAAAATTACATTCGTGTTTCGTGCACTTATATAAAAAAGTGTATTTTTTACTTTTCCATGGAACTCCCAGAAATGGACATCTAACTTCAATGTTTTTGTGTCTAATAAATATACATACATATTGAAGTAGTAGTGTCACGATTTACACACGTATATTTATATCTAAAATTGAAAAATATGTTAATACGAATTTGTATATAATTACAGAGAGTATACTTCACCTTCTTTAAAAATTAATTTCTCAAGATTATGTCGCTAATTTTGATGGGCATTAAGTTTTTGCTCTCGGGTGAAGCCAAGATGGTCGCTAGTCTAAAATAAGGATATAAAAATTAGTGCATTCAATTTTTACCAAAGGCTATAAATATAGTAAAATTACTTACTTCAGTTTCTCTTGTTCATTCAATCCTATGCCATCTTGCAGACATAAACAGTTTTCTATATTTGGACATGGTATAGAATACCTAATCAACAAAATATACAAACAGTTATGCAGTTTATACAGTATATATATAAACGCAATGTACTTGTTTTTTTTTATCCCAAATTATTACTGAGTAGTCAGAGTGTTAGTGTCTAAATTTGTGATTTGTGCTGAGTAATCAACAAACGCTGGTGGCTTGGGCGGGCTGCAGATGAGATATGAGATGGAGATGCAGAAGCTACAGACTACAAACAATGGCTGTTACCATAGCAACAACGAACGATACAAACAAATCGAACCAATTCAAATATGATGAAATAAACATTAAATAAATAGTAGAATAATTATTTATAGTAGTACAAATATTTTTAAAATTACCGTGATAATAAATACTAAAATTTATATGTTTGGGTATTGTTTACAAAAATCTAATCAGCAAATAATATAAATGCCAAATAGTGATGCAGTTTATACAGCATTTAATATGTAAATATAATGTACTTACTTGTTACTTATCCCAAATTATTGAAACCCTTCTAATTTGAGCTGATTAATAAACAAAAGTTACTAACGTTTAGGAGTGAGTATACAAATAAACCGTAACATAGAAAAAATGCAAATACGAGGAAATAAACATGAAATAAATAGTAGAATAATTATTTGTTGTAGGCACACTAATATTTATAAAATTACCGTGAAAATGAAAAATAAAATTTTTATAGTTGGGCATTGTACGCAAATTGTAAATCTAACAGCTTTACTTGGTTTAGCACCACTATTTCAAAACAAAACTGAATAACAAGTCAGCATGGTGATAGATAAAACACTATTAACGTAAATAATGTGAAATGTAACACAATAATTATATATAAATATTAAGCCTATTTCGAATTAAGAACGCAAAAATAGCTCCAAAATAAATACTCCCTCCAACGTTGATTTCAATATATTATGCGGAGAATATTCTCAATGATATATACTTGAAATATTACCATATATTCTGGAATAATATAAGAATAACCTGATAATATTAAAATAAATAATCATAGAATATTCTAGCTTGAATATTACAGTAATATACCAATATATTCGTAATATTCTTAGGACATTCCTGAGATATTTGGAATATAGAAGACATATATAGGATTTTCTCAGAATATTCTGAGAAGATTTGTGCTATCTGGGAAGTGGATATAGAGTTATAAAATTATAAAGAAATTAAATTTCATAAATTAGCTAGCTATGCTAGAAACAGCTATTATATTCAGAAAATTCTGATTGAAGGATGTCAGTGTCAATTGACATATTCGTAGTATATTTGTGTTATATTATAATTTTACTCGAAATAGGATGTTTTTGCTCCAAACTTTTTGTATGGAATTTGTATAAAATACATGCAACTGTCGAAAAGTAATGTACATACAAGAAATTTAGAATCGTTTGCAAGCAACTTTCTGTATAGATTTTATAGAAAATACATAGGCATTTACGAAAATTCTACCGGTAGATACCACATCTACCGACTGTGTTCGGAATAACGAGTGGTAAAAAGGTAGTGATGCAAAGCGAAGCGCACGCGTTAAAAGTGGAAATGTGTTCAAAGTATGACTCTGCTCAGTTTAACTACATCAAATTTCTAACCTGTATCAAATTTTTTTGTAGGTTATGGATCTACCCTGTTTACCAGTTGCTTTCTTAAAATTTCGATTCCGGTAGCTATAACCTGATAAACAGCTGTTTACCGGTAACAGATCACAGGTAGAATTTTCGTAAATGCCTCATATAATTGACGGAAGGTAATGTGCTGGCCACATCAGATTTTTTAAAATAAAAATAAATATTTATTGCAACAATTACAAGTACATTATTGTTATAAAATTAATAATAGTACACCCTCTACACAATAAATAACAATCACAATTAGAACAATTACAAACATTTTATTTGTATTATAAGCTAAGAGGAATTCATGGGTGAAAGTAAGGTGTACGTTATTTGCAAAATATTTTTTTTTAATATATCCTACACTAACTAAATTTTATAATTAAATTACTTATTTAATAATGTATTCTGAGATGTTCTTAAGTGGTCCTTGGTCCGCTCTTGATCCTGTAATCACACAGAAAATATTATTAGACAGTTATTTCCAAAAACCCATTTTAGACTTCAATAACTCCCTTAACATCAACCCCTAGGGGCTGAGATTTGGCTATCCATTAGTCCTTTGGCCTTGGTTAACGTAAACAAATCAGAGTCAAAAAGATTTTTTGCCAAAAAAAAACCACCTTATTCCATCGGGAATTTTTTTTGAGTTAGACATGGTAACCTTTTAATTCGACCTCAAGGATTTCGAATCCGGCGTCCAAATTAGGATTTGATTATAGCTACCGATATTTTATGAACGCAAGGGGTAAACAGGGGTAGATCCATAACCTATAAAAAAAATTCAAAATTTGAAACAGATTAGAAATTTGATGTAGTTAACAAACTGAGCAGAATCCTACTTTGAACACATTTCCACTTTTAACGCGTGCGCTTCGCTTTGCATCACTACCTTTTTTGAGATTAGATTCTTCATGAATCCGGTAAATGGATCTGGTAGATATTGTACAATTTTCGAACACGGTAACTTTTTACCACTCGTGTCGGTAGATGCGGTATCTACCGGTAGATTTTTCGTAAATGCCTATGTATTTTCGATAAAATCTATACAGAAAGTTCCTTGCAAAATTTTTTGGAATTGTAGTATTAGAATAATCGTCAACGATCACAAATTTGTGATCGTTGGTAATCGTAGACGAAAATTTTGTTACACACACACACACACACACACACACACACACACACACACACACACACACACACACACACACACACACACACACACACACACACACACACACATACATACACACACACACGCAGACACACATACATACACACACATACATACACACACACACACACACACACACACACACACACTCGCACGCACTCACGCACGCAAGCACGCGCGCGCGCCCGCACACACGCACACACACACGCACACACACACACACACACACACACACACACACATACATAGAGACATCATCGTAAAAATAGTAAAATCGTATACTAGGGACCTTAAAACATGCTTATTCATTAAAAACTCACCACCGAAATTTTAGACCAAAGACAATACCTTCCTTACCTAAAGGTAAAGGAAGGTAAAAAGTGAAGATTTTTAAAAAAATAAGTAGACATTTTAAGTCATATGATAAATTCGCATCTTTTGTACAATTTTATTTATGTTCCAATTTTAAGAAATTAAGTTTTTATTTGGTAAATTTTCTGTTGCCCTTTTTTAGCCCGTACACGAAAATCCAAAAGTCGGCGCCTATGAATGCATATCATTGAACTGTCAGAAATTCGATTTTCAAATAGAAATTACAAATAATTATTATATTTTACACCTAAATCCCTATAAAATATTTTGTTTTTATAATCTACATCTATACAGGGTGAGTCTGGGAAGACGCCCCCCCCCCCCTTAACTTTTTAAATTGTAACGATAGTTCGCTCAGGAGCGAAATTGTAGCATTGAATGACGTCTTCCGCTGGTCTCCTGTGCTGTCAAATGCTGTGCTTGGGCGCTAATATGTCGGTAACACAGTACAAGAAGAGATGGTCGACAGTACAGCACGCTCTGGCAGCGTCGCTAACTATTACGTGCTATTACTCAAACGTCAAAGAGGATTTGGGTAGTTTAGTGGAGACAAGAGTTCGGTTGTTTTTCCACAAAAAGAAATTATAATCATTTTTAACCTTTTATTAAAAAAAAAAATATATTTGAAGTAAAAAATAGAAGGTATTTACAAAAGGTAATATAACAAACATAACAATAGAAATGCCAAAACAAAAAAAAAATTATACCACAAAACAGGCAGTATTTGCAAGCTGGTTTCGCTACTAAAAATGGTCAACAATAGACGGTCAATAATGTAGACAACACGGTTGAGCGTTTGACATGGGAAATTAGTTTTTCCTAGCCCAAAAGTTCCCAATCAATTTTAGTCAAAAATGTTTCAAATAAATGTTGTAGAAAATCCAATTCTACATCTAAATCACTAATCAGATTTTATTTTACATATTTAATAAGCTGTAAAATCAGATTTGAATTTTTATAAATATTGCTCATTTGTAGTGATAGCCAAGCCATGGAAAATAAAAATTCAAAAGAAATGAATATTGTTTAAATTGTCTAAATTTCGATTATGTAAGTTATAAAATAAAAATAAATAAAATCTGTGCAGTGATTATACAGGGTGAGTCTGGGAAGACGCCCCCCCCCCTTTAACTTTTTTATTATAAGTAATAGAAAAAAATGGCTCATATAAAAGTTTTATTATTTTACATTTACTATTTGATGGCAGATGTAGATATTTTTTATAAAGTCAGGTTTACAAGATACTTTTATTTTTCAAATGACAACTATAGTTATTTTAATAAAATAGAAACCGCCATTTTTTTCTCTTTTCAACGATGTATTATTTTTTATTAATGTATTTGACAAATTTCGAGAAAAATGGGATAATTTAAAAATATTATAAATAATTTTTAAACAAATATTATAGGTGGCTATGTGAAAATAAACAAAACGTAACAATGTAAAACAATTAAATTAACTATCAAAGAACTACTCATTTCAAAATAATAATAGTAACGTTTTAAAAAGAAAAATGTAAATAGAACAATAGGAAAGGAAATCAATACAGTTTCCAGCATATGTAAATATGTAGGTATATATTTAGACTAATAAAAATTAACGATTCGCCAAAAAGTTTAAGCTAATTCTCATTTTTGGCTTAGTGAATTCTATTTTATCCAGGTATTTAAAATTTAATCTTTATTTTATTATTAAAAATGTAGTTACTTGGATTAGATTAGACTATATTTTAAGAAACAAACTGCCAAAATTAAAGTAAAATTCGCTAATCCAAAAATAAGTAAATAAATAAATATATCATCACGGCTTATTACCCATTGCTAGGTGTGCCAATCTGCTTTGTACACAGATATCGGTAATGATAAAATATTTGCACCGTGCGGGCGCTTACGGGGCGTCACCTCATGGGCACTCAGTGCTAGGGTGGAGAGTACACCACAGGGGTCAATTTTGCCCCATTTAAAATTGGAAATATTTGGCGTTGGTCGGGATTGAACCCGGTTCCCCAGATTCGCGACCTGACACTCAGGCACGCGGCTACGAGGCATCATGGAGTCTCAAACATGGCGGTACATGGCGGGAGGTATTGTGTTGGCCACACCAGATTTGAATTGAATGCCAACGGGCCATTATTTGCGCGGCTCTTTTGAAAAGAAGACATGCATTTATGGTTCTTACCTGCTGTGTGTACTATAATAATCTTATATACATAGCCAGGAGATACTAACAAAAATGTTGGAGTTTTTATTCCCATAAGATCTTATTTCACACAAAAATAACATTTATGTCAGAGCAACAGTAAGATTATACACAGTCAGGTAGAGGATCCGTCAATATCAGTGCATGTATTCTTTTCATCAGAGAACGATGATATCGTATCCGGCGAATACTATATAGTGTTGCCGCAAGACCAAGACCAGTCTTGGTCTCGTCTCGTCTCGTCTTGGTCTTGTCGAGACAAGACCATAATTTTAGTCTCGACTGAAAAGTCGAGACGAGACGAGACCAGTATCGAGTCTTGTCGAGAAAGTCTTGAAGTCTCGACAAGACTCTCGACTTCAGTTTGTAGGTATTTTTTGGAATATATTTGCTAAAAGTGCTTCACAACACAAGAGTAACGCTAAATATTGTTTGAGAATTAGTAAAAAAAAGAGATATGAGTTTTTAAAAATTTATAATTATGTATTTTCGTTGTGTTCCAGAAACATTAATTTATGTGAATATAAAAATTTGGATACTTTATTAGAAATTCACAAACTGGGTTTGAAACTTGGCTTAAATAGTAAATATTGCAAAATAAGCATAATACTTTTATTTATGATCTATACGTAAAGAAATAAATTTGCATTAATTGCATAGATTTTGGTATATAATAGAAAAAATAATTAAACAGTTAAATCGGAGAGATGAACTGACTTGTAGAGACCTGGAGAAAACACATTGTAGGGATGTACGAATTCTTAGAAAACTTAAGAGAAAGCGGATTTTTTGGAGCCTGAGATTACCAAGGTCACTGCAAGGGATGTTGTATAAAAAATATACGTGACTTTGACATTGAAAAGAAATATTGGGGAAGGGAAAATAAGGACAGCGACACGCATTTTATTTACAACTAACTATTTACACTAATAACAACGATAATAATATATACAATATATTACAGTGGGTTAGAGCACCCACACCGTTATTATTAAAGACGCTGGTCGACCAGTCGGGGAAAGTGCACTGATTCCAATAAAAATAAATAAAAAAAAATTCTGATGATATACACATTTCGCTGTGCTGATTCTCAATCGAAAAGAATTTTTCCAAAATTTGGAAAATTATTTCTTGTTATGTATTCAATTCTTGCAGTGTTTTTTTAGTGCGCCACTGCCGACATGAAATTTGTATTAAAATAATGAATTATATAATAACGTACCTAACTGACGTTGAATAGAAAATAAATTCGTAATTATTTTTAATACATATTTCATGTTGACCAGTGACACTAAAAGTGTACACTTGCAGAATTAAATAAAAAATAAGAAATAATTTCGGATTTGGGAATGCTGAATCCCGTAATAAGCAAGTAAGTTTGTAAAACGATATATTAAATTATGGAATACAAATATTAACTGTAAAATTGAAAAACAATATCTAGGTATTTCACCTACTTAAAATACGTAAAGGTAAATAAATACTATTACTCACTATGTACACAAATTTTCATATTAATTGTTTGAAGAGATCAAGTAGACAATGATCCTAGAAGACTTTAAAAATTAATATCTCAAATATTTATTAGAATTTTTTAAACATGATTGTACTGATTTTCTTAGATTAGACAATTTGTTGATTGACGCAGAGTCGAGAGTCTTGTCGAGACTCGAGACAAGACGAGACTGACTGCAAGTCTCGTCTCGACAAGACCAAGACAAGACCAAGGTAGTCGAGACTTAGTCAAGACCAAGACAAGACCGACCTCAAGTCTCGTCTCGTCTCGTCTTGTGGCAACACTAATACTATAGATCAAAAATTAATAATAAAGAAAATAGCCATTTGTTCCTATTTTTTCAATCACCGCCGTGCATTTTAATTTCCTAAACTTAGTTTGGAATTCGGAAATAAATCACCTTGGAACTGAAATTTGAAACTATTTCTTAAAATAATCAAAACATAAATTGCACGTAAATATAGTAATTAATAACATTAAGATTAAAAATAATTCTAATGAAAATGAAAAGAATGAGCCTGATGAGCTGCTACCTAATTTATTGATATTTATCGAAAAATTTATTTATTTGTATATCTGTACAGTCAAGAGGAAAACCTTGACTTGGACCTATAACGGATCTTTATCTTTCAATTTTATTATTATGTATTTGTATGTATTTCTTGGTGTAATGCCATAAATTAATAATAATAAGACGAAAATAGTGTATTATGTTATTAGGAGTAGAAAGCGGTCTTTTTGTGTTAAACCCAGCTATTGCGGCCGAAGCTAGGCAAGCTGGGTAAAACACAAAAAGGGCGTTCTACTCCGAATGATATATACTATTTTCTCTTCACGTGTTTCAAAGAATTTTTTGACATTTTTTGGAATTTATTTAATTGCAATTTCAGCCAAAGCTGGCTGTGTACATTACAAAACACAAACAATACAACTGTCACATAACAATTTTCAATATGATCTGTTTTACTGTGGCGACTGCCGCCGCCAATGGTGAACTAAGAAGCTATCATTTTATTTTTTTACTAGTACAATAATGAACAACATTTTTAAGGTACTAAGACAATGCATATCGTCTATAGTGTATGTACAGTATAGCATAATATGAATATTATAATACGCTTGAAGAAAAATATTTTAATCGACCAAATTCAGCGCCTTCTTATTGCCCGTTTTTGGAGCTAATCGCTGCTTTACTGTTCTTCAATGCCTTTCTTTTGCCCCTGCGGATACCACCTCTTTCCTGGATGTATTAATTGTCCCAGGGGAGCGATATAGCCCATTTTGGGAATCACTGCGTTGGAACGACAATTAGAATAATAATTTTATTAATTTCAAAACGAAAACCACAAATATTAAATTAAATCGTCTGCTGCGAAACTAATCTTAAGCCATTCTACTATATTTTGAAACATCATAGCATTTAGCGTTAGAATTAAGTCGCCTACCGTATACTAACCCGCAATGTGTATTGTTAAAACAGTTTGTATAACATACTTTTTAAGTTTTTTTATTTCTATTTATTTTATAAACTACAGAAACTACAAATAAAAAATCTGATTGTTATTCCTTTAATATGTAATTAGTACTTTTTTGATTTTTAAAATAAAGATCGACGTACCGAAATTAATAGCAAATGAGCCGGATTCACATTTTTAAAAAGGTATTTTAAATGATAGTTTATGCAATATTTTTCATAGTAACATAATAAAAATAATAATAATAATAATAATAATAATAATAATTTTCGTCAATAATTAAATAAACAGATTGGCGCCAGAAATAGTCATGAAAAACAACCCCCACATAGCCAATGGGGAAACAGTTTACGTTATTTATATAAATAAAAGTAGGCGATAGTTTGTCACAAACATAAACTGTATGTGCTCTGACGTCACATTCTGTTTTAGATAGCGTGACTTTTTCAAAATATTACACAAATTTTAATAATTAATTGTAAAATATCTAATGGATATTTCATGATATTTTCAAATTTGAGGGTCTTTGAAGAACAATATCTTTTAAAATTTAATACTTAGAAATCATAAAAATTCTTGCAACAGCTCTATTAACTGTTTATACTCGTATATAAATATGGTAATAAAAATCAATAAAATTATCCACTGAGTTAAAGAATAGGCCTCAATATTTAGTTATGATACTTACATGTTATGAAAATAAGATTGGCAGGAGGTTGTGTGATGTCCGTCAGATTTTTTTGTTGGTGTTTTACTTAGTATAACCGTCAGACACAGAAAGGAATTTGCTGGTTCCGGTTCAACAACCCTGTTGAAAGAGTACATCCGGTGTCAACATGGTAAAGAGATTTGATATTTTGAATGTATTTTCATTGATTCTAAAAATATATTTGGGTACGCTCGGAAATTGAGTAAGAGGTTCGGGGTTTAATAGGGTCGGATACTCATTTATAAAAATATTTTCTAAAAGATCGAATAAAATGTTGAATTCTATATTCTAGCTTTTGTTACACTGGTTGTTGAACTACATTTTTACTTCCTTGTACGAAGTAAAGGAAGCATTGTAATCGCGAAAAATTTCGGTTTTGAGATTTCAACGGAAATATCCATTTTGACCATCCCTGACTAATTTCGTCGTGACGTCTGTACGTACGTACGTACGTACGTATCTCGCATAACTCAAAAACGGTAAGCCGTAGAAAGTTGAAATTTTGTATTTAGGACTTCTATAACATCTAGTTGTGCACCTCCCTTTTTGGTCATTACATAATTTCCAGAAATGGTACTTTATTTGAAGCCTATAATATATTTAATGAAAAACTATATTAAAATATAATCCAAAACTTTTCAAATTTGGTATATAAGACTTTTATATCAATTGGAATAACATAGCAGATTTTGGTTAAAACAGGCTAACCGGAAGTGATATATTACCTGAAGTTGTTAACAGTTTTTCTTGAATAAAATGGTTTCATTTTGATTTTAGAAATAAATGCTTCAAATAAGAGTTTTAGAGAATTAAATTCTGCGTCAAGCACATTAAGTATTATTAAATTAGCCCTTTGTATAAGTAGTCCAGTACGTGGGTATCAAAAAGAGGTGTTTGAATGCAAAAGGTGGGGTAGTAGCGATTTTTTAGTATGTTGTTAGGCTTGGGGCCCTAATGAAAAATCCAAGTTTTCGACCTTGAGGCGCATGCGCTCGAGCCGCCATCTTGGATTTTAGGTACAAAAATTTGGTTTTTTGATAATAACTCAAAACGGTGGCTTTCACGACAAAAGATGTTCTATAGAAAGTTAAAGAGGACAAAATTTCCTACATTTTATGTACAAATTTTTTTTTTTGTAGCACACATATGTTAGGACTTCAGCTCCGTGAAGTTGCACTATTTGAAAAAAAGTATTATATTTTGTTATTTGGCTGTTAATAACTAAAATAAATAATTTAAACAAATGCAAATCATATTGAAATAATTTTTAAAGAGACTTAAATATTATATTAATAGGTTGGCCTAAACCTTAACGGATAGGCAGGTAGCGAGAGCACGACCAGGACACAGACATCTACGACCAGGACACCGACATTAACCAACCCGGACCATCGAAACGTAACAAAGTGTAGTAGAAATTAATTTTTGTAACGCTCTAAAGTCATAAGTTACTATTCTTAAATTTATACAAAAAATGCGATATACTTTTCACCTTTAAATTTGTTTACGAAAAGTATAATACTGTTAAATGATAATATTCAAGTGCCTTTTAGTTTTTTTATAATTATGTAAAAATATAATGATATATAATAAAAATAATAAAATAAAACTCAACCAAAATGAAGTTTCCGCATTTTTTTTTTTTAAATAGTGCAACTTCACGGAGCTGTAACTCCTAACATATGAGAGCTACAAAAAAAATTTTCTACAAAAAATGTAGGAAATTTTGTTCTCTTTAACTTTGTATAGAACATCTTTTGTTGTGAAAGCCACCGTTTTTGAGTTATTATCAAAAAACCAACTTTGTGTACCTAAAATCCAAGATGGCGGGTCGAGCGCATGCGCCTCGAGGTCGAAAACTTGGATTTTTCATTAGGGCCCCAAGCTTAACAACATATTAAAAAATCGCTACTACCCACCTTTTGCATTCAAAAAACCCCCACGTACTGGACTAAAGCGAGATATGTAAATTTTAAACTTATATACTTTTTGGTTTTTGCAATGAAGCTTGCTATGGATTAGGACAAAAAATAACAAAAAAATAAAAAAATAGATGTTAATGTCAAATTACGTCAAAAACGTGCAATTTTATAATTGGGTCTATACTTCATCTTCATATTGGTCTTGCGTACAAGGAAGTCGTGTGGTGTCCATATCAGATTTTTTTAAAATATTTCACTGAATTTCAAATACTGTGACTTTTAAAATGTGTGAATTTTATAATAATTTAATGAGTAAGCAAGAACTAAAACTGTTTACAGCTGTCACCACCGTCATCTACCCACGCATTATTAGTATTTTATTAAAATCATGAATGGAAATTATTGTACATATTTTGAAAATTTGATAAAAACTATATTATTTTAGTACCGGACCCCATTCCAAAAATCAACGAAAACATATCTACCTTTTAATTTCTGTTTAAAGGTTGTAGACAATAAAAAAAATAAAAATAAAAAAGACAATGCAAGTCCAACCAGTATTCTTTAATATCTACCTTTTGTTGTAAAGTTTCTCTAATCCAATATAAAAAAATACCGCTGTGTGAGTGGTTCGGAAATTTCTATACACTCGATGTAAAAAAAAAAAAAAACGTTAAGGATATTAATTTGCAATATTGAAAGAAAATAATAATAACTCTCAATAGGGCTTTAAGTGACATATATTGATTATCTGTTTTATGTAGAGAATCGACCATTAAAGTATTTGTGATCTATTTATTGAATGCATAATCACACATCTTTTATTACTTTGGGTTTGTGTTGGATGCTGATGATCATACAAATATCTACATATGTTGATAGAGAAAGTTTTAAACAAACATTGTTTGGAAACTTCTGTTTACTATTGTTGAATGGAATCAAAACTACATACTACATCGGTATTCAGGTGATTAGTATCAATTCGTAGTATAGTTGTGGGTGCTATATGACAGATGTAGGTAAATCGTGTGTCCTATATGTGAAGTTGAGTATTTAAATTTCACGTGTTACTTAAAAATGTGAAAGATAATAACTAGTACCATAAAAATATATTGAGTAGGGCACTCGGCATAATGTATGCGAAAAGGAAAATTTCTTGTGTTGTATAATATGTGATGAAACCAGTTGTTTTATAATATTCTACTATTTTACTGTAAGTTATAGTTCAAATTATTTATCTCCTGCTTAATTATACGTGAAAGATACTTTCACATTTTGATTATGTTGTATAATATTATGCGTACATATTATTGTATAATTACATAACTTTCAGTGCCATTTTTTTTGTCACACATTCATAAGTAGGACATCGTTATTTTCACTGAAATTAACATACTTATACACAATATTAATTTTTAAAAAAATACTATTTATACTTATAATGATTTATTTATCAACACTAAAGTTTTTACACGTGAATGGTTATATTAAACAAATTTATAAATACATGTGGACAATTTTGAAATTATTTTTGACTAGTGATTTTTTTGATTATTACAATACATTCAATACAAAGACAAATGACAGATATAGATCGATCACAATAGTTAAAAATATAGGGCACAGTGAAAAAGTGGTGTAAATGATAAAAAAAATTGAGAGAAAAAGTGTAAAGAGAAAAGTCTGTATGGTTCAAAATATCCTAAACACCAATTATTACTAATATCAGTAGGAAACACTTGTAGGTACCATTGTTAAAAACATGCATTGACACTACTTTTCCAGTGAGCCCTTCAAACAATTAATAGCGAAAAAAAAAACTTTATTGTGATTACTAAAACTAGTCAAATATTGAAAAAATTTGTTGCTGATACTAAATTTTAGTAATTATAACAAGACAACAACAAATTTTTTTTTACCATGTATGTAAACTATATATGTAAATTCATCTATGAAACCTTTTTCGTTATTTATTATTTTCAATGTTCGTTACAAGATAAGCTTTAGGAATAAGTATATGTTAATTCTTTATTTTTTTATTTTGGAATTTTCGTAGGATGAACAAAAATACAATTTCTGTAAACAGAATAATACAAAATTATTTGTTTTGCTTATTTTTTTTAGAAAAAAGACCACTGGGTGTAGGTGACATCCTACACGCATCTATTTTAAAAATATTTATTTATAAAATTGAAAGTTTAATTTTAAAAATTTACTTAAAGGGGAACATAAAACGCTTGTAAATATAATTAATGTTGTACGCTTTACTTTCTCGGTACAAAATTCATTTTGCTCGATATATAATTTTTTTGAATAATCTGTAAAATTTGTAAACGCAAAGTAAAAATAATATGCTCGTAAAAAAAACGTAAATTAGGAAAATATAATGGACATTTAATATTTGTACTGGCCATTTAGTATTTTTTACAGTGCGTTGTCTTAAAATATCGAACATTTATTATTTTAACGCGCATAATTTATGTATAAAGTATTTCAATATAGCGTTTACATTTTCTTAGTGAGCATTTTTAAGAATTTATTTTGGAAAATTCATTAAAATATCGAGAATTTTATTAGCACGCTACATAAATGTATACTTAATATCTAGTACGTCAATTGTCAAATGCTGAGAGACACTTTTAGGCACTTTCAGATATTCTGTGCTTTAAATGGAAAAAATATATTTGAGAACTTGTTTATTGTTGCGTAGGTATTGAAAATATTGAAATATATTTTCAAAATACTGAAATCTGTTTTATATGTTTAATGATATAAATTAATCGTTGACAGTGCCTGTAAATTTGCACAAAGATGCACCAGTAAAAGTAAGTACAGTACTGCTGTTATAGTTCATCAACTGGAAGGATCTGCATATAATGATCAAATGCCTCTGTACTAATAAAATATAAAGAAATCTTTTACACACTTACCAAAAATTGCATTATGGCTTATAAGATTTGTACAAAGTATCAGAGTTGAATTTTATGAAACTTGTTTTTTTTTTGGCGACAAAATCCAACTTCTTTTTTACATGCAAATATAGTGTTTTATATACACTTGTCCTTTGTACCGGTTCGGCCATCCGGCAGAAGAAACGCATGGTTTTCAATAAGCGTTACACAGAAAGTATTTGGTATTAAATAGTATATTGTATTATTAGGAGTAAAAGTAATATTTTGTGTAGCGAGTATGGAAGTTTGCACGACGAGCGAAGCATGCGAGGCACACAAAAACACTTTTACTCCGAATGACACATATATTTTTTTTTCAAATGCACTACTTTACTTCTTATTTGCTATATCTATATAGTTTCTATGGATATTTATTTATTTTATTTCTACCTTGTGAATCAAGTCGCAAAAATGAATCTTATAAATGACAAATTAAAAACATTATTATCTCTTTTTGGGGTTACCTGAAAGCACACGTTTACGTTAATAAGGCGCGCACGCTGCATCTACTAGAGTGCGTTCCAAAACAAAGATACAGAGTAAGTGGATCCCCTACTTGGAGCACGGTCACGTCGGTCACGTGACCATATTTGCCAGAGTATTTATAAACGGCTTTGAGTTAATAAAATAACATAACCTTAAAAATAAGAAAATATCTTTTTGATACGACATTTTGATTCCCAAAAATTATTTATTGTGTGTACTACTTGTTTTATCAAGACATTTTTTTTACAATTATTACAGATTTTACTATTATGTTTTTGAAATGACGTTTTTATAAGATAAATCATCATCAAGTACTCCAATATATCGATAATTTTCAAGATTTATTTTTATTTCAAACTCGATATCTGTATGTTTCGTTGTAAAAATTTGCGTAAGACACGCAAATTCTCATTGGAGTATTTCGTACCCTACTAGCGTAGCAGAGTACGAGGAGTAAACTCTAGAGTACGTACTCCGAATTTTGAAACGTTTATAGCGTAAACCGGCGAAAACTCTCAGAGTAAGCGCAACAATTTTGGAACGGAATTTATCATACCCGATATCCCAGAGTAAGGTTTTGGAACGCACCTCTGAAGAAAGAAATTCAACTGAATTCAAGTAAATTCCACGGCAATTGTTGACTGACTAAAGTTCGCAGCTCCAGGGAACGCCTGGAATCATACATTGCAGAAAACAGGAGACATCTCCGCGATGTGATTTTCCGCACATGAAATAATATTGCTTTCATTTGTTATTGTATGAGGTTTATTTCGATATAAATATTGTTTTAAGAAACCGAATACTTTTTGTGTATAACGCTTAATTGAAAACCAAGCGTTTCCTCTGCCGGAGCCTGAATGTTAATTGCATTTCCATTATTATTTGCTGCGTCTAAAATCAAGTACAGGGTGTCTTATTTTCGATGTTTTTTAAGGTATCTCGGGTAATATTAATGATAGAGCAAAACCGTTTGCACATTCCAGGGTCAACTTTTCGAGAAAAGTTTAATAGTCACCACAGGAATTTTCGATCTTCTTTTGTTTCTGAGATACAGGCAAAAACTCGTTTTTCGCTCATTTTGAAAATATATCATATCTTATTTATTATGATAGTTAGAGAAAAAATGTTTTTACAAAAAAATACCTTTTTTTAAATAGAATAAAATGGTGTAATTATATTTTTTGGAAACTTAATAATTCTCGAGATATAACATAAACTTATGATTTTTTAAATGGGAACCTATGCTGAAAATAGTCTCGTCTTTTTGCTTATTTTATAAGCTTTTCAATGATATATAACAAGTCTACATTCTTTCGTTTTAAACATTAATAAAAGACGAATTATTAATTTATTGAGGTGAAAATATTGGAAATTATTAAGAAACAAATGAAAAAACTTATTGCAAATCATCATTTGTTTATTTTGATTCAATATCTATTAATTATGTTCTCAAAATTATTCTTAATCAATTATTTTCGGGATAGTTAAATTACTAATTATCGACGTTACAGTTGGCTTTGACATAATCCGAAAAAGATGGTTTATTATGCTTTTGAAGTAAATAAATTGAAAAAATGAGTAAAACTGAAACAAATACTATTAGAAATATACAAATGATGATCTGTAATAGATTTTTTCATTTGTTTCTTAATAATTTTAAATTTTTTCAACCCAATAAATTAATAATTATTTCTTATTCAAGTTTAAAACAAAAGAATGTAGACTTGTTATATATCATTGAAAAGCTTATAAAATAAACAAAAAGACGAGACTATTTTCAACATAGGTTTCCATTTAAAAAATCATAAGCTTGTGTTATATCTCGAGAATCACTAAGTTTTCAAAAAATCTAATTACGCTGTTTTATTCTATTTAAAAAACTGTAAAATTTTTGTAAAAACATTTTTTCTTTAACTTTTATAATAGATAAGATATGAGATATTTTCAAAATGAGCGAAAAATGAGTTTTTACCTGTAGCTCACAAACAAAAGAAGATGGAAATTTCATATGGTGACTATTAAACATTTCTGGGAAAGTTGACCCTGGAATGTGCAAACGGTTTTGTTCTATCATTAATATTACCCGGGATACCTTAAAAAAACATCGAAAATGAGACACCTATGCATATATTGTATATTCTTAACAGGAAATTCCAGGGGCGTTTTATCATTTTATGGCGATCCTTCTAGTTTTGGAAACAAACTGTATCACATTTCTAAATTGAAGAACAAATGCGCCACCACATTTCTGCTGTCTTGACTTGGATCATACGTTAAAATCTTCAGCACGACAACTTCTGCTGTGCAGACCAGGAACAGCGTCATAAAAATGGCGAGATGAGATTCGTTTTTGGATATTGTCCCGGGTGGGTAGTCTCCTCGTGCTGCTAGGTCCGGACCACCACATAATAGTTGCCATAACACCATGGTTGAAGATGAAGATGTAGATTAGTCACTTATCATATAGCACATTGCACTACAAATCACCAAATGCTTTTTTTCACACATATTTATAGCCGCGAAATTGTCAATTAAAATTTATAGAAATATGTAACATATTTCAGTGTTTTTATAATAATAAGTTTGTAACTTATTATTAATCTGCACTTGATATTATATTTTATCTTCCTGCTATTGCGATTTATTCGCGGCCAAAACTCGTGTTTACTGTTATACTCGTAACGTCTGCAGATATAGTGATCTTATTGTAGAAAGTAAAAGTAAAATGATTCAACTATTATGTAATAATTTTGACTTTCTCTACAAGCAGCCAGCCAGCTGAACGTGTATTGCCACTGCATACTGCAGTGTTTGTTTGTGGTAGTATTAGTATTCAACACATGACATATATATTGGGTGGGATTCCGTAACTCGTATGATAGTTATCGGTACCGAAAATTACATTTTATTTGACAATGATCGCGTAAATATGTCAATTATCTTATAAAAAATATGTTTCTATAGTGATAACGGAACCAATAACTATCGGACGAGTTACATAATCCCAGAGGCGTAAACTTTTTATTTTGGCTGTGGGTGCACTATTTTTATTTTAAATATGGGTACCTATATGTTTTTAAATTTGTAAATAATACAATAAAAATAACATACTTATTTTATTATACATATATTAAATTATGTATACATTTAACATAAATAAAATTAATATCTATTACAAAAAAATAAAATAATAATACTCCTAATATTAATATACAGGATATCTCTAAAACACGTAGACATGGTTTAAACACAGATTCCTGGAACCAAAATAACACGATTTAACCTAATTTACCAATATCCGAAAAACCGAAAGTGTACTGTTTAATAAAAAATTGCTTATAATGACAGTAAGCTTTGTTCAGTTTGAATGAAACTTAGGTGTCACGACAATGATACATCCAATGGTAAACTTTTCTGTCTCTGCGTAAGTGCACAGTGCAATTTTTAAAATAAATTTCGTCTAGCAATCTATCCAAATGTCAAATAACTAATTTTTTATGACAGTAACATTTGTTTATAGGTTGCCAATAATTTCTTCGCAATATCCTATAATTATTAACATATCCGTTTGTTCGGTATTTTACTGCCGTTATCATAACACGATTAAATAATGTCAGCTTACTCTTAAACAACTTAAAAAGATTGACAACTCATTTTTACAATGTATGAAATATAATTAATATGTTAGAGCGAAATTATTGTGGGTGCTTCGTACCCACACTTTTACTTTCTGTGGGTGCATATGCGTCCGTGCACCCACATAGTTTACGCCCCTGCATAATCCCATCCATTAGCAATTATCTTATTTACAATGGATTTATTGCCAAATCATTAAATACTACAAGTATCTGTACAACGTAGATTACAGAAGTAATTTGACAAAATGTTGCTAGGGCCGGTGTTAGCAAAAGACATTTAGTTTTAAATTACCAATAACAACAAGTGTAGCAAAATGAAATTTCATATTAGTTTTCTCATACTAATTAGAATTTCGACGTACTTTTTCTTGTTAAATGTGTATTTAATATTAAATAATTGTTGGTAATACCGTTAAATCTTATAATGCAATGTTTATTTACATTTTCTAAATAATATATTTCAAATAGGTCACAGAATCACTTTCTAGAAATCTGAGACCACTCATTTAAAGTAGACCACCCAATAAAATTATAGAACTTTCATCTTACTCAAAAATTAATCCCAGGAACTTTATCTAGGAATAGTGGATTAGCCAGATATTTTTTTATGATCGTGGAGGAACGGGAAATAAGTGTTCTCAAACACAAAGGCCCGTATTCTGAGCGCACTTTTATGATAAAATCGCTTTCATGGAGCTCGCTTTTACATTATATTCTTATTTATTTATTTATTTTTTGAAAATCAATCCTACAGGATAAAAATCCCAGTTACAGGACGATTATAAAGAGGTATAATAGTTATTTGTATATCAAGGCTGCGAAATCACTGTTTAGCGTACCGAGAGAAAAATTGCCGCCGAGGCCGCTTGCGGCCGAGGCAAGACAATCTCGAGGGCGCTTAAGGATTTCGCGGACAAGGTGTACACAATATTTTTTGTGCAACCGTAAAAAATATGAATTATAAATTGTATTAATTTTAAACAGTTTCATTGTAAATAGAAAGTTAGCTTTCAAGGTGGTTATGGGATTGACATTTGATAAACAAAACCATGCAATTCTCATGTGTCAAAGTGATTGTTTACCTAATTTCGCACCCGCTACCATGACAACGGTCGCGAAATCCAATTTCGCGGCCTGTATTGCGGCTGCGGAATGCTTATTTCGCGTCCGGTTGCACAAAAAATATAATATGATGCGTTGGCATAAATATAAATACACATTAGAATACAATAAAAAAATACGATGATGAACATAGCAAACAGTATACTAAACAATCAATTTAATTATGGAAAAATTGCAGAAGTGATATTTTAAATTTACGCAGTGAATCGGCATAAATATCGGACTGAAGGTTGACATTATTAATTAAATTGCAAATTTGTCGAATAGGACATTTTAATTCATAATTTGCCCGCACTCTTCTTAAATTGAAAGTCAACTTGGTTCGTGAATTTAATCTAGGTACGTTGAAAAAGATACGAGATAAAATACCACTATCGTTAACTTGACCATTTAAAAATTTATATAAAAATGTAATGGAATGTATTTTCCTCCTTATCGATAAAGAATTGATATTAAAATAATGAAGTAACATATTGTAATCGCAATCGAAACTAGGATACTGGCCGGTAACTTTATAATGATAAAGTATTAGAAACTTTTTGTTCAATGATTCAATAGCATTAGAATATTTGTCATAGGTAGGGTTCCATACAGGGGAACAATATTCTAGTTTGGATCTAACGAACGCAAAATACAAAATTTTTAACGACAATATATTTCTCAAAGATTGAGCATTTCTAATGATAAAACTAAGATTTCTATATGATGCTTTGATAATAGTTTCAATGTGAGTGTTAAATGTGAATTTTTCATCAAGTAGTACTCCAAGATCCTATAAGTTGATTCTGTGGAGAATAGTATTACCCATAATGTAGGTATGAAAGTAAACGTTTTTTTTTTTTACAAAATAGCTCATAATTTTACATTTATTAAAATTAAAGAATAAATTGGAGGAATGAGACCAAGCTAGAATACGTTTAACATCAGATTGAAAATCTATAGCGTCCTGAGTAGTATTAATTGTTTTAAATAACTTGACATCATCGGCGTACAATAATATTTCACAGAATTTAATCAAATCGATAATGTCATTTAAAACAGGATGAACAATAATGGACCAAGATTAAATCCTTGAGGAATATCCGAAGTAGCGAAATAGGGATTTGGCAAATAATTATTTAGGGTCACAGTCAATTTACGATTATGAAGATAGGAACCAAGAAAAGTAATAAGACAGGGAGAAAAATTGAAGTTATGGTCAAGTTTCTGGAGGAGAATACTGTGATCTACTTTGTCAAATTCCTTGGAGAAGTCGGTATAAAGTACATCTACTTGATTATTGTCTTGTAAGGCGTTAATTGTATACTCACAAAAATTTATCAGATTTGTAGTTGTGGATCTACCCTTAACGAAACCATGTTGTTTATCTGTTATTTTATTTTTATTGCATTGTAAATGTTATTATAGATTATTGACTCAATTTTTTTAGAAATATTAGAAGGTATAGCAATAGGTCTATAGTTCGGTATAAGCGATTTGTCTCCAGATTTAAAAATAGGACAGATATGAGACATTTTTAAAGAAGAAGGAAAAGTACTTTTAATAAGAGAAAGATTGAAAAGGATATGTAAGGGCTTGAGAAATATGGTACTACAACCTTTTATGATATATGCTGGTAAATTATCTGGACTTGGATTTCTTGGAGGTTTAAGATTGTTAATGGCTACTAAAATTTCATCTTCAGAAATATATGAAATATTTACAATATCACTCACTTTATTGGTACTGGAATCAAGATAGGAGGATAAAGAAATAGACTCTTGAGAGTAGACACTGGAAAAATAGTTAGCAAATCCTTGTACTATACTTTCAGTAGTGTAGTGTGCTCGTCATCGCCTAACTTCATTGTACCAAGGATTCTTGTTGTACGCTTTTTGTTGTTGTGTTGTTGATGAAGGACCAGAACTTGGAAGAATCAGTACAAATTGAATTCTCAACGTTGCGAACATATTTAGCATATTCAACGTTAATTTCACGTTCTATTAATTGCTGTAAGTCCTCTTGTATTCAACGTTATAACAATCAAGTTTATGAACTCGATATAAATTCCTATATTTTCTTCTAACTTAATATTATCAATTATAATTTTATTGAACCATGGTGGAAATTTTGAAAATTTCTTTTTAGATTGTGGAACACATTGATCTATGATGGTGGATAATATTTCATAAAATTTGTTAAATGCATCGTCGACATATTATCGTATTGAAATAAACAATCCCAATTTACATTTGACAATAAATTATAAACTTGATCGAAAATTATAAAATGTCGAGTTGCTATAGGAAGAATTAGAGATTTTATTGCACGTGCAGAGAGGCATGTTTATATGTTTAGTGCAGGATGATGATCATCTTCATCAACAACAAAATCAAAACTGCGTGTGACATTTTCAAATCTGGAAATGACATTTTTGTTTCCACATGTAATGAAGTCAATAAGTTGAGATATATTAAAGTGACCGATTATAACAAAATTATTTCGCAAAAGAGGAAGAAAAGACTCAAGGCATTCAAAAACGTAGATCATATGTTAGAGAGAAATTGGTGGAGGGATATAAAGTACTATTATGTATAAAGGAGGGTGAGAGGGGAACAAAAGTTTAACACAGATTATATCAGATGTTGAATTCGGATCAAGTTGAATTTCAACTGCGGAAGACTTAAATGTAGATTTCACAGCGCCAAGAATCCCATCACCTTGTTTATTACCACTGCTGTCTTTCCTAAGTACATTATAGTTATCAGTCAATAATTCAGAATTATAAAGATTATCTTTCAACCACGATTCCGATAAAGCTATTATGTCAAAAGTATTAGTTAAAATATTATTATAAAAATGATCTATCTTGGTATTCAAACCTCTAATATTCTGTTAGTAAATGTGGAGCATTGAATGTAAAATTGACAATGTATAGTGAAGAGTTTAACTTATATAAAAACAATAAAATACAGACCTTGAAGTAACACCTTGTGAATAAGTCTATTCATGTAAAAGAGCAACGAACTAAAGCAAATAATATATGCAAAAATATATGTTGTTGTTTGCTATGAGGAGTTTGCTCCATAAAAGTGCTTTTATTATAAAAGTACGCTCGGAATACGGGCCAATATGATTGCGGGAAATAATTTTTGTCACAGTTAATTATCATGGACCACTTCAAAAATACCATGCATAGCCGCCCACATAGTAACGTCAAAAATTTAGAATACACAATACGTAGTTAAAAATGTCTTAAGTCTTATAGTATTTGAGAAATCGTGGATCCAACATACACACACACACACACACACACACACACACACACGCACGCACACACACGCACGCATGCACGCACGCACACACGCACGCACACACGCACGGACGCACGCACGCACACGCACACACACAACACACACACGCGCACACGCACACGCACACAATATAAGTATTTATATAAATTTTCGGTAAATAATATTTAGATGATTTTTTTCCGGTTGTCCAATTGTTACCAAAACTTAATCAACTCTTCCCATTATTGTTAGATTGAGGAATCCGTAGTTAAAAATGTCTTAAGTCTTATAGTATTTGAGAAATCGTGAATCCAACATCCAAACATCCGCACACACATCCGCACACATCCGCGCACACACACACACACACACATCCGCACACACACACACACACATCCGCACACACACACACACACACACACACACACACACACATCCACGCACACACACACACATCCGCGCACGCACACATACACACACTTTCACACACACACATACGGACATCATCGTAAAAATGTTATAATCGGATTCTAGGGACCTTAAAACGTGCTTATTCACTAAAATATTGATATGCGATTTTTAGCATAAATACAATACCTCTCTTAGCGAGAGGTAATATCGACCTATGGTTTCAAAATTTGAAATCCTCACTGAGAAGTAATAAATAAATAAAATTGGATTTGGAATTTTAAAACAGGTCTTTTTGGTGTTGTTACTAAAAAACTTGTAGAGATGCGAATTTGGTGACATCATCACCATCCAATTTTACAAACAAAATTATATAATTACTCCAATTTTGAGAATATTTGAAGAAATAATGAAATTTTTAGAAAATGGACTAACTTTACGTTTTTCAATAAAATATTAAAATATGTATGTATATAAGCAAAGAACTATTTTCTTAAAATAGTTATAGAGCTTACAAATGCAATATGATAAATAACGCTGAGTATTTATATAACATTTTGTATTCTCGCAATAATAAATAACTATGATTACAACAATCGTTTTCTATTTCAGAAAACGTGTTTCTGCTTCTGAGACGGTGAGCAGCCACTGGCAGTGTTGCACCTGCGGCAAACAGCTAGTTTCCACTCCCGCGAACGGCTCCAATTCTGCAGCAGGTGGCAAGAAGACCAAGTGGAGCGTGTGCGCGCGGTGCGATGGACTCGCGTGCCGCGCTGGCTGCGGAAGCTTGGTGCACGGCGCCTGGCTCTGCAACCAGTGCCAAACTCATGAAGACACTGTGGTTTCCTTTGCAAAACAAGGGCAGGATTGCTTCACTAAGATACTGACTTCTGTGCAGGGTGAGAGTGTGGATATTATTTATTTAATAGAAAGGTGTACAGTGTACTCGTATGTGCACTACAGATAGGGAAAACTACAATATAACATAATTGAAGGGGGAATTTAAGTGTCAAAATTAATATATATATATATATATATATATATATATATATATATATATATATATATATATATATATATATATAAATTTTTTGTAAGATAATGTTCTGTGTACTAAGCTCAGTGTTTTACCAACGGTATAAGCATTGGTCTATGGTATGTGTGAAAATAATCCAGACATAGTTGAAATATAAAGTCAAAAATGAACCTAATTTTATGTGTAGATAAAAAAGTACAAGAATTTAATGTTTTTGACTATGTTGAAGGGTCAGCGTTTAGCATATATTTGTACAAAATGTACTGGTACATCGTACAATTTTTATTGGAAAAAACTATTTAGAAAGACTGAATTTAATAGGCATTGTAGAAAATATATGTACATACAAAGTAGCACAATTATTAAATTAATATATTATAAGTAGATATTTAATGAATATGAGTAAGGTTCAAATAAAATTTTACTGCTGTTGCAATACGATGGTATGCGAAATGTGAAATCTAATTATTGTAACTATACTTTCTTTCTTTGTATTTCTCCATATTATATTTGCATTATACATATCATTATTTATTTTCTTGTGTACAAATCACACATTAAGTATACCTACTTCCTAAAATTTCTGTAATTATTCTCAATAAAATTTATAAATAATCTTATAAAAAATGCCTATAATATTTTCTGTTGACAATGATGAAAAAGTTGCCGAAGAACTAAAGCACTTTAAATAGAAAATAAATGGAATTTAGAACTCTTTTTTAAAAGAATGGTATGAAGAATTGATAGTGCAGAAATTATAACAAAAGCTGATGTAACGGCTTTCTAAAAGTTTATGAATTTATTCAGATATTTTAGGTATGAATTATTAATTTTAAAATACAATTGAGGGGGCTTAGTAGAAAAGTGCTACAATCGTTTTTTACCTCTCGCTAAGAGAGGTATTGTATTCATGCTAAAAATCGCATATCCAGATTTTAGTGAATAAGCACGTTTTAAGGTCCCTAGAATCCGATTATAACATTTTTACGATGATGTCCGTATATATATATATATATATATATATATATATATATGTGTGTGTGTGTGTGTGCGTGTGCGTGTGCGTGTGCGTGTGCGTGTGCGTGTGCGTGTGCGTGTGCGTGAGCGTGAGCATGAGCGTGTGCGTGTGCGTGTGCGTGTGCGTGTGCGTGAGCGTGAGCGTGAGCGTGAGCGTGTGCGTGTGCGTGTGCGTGTGCTTGTGCGTGTGCGTGTGCGTGTGCGTGTGCGTGTGCGTGTGCGTGTGCGTGTGCGTGTGCGTGTGCGTGTGCGTGTGCGTGTGCGTGTACGTGTGGGTGTGCGTGTTCGTGTTCGTGTTCGTGTTTGTGTTTGTGTGTGTGTGTGTGTGTGTGTGTGTGTGTGTGTGTGTGTGTGTGTGTGTGTGTGTGTGTGTGTGTGTGTGTGTGTGTGTGTGGATGTGTGTGTGGATGTGTGTGTGGATGTGTGTGTGTGTATGTTGGATTCACGATATCTCAAATACTATAAGACTTAAGACATTTTTAACTACGGATTCCTCAATCTAACAATAATCGGAAGAGTTGACTAAGTTTTGGTAACAATTGGACAACCGGAAGTAGTAGTTACAAGAAAAAAATCATGTAAATATTATTTATCGAAAATTTATGTAAATACTTATATTAAAGAATGTTAAATTCTTTATTCGATAAATATAAATTCATTATTATATCTTCTATAGATTTAGAGATAAAGAAATACATATAAAATAATTTGATGTAAAAATTCTCAAATCAAACTACTTCAAAGTAAGAAATTCAAATGTTTGTAATTGACACGTAAATGTCACTGTCAAAAATATTTGTATGCCGCTGTCAAAAATATTTGTACATTATTATGAAGATTATGAAAATAAAAAAAAGTCAACAACGCAAAAGAGTATACGTAAAAAAGAATATAAGAGGAATTTGCGAAAAATTTACGAATATAAAGAAAAAGAAAAGGAAAGTAGAAAAAGAAAATTTCAGGATATTGAATATAAAGAAAATGTATGTATTGTAGGTACATAATTTATATTAAAATATCCCATAGATTTTGCAAATATATGTGAGAATTATTTTGTAGTGAGACATGAGTATATGTATTTGTATTTAAAATATTTTTCGTTTTATGCGTACAACCAGGTAAAATATCTGGCGAGAGGTTATGTGCTGGCCACATCAGATTTTTTTATTTTATTTCACAAAAATCATATATATTAGATTCGTGTTTATGGAGAAAAAAATTACCAGAGTTTGTTTAGAATATTTAGAATTATGTAGATTTTTCTATTAATGTTTAATAGTAGATATTGTTTTATCAGATTCTATAATATGTAATTTCTGTATATTATTTTTCTATTGAACCCTTTAAGGTAACGCTTTTATAAAAAATGATTAATTTACATATGTATTTTATTTAAAAAGGGATTTTTTTTATTCCTGGGCAATCCGCGCTCGCGCATGCTCTTTTGTTATGTTTGATTGTTTGACTTCACGTGCAGTGGCGTTGCAAGAAGCGATTGGTCTTTTGTGCAAACCAAAAATAAAAAAAGCCATTAAGGATACAACTTTTAGTAGATTTTAAATATTTTCCTTCCTAAGTCTTAAAAAAAATACTTGTGTCCAATGCGCCCTCCTGTCTCGCGACTCGCGAGCCCGTGTTCACTGCACCACCGATTTATGCGTTTCTACTTGATGATGCTAATGGTGTCACTCTACTTTCTTCATCATTCTATTTCTCCCTTAGAGTCGACAAGAATATCTCTCTCTTTTAGGGCGTTGCAAGCAATTTCCAACAACTTCATTAATTTTTTTCTCAGATATTATTACTTAATTTGTTGCAAATATAACAAAAAATAGGAGTCAAATTTTTTTTTATCAAGATTGGTATATAAATAAAATAAATATATCATCACGGCTTATCATCCATTGCTGGGTGTGCCAAGTGCCAATCTCTTTGTACCGTTGATTGAAAAATACAAATGAATTTTTGAATCCACGTTTGTTCCCAGATATCGGTAATGATGTAATATTTGCACCGTGCTGGCGCTTACTAGGCGTCACCTCACGGACACTCATTGCTGGCGTGGAGAGTGCAGCAAGGGGTTAATTTTGTGTGATTTAAAATTCCAAATATTTGTCGTCGGTCGGGATCGAACCCGGTACCAAAGATTCGCGATCTAACACTCAGGCACGCGGTCACGAGACTCCTTTGGTAGTTATTCATTTGATAACACGACTTGTACCATGTGATTAGTATTAGACACAAATTTTATATGCTGGCGTAAATAAATAAAAAAAATATTTGATATTGAAAAAAAAATTAATCTAAAAAATCAGTTATGCTGTTTTTGATTTGTTTATAAAAAAGTACCTTGTTACCATAGCTCATTATGGTATTGAGTACTTTAATGAATAAATTATGGTCCAAGGCCTATAATGAAAGTCCTTAGAGTACTCAAATTGAGGACGGCAGCATATAAAAAAAATAATATCGTAAAAACCCTCATTGTACCATTAAGACATAGCTAACTACTTTTTCTTTGTGTTGTATTGTGGAACTATTGGTTAGTTAATATTCTACAAACGCTTTATCAATTTAAATCATTATTGTTTGTGGAAATAATTTGAGAAACATATGGCATCAAATTTGAAAGGTATACAAAGTTTACTTTCTACTACTTAAACACTTAAAGTATTTTACTTATTAACATTAAAAATATATATTAGGAGCGCCATAATTTGTGAAATATTTTTTCTAAAATTCCAATTTTGATTGCAGAACGAATGGCAAAGTGTTCTGCAGCCTCATCTAGTTCTCCTAACAAGAAGGATGTGTCAGTCCCTCAAGTCATTCAACCGGCCGTTGAAGATGGAGAGGAGCATGAAATCGTACGTGAATTCATCGAACGCCTCGTATGCGGAATGCTCGGAACGGATGTGGACGACACTTCCGTAACTAGGACATACAGAGATCCAGAATGTACGTATTACACCTGTTGTTTTACGCTCGTATTGTTGAAAATTAAAAGTGATATTAAATGATTTCATATTTAGGTTTATTGCAGTGAAAGTGTGGCGCTGCTATTTTTAGAGAAAATTTATTGATTTTATTCCAAGCTGTAAACGCTGTCCCTAGACGTTCATTATTATTGTATAATAATATCGATGCTATTCATATACAGTTCAATAAACTAAATTAATCTGTGTACTAATTTAGTTCCTTTTATTCAATATTTTATAAAATTATTTTTCTTTCTTTTTAGAATTTTCTTTACTAATAGAATTCCAACGTTACAACTTTTACGTAAAAATGTATAGTAATGGTCATAAATACTAGGGTCACTGTAGAATTATTGAGAATAAGAAAATCAGGTAGACCGTGGAAAACAAAATTTGCATTATTATTTTAAACAGTTATTTATCTATCATTTGAAATTTATTTAATTAGAACTTAGATATCAAAATTTTATAGGATCGTTGTGAGTGAAATAAGAAATTAACCAGAGAATAATCTTCAGTGTTTTGGTGCAAAAATATAAAAATAATACCCGCCATACTTACCTGATTTGGCAATGAAGGATTTTAGCTGTTTTTGGGGTAGAGGGTTTACGTCTGAAGAAGAGACCTATGCATTTCATGATTATTTTGAAAGCATTGCAACAAAATATTGGTTAGAAGCTTTTAAGAAGAGGAAGAAAAAAATAGTGTGGTGTTATTATTGAAGCGAGTTACTTTGAACATATTTAAAATAAAATAATAAAATATATAATAAATAAATAATATGAACCATATACCTTATTCTGAATAAATCTAGCTTGACCCTCTGCACTTGCAGGCGACCAATAATTCTCATTTCGTGGAAAAATATATTGATTAATATATTCATTCCGTTTATGTAAATTTTTTTATGCCCAGTTGCACTGACGTAAAAAAATTTAAGTGACCCTTAAACAAAATATTGGAGATCTGAATTTTAATAGCAATGCATAATTTCATTTCGATGCAGATGCAATATTGTCAATTTAAGAAAGGCTTAAAATTTTAAATTACGTTGGTGCAGCCGACCTTATACATACGACTTCGGACTAACTTAGAAGTACCAGCTTTAAATACATATTTTTTTACAATTTAAAACTTATTGGGAATATTTTATTTAAAAAAATTGCGTATGCTTCCACAGTCTGAGTCATGAGAAATATTCGTTTTCTGGGAATGGACTGTGTCATATTTTGAGTCAGAGCTCAACGTTTGTCCGCAGTCGTATGGGGCATCTTCAGGAGCAAGGGGGATAGTACTGTCTTAAACAAGGTTACCCGACGTGTCAACCACGCTAGAGGCCGAGTTTAAGCATTCAAACATTCAAACCTAAGGTATGGTTTCGCTATGTAGATGACACGTTTGTCATTTGGTCACATGGTCCGGAAAAACTCACTTTGTTCCACGAATACTTAAACAGCATACACCCGGATATTCAATTCACCATGAAGGTAGAAAATAACAGAACTCTCCCCTTCCTTGATGTTCTGGTTAATCGAAAACCCAACTGACAGTTAGGGCACGCTGTTTATAGAAAACCCACCCACACTGATAGGTATCTCAATTTTAATTCTCACCACCATTCCTCGCAGAAACTCTCAGTAGTCAACGCTCTCGTACACCATGCCATCAAAATCTCTGAACCTGATATCCTACAGCAGGAGCTTAACCACATCAGACATAGTTTAATCCAGAACAACTATGACGTAAAATTAATCAATAATGTAATTCATAGACAATTAAACCCTTTACCCAAAAAACCCGTGGATACTTCGTTCGAAACATTCTCGGATAAAATAGGTAGAATTCTTAATAAAAACAATATTAAGGTCTTTTTTAAACCTCCACAAAAAATCTCAGAAATACTCCCCCAAACTAAAGATAAACGCGAACCCTTGTCGTCACCCGGTGTTTATAGTATTCCTTGGTCTTGCGGCACAGTATACATAGGTGAAACAGGAAGGAGTGTTCACACTAGATTGTCAGAACACAAACGCTGTCTGCGTAATGGTAAGGTATTAACATCTGCGGTCGCAAAACACCAACACAACACAGGACATAACATCTTATTTGAAAATTCCTGCATTTTAGCTCCTGTCCCTGAGTTCTACAGACGTAAATACAGGGAAACTTTAGAAATATGGAAACATCCTAATAACATCAATCGGGATGATGGTTATTTCTTGAGCCACATGTGGAAACCGGTGATTCTCGGAACACGACACGCCCAATCTACCATTACGAACTCGATTCCCATTGGTCCTCATTAGCTTTGCTCATCTACCGTATCTTTAGATTAGTATATAACTGCCTTCTCGGCCTTCCTTTCGTCACTTGGTTTATTTGGCCTCTAGCGTGGTTTACACGTCGGGTAACCTTGTAAACTGAGTCTCCCCCTCTTGTTGCTTAAACTCGGCCTCTAGCGTGGTTGACACGTCGGGTAACCTTGTTTAAGACAGTACTATCCCCCTTGCTCCTGAAGATGCCCCATACGACTGCGGGCGAAACGTTGAGCTCTGACTCAAAATATGACACAGTCCGTTCCCGGAAAACGAATATTTCTCATATTTTATTTTATTTTATTTTAATTATTAAAAATACTTGGTTTTAAGTTTCACAATTATTTTATTTGATAACTAGTTTCGCTACAACATTAGCATCATCAGATCTTCCTTACCGTATAATTATAAATATATATATATATATATATATATATATATATATATATATATATATATATATATATATATATATATATATATATAATTATACGGTAAGGAAGATCTGATGATGCTAATGTTGTAGCGAAACTAGTTATCAAATAAAATAATTGTGAAACTTATAAATAATAAAACTTATAAACTTATATATATATATATATATATATATATATATATATATATATATATATATATATATGTCTAAATTATATGAAATAAATATAAATGAAATGTCAATATGTCAATATAAGGAAGATCTGATGATGCTAATGTTGTAGCGAAACTAGTTATCAAATAAAATAATTGTGAAACTTAAAACCAAGTATTTTTAATAATTAAAATGAATAATAAGTTTCACCATGTAAGAGCTGACACAATTAAAGAAATTATTGGGAATATAATTCTAGTTTGTTTGCATACATTATATATGTCTATAACATTATAATATGCTATTAACAACAAGCTTGACCATTACATGTTTTAAATACTAATTAATATTTGTCTAAATGCCTAATGCTTGTTCATTATCACTAACACTACTAACTTTATTGCAGATGTCGCTATGTTTGACACTTATCATGGAGACATAAGTGCAGCTCTCTCAGACTTGGGATTGGCCCTTCACGTATATATGGCTAGTGAGTAAAAGTAAAACATTATAATTCAGAAAAAATGCATGAGAAAGTACCCCAAGCCCATAAACTCGCTGGGAAGCCCAAGAACTACGATCATAATTGCCTGGTCAACACGAGCAATTAAAAAAACCCGAATGTTAGTCGAATTCGCTCATGTAATTCTAAAAATTATGTTAAAATATAAAATTATTTGTTAAAGTTCTTATCACAATTAAAAATTATAAAATGTTGAAGTTAGTTTATATTATTTATTTTTTGATTAACATTTAACATAGGCATGTACGAGGGCGGTTCGGGCGCTTTCTGAAAAAATTTTACTAGTAGGTCTTGGGTGGCAGGTGGCAGTGACATTGTTATTGTTTTCTTGATTGTTTCAAATGTTCTTCTTTTGAGATTTGTTAGTAATAGTTTTATCAAGATCTAATTAACACAAAAATAGCAATTAGTTGTTTTTATTAGAACAAGAGTAAACGAGAATCAGAATGGAAGTGTCCCGAATAGAATTTCGTGCCATGATTTTGTATGCCTTCAAAAGAAACTTAACGTTTGAGCAAAGTCTTCAAATTTTGGTCGCGGCTTTTGGTAATACTGCCCCGTCCTTATCAACCGTTAGTTATTGGTACCGTGAATTAAACGTGGACGATGCTCGTTAGAAGATGATCCCAGAACAGGACGACTTGCAGAAGGTGTTTGCTGCAATGCTATTTTGGTGATAGCATGCAGAATTTTGGCGGGGGGTTGCTCGGGCGCCATCGGCCGGTTAGCAGGTTTGGAGATAGGGTTAATTTATAAAGAACACAGTTGAGTGTGGTGTTAACTAATGGATCAAATTGAGTGATGGACGTGCGAATTTGTCAGAATTACGGGTTGTAGATGCGGGGATTTCAAAGATCAGTATAGAAGCGTGTCAGGGCGGTTTCAGCGTGACCGACGCCAGGCGTAGCGACGCAGACTTGACGTCTGTAACGCCCGGGTTTACACGCCGGCTGCGTCGGAACGTTAAGTCGGTAAAACTCATGAGTTTCTATAAACGACTAGATACGCGTAAATGGTGATTTTAGTTTTTTATCCGCTGTCGGTGCCAGTCGTAGTGGCTCTGGATGTTTTCAGGGGCGCCTTCCGAAGATACGTTAGCGCACGCACAGCAAGCGTTGCAGCGTAGGGCGTATGAATCTTACAACTAGTCATTAAAGACTTCTAGACTAGAACCAGTGGGTATAAAGTACTTTTCCTACAACAGTACTTTTCACGCACTCATTACAGTGTGTAAAGTGTCACTTTTCAAGCACTAGTGCGTGAAAAGTACTTTTCACGCACTAGTGCTTGAAAAGTAAATAAGCGTTGCTAGGCATTAAAATTCGGTTAATTTACCTCTCAAGTATATAATTAGTTAGTAAATAATAATAAAAGTAATAAAATTTATTAAGAAATTTGAAGATACACTGTAAATGAAACAAAACTAATATATTTTTTAACAGATTGAGTACTGATCTAATTTTGTAGAACATTAACATTTTTTTTTTCATGTATTCTAACGTAACCTAATTTTTAATATTAATATTAAATATACAATTTGTACATTATAAAAGACTAACCATCGTCTGTCTGAGATTCTTCCAAGTGTTTAAGTTACATTTTGTACAATGTTATGAGAAAGAGTACTAACAGTATTTGAAGCTGCTGGATGCCTGTACACTCTGTATTATGAGAAACATCAATACCATTTCGGTTGTAGGAAAAATGTTGTATGCAACACGTGTGTAAAATAGTATTTTTTGTCTCGTGCTACAATTTCCGCATTCGGCTGCGCCTCATGGGTAAAACATCGCACTCGACCAAAAAAGTATTACTTTACACACTTGTTACATAAATAACTATTATACTCACTGCTAGAATGAAACAACTCGTACGGAGAACTTACGATGTTTTTAAAGACGGAATACTTTGCTCACCTGGAGGTCGGTTTAGGATTTGACAAATTATACACTGTCAGAAATGTTGACAGGAATTGTCGCAATCATCTGTCTCTCTGCACTCTCAGGCCCTGCTTTTATACAGATTTTCTAATTAAACTAGTATAGATTTGTTTATTGATAGTAACAACAATAGTCAATTTTAGATTACGTCATAATGCGTCAGAACTCAAAAATTATACCACATGATTGTAGAGTAAAACGGGAAGCAAATTGTGGCTCAGACCACCATCATTTATGGTAGTGGCAAAATTTAATTATGCCTTTTGGTCATAAGCTCTCATCAGAAAAAATAATACAACAGAAGATAAAGTAATGGAAACCATAGACAAAGAAAGATTTAAACTGTATCTACTAAAACAAGATAGTATACAATACCTCTTCCAACAAAGACTCGACGTGCAAATGAATAACACAGAATTTAAAGACAACATCGAAGAAGAACATCGCGATTTGAAAGAAATGATTAAAAAACAGCGAGGGAAGTATTAGGGACGGAAGATAATAAAAAAAAAGAAAAACTAATCCACCATGGGTAACAGAGGAAGTAAAACAAATGATAGAGAAAAATAATTATGCTTACAAAAAATGGCTAACTAAATCCATTTCCAATAGACAAGAATATCAACATAATAACAAAAAAACGGAGAACTGAGGAAAAAATAAAATTAGAAAAGAACGCTAGGTGGGAACAGAAATGCATCCAAATTGAAAATTGTATAGGAGGAAAAAGAACTACAGAGGTATGGAAAACCATCTGACATATGAAGACAAACACTGCAAATAAGGTTATGGACAACATGATACCTATATCGAAATGGAAAAACCACTATGAGCAACTACTGGTGGAGAGCAGAGCACAATATCGAAACGAAATATCAGATATAAACAACACAAACATAGATATGGAGGTAAGGGTCACCACCGAAGATGTTCATAAATAATTAAGGAAAATGAAAAATGGACGTTCTCCGGGACCAGGAAATTTACCAGTAGAGTTACTAAAAGCAGAAGGATCTGGTCTAATTGAACAATTGGCACAATTTATGAGTCAATGTTGCCATCAAATTAAAATACCATTAGAATGGAGAACCTCACATATAGTTTCTATTTTTAAGAAAGGCGATCGAAAAAATCCTAATTGCTACAGAGGCCTAAGGGTGAATTGTAAAATGGGAAGATTGTTTAGAAAAATTATGAACGACAAGATAAGAGAAAATCTCGGAATGAATGAACACCTACTGTATATAGTAATGGAAATGTACAGAGATAATGTTGGACAAATTAAGAAAAGACAGCAACTTTCTGAGGCTATGAAAATCACAAAAGGACTGCGATAGGGGTGCAGTATGTCTCCCCTTCTATTTAATCTGTATGTAGAACTAGCTTTGAGAAGGTTGAAAGCATATTATCACGGAATGGGGATACCAGTTGAAAATCAAACACTTTTTACTTTAACTTTTGCCGACGACCAAGTGGTTTTGGCTCAGGACTCTTATGATCTCGAATTTATGGTCCGACGACTATATAAAGAGTACGAAAATTAGTGCATACAAATAAGATTACAAAAGACGGTGTACCAGGTTGTAAACTCAGACGCAAAGGTTGAAGTCTTAATTAATGACAATGTCGAAGTCCAACAAGTTGAAAACTTTAAATACCTTGGGGTACATATTGATAAAAATGGTTTGGGGAACACAGAATAAACCAAAGCCGAAAAATAATAGGATGTCTATAAACTCTGTATGGTGGGACAAAAATATCTCGAATAAACATAAAAAACGTATAGGCCAATCTATGGTCGAATCTGTACTTTGTTATAATGAGATGAAAAGGAGACTCACAGCAGTCGAGATGGATTATGTAAGAAGTCCCAGAATCTTCAGATTGGAGAGAAATTAAAACTAGAATGAATGCTAGAGAAACAGAAATACAAAGAATTGAGAGGAGAAGTTTAAAGTGGTTCGGACATCTTCTAAGAATGCCAGAGGAACGCTGGCCGAAGAAAATATATATATGGAGACCGCCCGGGAGAAGAAAAGAGGACAACCAAGGCGGTCATGGAATGAAGGCATCAGACATGCCATGGAGGAGAGAAATCTAGAAGAAGCTCATGCCATGAATAGAGAGGTTTAGCGGAGGGGAACAGGAATACGGCAAGAAGCTGTTCACAATATGCAATAATTATGTATTATCATTATCATAAATACTCATATGTATTGTAATATTGTAATTGTATCTGTAATATATATATATATATATATATATATATATATATATATATATATATATATATATATATATATATATATATGTTTCCTTTGAAACAACCAGCGCTTTTTTGGGCAAACTAACAACTTTAGAGATAAATGTTTTATACCAAAAATGATCAAAAATAAGGGCATAATGTATCAATAGTAACAAACCGAATATTTAACTAGTGGTTCTCAAACGGTAGAACAAAATTATATTTTTTTAAATGGCACCCTATATAATTTTTTAGCCCTTTAAATAGAATATTATTTTCTGATTTCAACGATATAAATATAGCATAGGGTCGTATAACAATTATTTCTAGAAAAATGGCATTAAAAACTAGAAATAATGTAATAAAAAAAATGGGTTTACTACTAGCGTAACCTGTGTATTGTATACCCTAAAGGGCGCGAGCAGACACGTGACTCGGGCGTCCTTGACGTGCTAGGAATCAGCTGATTTGTGTGCGCATGTCGTTTTGACAAGAACAGTGTCACTTTGACAAGATCAATGTTTTGACTTATTTTGATTTTGAAATATTAAAATGTTATTAATGTACAATTTTCAGGCAGTAAAACACATGAAATTAAAAATAATAACTTCTCAACAGTTCAAAATTAAAATAAGTGAAAACATTGGTCTTGTCAAAGTAACATTGTTCTTGTCAAAATGACAAGCGCACACAAATCAGCTGATTCCTAGCACGTAAAGGACGTTCGAGTCACGTGTCTGCTCGCGCCATATTGTAATATTATAACATTATTTTTAATACCATTTTTCTCGAAATAATTATTATACAACCCTAAACCATATTTATATCATTGAAATCAGAAAAAAAATCTTTCTCTAATGGGCTAATAAATTATATACGATACAATTTAATAAAATATAATTTTGTTCTGCCGTTTGAGAACCACTGGTCGAATTTTCAGTTTGTTATTATTAATAAATTAGCCCCTTATTCTTGATCATTTCTTGTATATAACATTTTTTTCTAAAGTCATTAGTTCGCCCAAAAAAGCGCTGGTTGTTTTAAAGGAAACCCCCCGTATATATATATATATATATATATATATATATATATATATATATATATATATATATATATATATATATATATATATATATATATAATTTACAAGGCTGATGGAGGAGTTTTGAAAAACGGAATTTTCGTTGTTTTGAAATATGGTTTCAACCAATAAAGAAGTGTAATATGGTTAGGGGTGAATACTTTAAAAAACAATAAAGTTTTTTCTTCAGAAAAATTTATTTTTGCTAAAAATTTCCAGAACAATCCTCGTAATAACAATTTTTGGGCCTACATATTTCAATAACCTTTTTTTGGAAAAATGCGTACTGATTTTGTGATCTTGTTAAATTAGTAATAATAAAACACATATGTAAAACATTTCAATAAGGCCTAAGTAAATTGTTTGTGGATTACATAAATAAAAAAAATATAAAAACGTAATACTTGAGAACATTTATTAAAAAAAATTCTTTTGTATGGTACACGATCGACTAACTACTGGATTTCAACTTGGAATAGTGAAAAAACGGACATACAAAGTTTTGAAACATAAGTTATTTGTCAGCCATCAGGCACCGTTTTTTTTTGCATAAACGGAATCAAAGTAATGCCGCTGTCGTATATTACACATAACCACTCTGTGCAGTAGTTAGATAAACAGAGTAGCGTAGCCAGAATCAAAACAAGAGAGGGACCAAGGGAAATAAAATATAATGAATTTTGACCATTTACATAATATTAGTAGTATAGAATAAAAATTTTAAAAGATGTCCGATCAAGGACATTTACCAATTGAATGAATTAAGATTTTGTTCTGTCAAATTCAGTAGTGTCATTCATTTAGTTTTTATGAGGGTACATTAGATACTACTGTTATTTTATTGGGTATTATAAAAATATATGTTATAGTAAAAGGATTCAAAATTCAAAACTAAGTCAACTGGTAAGTTTATTAGCAAAGGTAAAACCAAATATGTGAAAAATAAGATACTGACACAATGTCAGTGGCACTGACAGAAAATAAAGTTATTCGCACGGCTATGAATCAAGGTAATATATTTGAATTAATAAATAAACTTACGTTACAGCGAAAGTATTGTCAATAACGAGCATCGTTTTAATATGGAATGTCTAACTTGCTCGAAACAATATAATTTTTTGGAAGACAAGCGTGTTACATCCATTCTTATCGCACTTGCTTCGGGTGAGAGAGATAAATATACGCCGATATGTTAATTCGCTCATGATTCAGATGACCTTGACATCTTTCAAAAATTTTACTTTACATAGTTCATTTCAAAAATGTAATTTTAAATAATAAAATTCCTTTTTCAGAAATGTTGAAATACAATATCATTACATCAAAGAATTTAAAAAATTTAAGTACGAATAAGAAAGAAATAATAATTCTTTATTGTATTTAACTTATTACAAAGTATAACAATTGATATTTGATGAGGGTGAATCAGTTTTTACCTTTTATATTTTCGTAATATTTTTACGCTGCGTTGATGGAGATGAGATGATAGGACAGTCACAAACATCCAAGCCCCTGGTGGGAATCGAACCCACGACCCCAAGAACCGAGCGCTGCAGAAGCACGCTGCCTCAACTCACTCGGCTTGACTGTTTTGAGGTCTAGGGTCAGGCTTGGGTAGAATTTGTCCATGATTGATCGCGAAACAATTTTAGAGAAATCACCAAAGAGTTAGAAGAATTCGCTCCAACAGATGTAATTCTAATAATTATATTAAAATATAAAACTATTTGTTAACTTTCACATCAGAACTTATGTTTTATAAACATAAGTTATTTTTTACCTTCTTCGTTACAATTTAAACACTTATTTTTTTGTGAATTGCGTATTTAAAGAAAAAAGTTAATTAGAATTTTTTTAAAAATGCCCAGACTTATCCTGAGATAAGACGAAAAACATTAATTTTGTTACTAAAGATGATATTTGTCTCGCACAATGAATATTATTTAAAATACCTATGATATTTAATTTTTGTGTACATTCATTATTCGAAGTATTATTATCGGTAAAATTGACATAGATTACTATATGAAATGTAATGTATTCTCCTTCACAAATGATTCAAAGATAATATGGCAGGAACACGTGAACCAATGTTCAATGTCTACCTGTAGGATATTACGTAACATATATTTAATTAGCGGATCATAAAAAAACAATAATGAGTTGAGTAGAGATAAAAACTTGGACCAAAATACAATTGTATCTCATAATAAAAATATATTTCTATGTATTGGTGCATATAACAAACGACATGTGAAATTCTTTTAATTAGATTGGATATTATCACTAATGTGATGTAACTCGCCAAATTTGTTAAATGTGACGTAATGAACTTCGTAGTTTTAAATTGAACACATTTTGTATAGTTATGTACCTATATTTGATAGTTTTATATTTACTTATATAGTATGACTAGCGAATGAAAGTTGACGTTTAGACTATTTAATAGATGTAGTTTCTTTTGAAAACATTTCCATATATTTGATTTGAAAGGAAACTGACCCTTACGTATTCCGTTACAGAAGATTAGAATTGTACTCAATACCAGGAGGCATTTAAAATGACCTTAGCAACAGGATTCAAGGATGTATTTAAAACATTTAATACCGCAAATACTAGTTCGTTCGTCTCAGGTGTAAGCAATCCACGAGTCGGAATTACTGTTAGAGGAAATTTAAAATAATCCTATTTCATAGAATTGCCAAACTAAATAGTTTAAAGATCAAAATATTTTATTATAATCAACCTCGTAATCAACATAAACGAAAAATGTTTAAAATATTTTAAAAGCACCCTTGTTTGATATTCAGTCGGCCATCTATTTTCTTCCAGACATAGTAATGTATTTCTGTGTTTTCCTAGTCCAGTATTTAAATGAGTTCATGCAAAAAATTCAACTTTATCTACAGGTGTCCCAAATTAAATGGTATACTGGGATCTCGGAAACTATAAGGTCGGTTAAATGGGCAATGTTGTGCAGTTTTTATTGCTTATTCAGATTCCGCTGAGAAAAATTTAAGTTATTGAATTGAAAGTTATTAAAAAAAACTGAAAATCGCGATTTAAATAAATGTCAAATAACTCAGTAATTATAAAAGATATAAAAGAATGTTTCATATAAAAGTTACATTATTTGATGAGGCAAACTTAAAAATTATATCAGAATAAAATTCAAGATGGCGGTTTCCAAGTCATTAATAGCGACTTTCTTATTTTAAAGGGGGCCCATTATTGATTACTTTAAAAAAAAAATCTATTTCTAATAGTGAAGGGTTATTGTATTTTAATTTTGTTTTACCACTAAAATCTTCGATTTTTCATTATTTTTTATTAAATTTCTTATTTTTTAAAGTATCTGTAAAATTTACATGTCATATTAGTTATTTTATTTAAATAAATTATTTTATTGTGACTAAAAATATTATGACCAATAAAAATCATTTGTTTCAATAATAAGTTTTTTTATATCAGAAATTAAATAAAAAAATATGGAATCAATATTAAATTATGAGCAGGATAAGTATGGAATAAGTTAAATAAATAAATAAATAAATATATCATCACGGCTTATTACCCATTTCTGGGTGTGCCAATGATGAAATATTTGCACCGTGCGGGCGCTTACCAGGCGTCACCTGACGGTCACTCATTGCTGGCGTGGAGAGTGCTCCCCAGGGGTCAATTTTTTGCCATTTAAAATTGGAAATATTTGGCGTCGGTCGGGATCGAACCCGGTTCCCCAGATGCGCGACCTGACACTCAGGAAAATAAATTACTGTTTTGAAAAACTAATTAAATTTGTGACAAAAATAAGAAATTTAATGAGAAACAACGAAAAATTTATGATTTTAGGAGTAAAACAAAATTAAAACACAATAGCCCTTACACTACTGGCAAAGGAAAAATAAGTATTTTTAAAAGTACAAATTATATATGGCGCCCATTTAAAATAAAAGAGTTGCTATTAATGTCTTGGAAACCGCCATCTTGAATTTTATATTGACTTGTCTTATCAATTCAGGTAACTTTTATATGAAGATTTTTTCATATCTTTTGTAATTACAGAGTTATTTGACTTATTTAAAAATCATGATTTTCAGTTTTTTTTTCTCTTTAGAATTTTAAATTTTTCTCAACAGAATCTGAATGAGCATACAGAACTACATAACATTGCCATTTAACCAATTTCATAGCTCTTAGAGTTTTCGATATCCCAATGTTGTACCTACTACTAAATTTGGGACACTGTATAATTAATAAACGGCATATGATTGCTAAAGCCGAAGCTACTCCAGACGCTTTCATTTCATCAAAAAGGGTGATCCGCTCCTCCTGCTGATGGACAAAACAAAAGGAACAAGAAGAGATGCTTATTGTCTGTCAGAGAATAATTTTGACAAGCTTTTTTTATTTTATGTCGTGTTTAATGTTTATGAGGATTAATAATGTAATGTGGAACGCCCGCCGTCGTCGCAGCAATGAGCGAGTGTCTATTTATAGCGATGACGCAATCGCGCCAGCAGCCGAATTAGGCAAACAAGCCGCGACGTGTTTAACTACTTCCGGTCGCCTGAACCTTTTGTGTTCATTGTTATTATGCGGTCTAACATTCTAGAGCTCTCTAGAAGATAATGACAGCTGTATAAAAGGGACGCAGCTATGCTCGGGAGTTAGTTAGTTGTAAGGAGAGACATATAGAGACATTCACATAGAGTGTTAGTGAAGCACAGCAGTATCGTTGTGAGCGTATGCAGTATAGTGTCGAGTGGAGGACTCGGGAAGTTACTGGTATAGTGAGATAGCTGTGGATGTGAAAATACTTGGTAGTGTTGGCGAGTATTGGGAAGCTATAGTGCATGAGGACAGTAACGGCGAGTCGGAAAGTTACTGGCATACCGGGATAGCTGTGAAAGAGAATACTCGGTAACTCGGTAGTGTTGAAGAGTATTGGGAAGCTATAGGTATACGAGGACAGTAACTGCAAGTGGAAGTGGATACTCGGCAGTGGTGGTGAAGAATTATGGCATACGGACAGTCGGTGATACTGAGGCTATGGAAATGAGAGAGTTGCATAAATAGACAGAGAGTGAGGTGAAAGGTGTGACTTCTGTCCGAGAAGTTGAATATACAGACGCTGTTGAGTCAGTTGAGTATATAGGCGCTGTGGAGGTCGGTAGGCGAACAGTTGAAAGTGCAAATGTTTTGCCCCGGGCGCCGAAAAAGCTAGCTACGTCACTGAGGCCAACGTCAGTTGCATATGGGTGATACGTAGACTGTTATGTTTATGTCTGTCAGTTACATTTGGGTGACGATATATGTACGTTTTCATACAGGATCTTAGTAGTGTGGCCCTCACAGAAACTGTCTTAACATAATTTGCGGCATCTTAGAAAAGATTATGCAAAATAGCATGGAAGCATCAGTCATAATTGGGTGACAACAAGTGTTAATGTAAATTTTTTGATGTGGCCTATCACGAAATATTTTTGACAAACAAATGCGGCGGGCAGTGTGCAAAAGTCGGGCCGGTTGAAATAATTATTGTTAATTTTACTGTAATTTTAAAATAAATAATCAAAGGAAAAAATATTGTTTAATCTTTTAAAAACAATAATTTATAATTATTCTTTTTCAAATTGGGATCAATTTTAATTCGGGCCGGTCTATACTACTTTGCTCGGGCCGGCGTTAGACCTCGTAACCGGCCCTGTGTCAATTGGATTATTATTAGGGCTGGTATCGATATCACTCTTCATCGATATCACTTTTTGTCTGGTTGCGAATTTGGGGAACTGTGATGATATATATATATATATATATATATATATATATATATATATATATATATATATATATATATATATATATATATATATATATATATATATATATATTTATTTTGCGATATAATTTGTGATACCTAACGAAATATTGATATTATTAAGCATCGATATTTATTCATAAATTTGGATAATTATCGAGAAATATCGATGTTAAATTTATAGATAAATGAATTTTTGTCAATACCAACATGATATAGAATACCGATATCAAATATTATATTTTCCCAGTTCTACTTATTTTGTATTGCTGTTAAAATTTTGATCGTTTAAAAGTAAGCTTTGTTGGAGCAATGCACAAACACACACATACGCACACAAACACGAACGCGTGACACACGCAAGCATAAAAAGGTGGGCGTGCGCTCGCGCGCATTGTTATAAACATGTTATAATCAGGTTTTAGACTTAAGAGACTTTAAAACGTTTGTTTTAATTTTTAAAATTTTCAATAACATATAGTTAAAAATGAAATTTATATTTCTATATAAATTGTTGAGTTTGAAAATAAAGTGCATTTCCGATTTATCAATTTTCTAAAAATTAATTAGCTCTACATAAAATTTAAAAATATATTTTGAAGATTTTAAAACATAAATATCGACAGAAATTTTACTATCAACGTTTTTGGCCACAAGATAAGTAAAATTAAAAAAATTATACGTACGACAAGGTTATTTTCAAGGTTGCGCGTCAATTTTTAAATCGATAAAAAACCAATTCAAAAATATGTAAGAAGGAACGAATCAATATACATATGATACAAGGAAGAAGGTTATTTTAAATAACTATTATTACGCCAATAAATATTGATTGCGGCAATAAACACGAAATTAGTTTTACGGCAATCAAGACTTCTGATAAAAGAAACACGGTTAGCATTTCTTTTCCAGAGAGGAGAAATCATGCTGTCATCAGTCTCTTACCGTATTGTACTATGACCGCGGTTTGAAATACATTTGTACCTGAGACGGCCACCTGACTTGTAGAGCCAACTTTATATTTATGTTATCATCTTCAGTGTTTCGGTGACTGTAGTGAATAGAACTTTAAAATTTTAAGTGAAGTTGCGATCCAAAAAGGAATAGTGACAGTATATTGTTCACCGCAGTTGGAAAACAGTGCCGCGTTTTTAAAAAGTTATAAATTTAAAAACAGCAGAAAATTTTGACAGTAATATAAAATTATCGTAGTGCATTATAAAATTTTAAAATAACTTTACGTGTTATCAAACTGATTCAAATCGATACCTTGAAAGTCAAAAGATAAGATAAACAATTAATCTTGCAATCCAAAAAAATACAATAGCAAAAATTCTCTTAATAATGAAATCAGAATTCATTGTAGTATGAAGATCAATACATACATCAAAACTCGCATAATTATTTAGTAATACAACAATGAGTGCTCCAATGTAATAACGATGTCAAGGTGTATGATATTATCAGTGTAAAATAAATAGCAATATGTTTTTTACTTTTTTACTCGCTTGGCTCATCGCCTCTGTTATCATATACTCGTGGTGCTATATTATTGAAGTTGTTCTAGGTGAGTTTTCATAATTTTTATATGAAAAATTTGCACATAAATTATAATGAATAACTGATGTGCTTGTACGTCATATTTTTAAATGAAACACAATTTTTACTTACCTGTCCTGTAAACTGTACTGGACTGTTTAATATTTACATACCTCACTATTATATTTTCTTCAACTACTTCCATATATTAACATAATTATCAAATACGGCATAATATAAGAAGTGACAAGTAATATATAAAAAATGAGATAAAAATGACAATTACGCAGTATGGAGAAGATAGATGTTACTATATCTGGATTTACTCCAAATAGTACAAGGAAAGCGCCTTCGCCTTAATTATATACTTTTTTATTCTTATGACAATGACATTTATTTGTCAATATAACTTGTTCAATAATTTAAACAATTCAACTAAACTACCTACCTATTCAAAGTTTTCCTTGAAAAAAAGTAGTTACTAAGATATATAAAAACTGATTATTTTATAAATTTTTATCTCTAATTGCCGGATATTACCGTCATTTATTTGAAATTAATTGGAAAATTTTGCTCAAAAATATTATAACAGAATAACCAATTACTTTGAATAACAGATGAATTTTGAACTTTCAGTGTCTAACTAATTACTTTGATATCAATTTTGAAAATTGTCCTTTTTTTTGTAAATTTTGTTTGCTAAATGTACATTTAAAACTAAAAGACCGACGTGAATACCGGCCCTGTTGGTAATACCGATCAAAATGAATGGTATTACCAACAATTATTTAAAATTAAATGAAAGTTTAAATAAAAAAATGCATATCGAAATGAAACATTCCTTTTAACGTTATAAAATCTTGTTCAAACTTGTTGATAATATCGGAAGTAAATCCATAAGATATATGCAAATACTATTCATTTATTTTATAAAACCATCAATGGGGTCCTCCATCTCCACCATAGTAACAATAGTCGTCAGAGTTTAAAATAGTGATTAGTTTTTAAAATATTCTAATTTTTAATGCCCTTCATCTGTCATACATCTACTCTATTCTAAATTCTTACTACTTTCAAGCCTTCTGCTATCACCTATTTGATATATGGAATCCATTTTCAAGTAAATGAATGCAGAAAATAACGAAACAACGAAAGTAAAGCAAATAACACTTGTTTGAATTCATGATGTAACGCCAGACAGAAACCACGTGTGTTTGTATGAAAATGAGCTACACACAACTGCAAAATTAGGGGAACACAAAAAAGGCTATCTGTTTAAGAAAGTTTGAACCCTCTGGCTTCCATGTTTGTGTTGTTAATTCTACATGTATAAGAAATAACAAATGACGATATAATGTGCTTAATTTGTGTTCACTAGATCAAGGGTTAACAATCATTTTTGCTTTTGCTGTTGTTTCAATTCTACGCATAAATCATTCATAAATAATGGAAAATTTAATTATTTAATTACTCTTAATGCGAATACAGTCAAATAAATTATCAAAAAATATCCCAAGAATATATTTTTCTATAAATCTATTAAAAGTAGGCTTTTTAATGTTTGTTTTTTTTCCATGAGAAGGAAAATTTGCCGCACATGAATGCTGAAGATGAGTGCAAATCATTCGAGTGAAAAAAAGATATAATTACAAAAGTATATTGTCAAAATTATTTTTTGAAAAATGTAAACTTGTTTCTGAAGATGAACTGTGTCATCTTCAGAAACAAGTCACAAATCAGACTGTTTTTCTCCAAGTTTTCTCAGTATTACTTTGATCCAGTCGAGGAATACATATATTTAAATGATAAAATAGTTGTTTGTAGAAAAAATAGTGTATGATATGCGTGTTAAAAGTGATTTTTTTCTATTTTGGTTATGTACTTTATGAAACAACCAAAATAGAAAAAAATCTGATGTGGCCAGCACATTACCTTCCGTCAGTTATATGAGGTATTTACGAAAATTCTACCGGTGAACTGTTACCGGTAAACAGCTTTTTATCAGGTTATAGCTACCGGAATCGATATTTTAAGAACGCAAGTGGTAAACAGGGTAGATCCATAACCTATGAAAAAATTTGAAACAGGTTAAAAATTTGACGTAGTTAACAAACTGAGCAGAGACCTATTTTGAACACTTTTAACGGGCGTGCTTCGCTTTGCATTACTACCTTTTTTTGAGATTAGATCCTTGAACAATTTTCGAACACGGTAAGCTTTTATCACTCGTGTTTTCGAACACAGTCGGTAGATGCGGTATCTACCGGTAGAATTTTCGTAAATGCGTATGTATTTTCTATAAAATCCATACAGAAAGTTCCTTGCAAAAGATTCTAAATTTCTTGTATGTACATTCCCTTTCGACAGTTGTATGTATTTTATACAAATTCCATACAGAAAGTTTCGAGCAAAAAGATCCTATATTTCGAGTAAAATTATAACAAATATACTACGAATATGTCAATTGCATTTGACACTGACATCTCTCAATCAGAATTTTCTTAATATAGTAGCTGTTTCTAGCATAGCTGGCTAATTTATGAAATTTAATTTCTTTATAATTTTATAACTCTATATCCAGTTAATATGAAGTATAACATGCAGTCAAATCGTATAGAGAATACAATGTTCTTTAATATTTATAATAACATTAAATGTGAAAAAAATGATATTTAACATCGTTTTTTCAAGAAAAACTGTTAAAATCTTCAAATGAGGGTACTTCCGGTTGACCAATTATAACCAAAATCTAATCAGCTCTTCATATGGATGCAACGAAGAGGAATACGAAAGGATTATAATTTTTGGAATTGCAGTATTAGAGTTATCGCAGACGAAAATTTTGTTACGCACACACACACACACGGACGCACATACATACACACACACACACACACACACACATACAGACATCATCGTAAAAATAGTAAAATCGTATTCCAGGGACCTTAAAACGTGCTTATTCATTAAAAACTCACCACCGAATTTTTTGACCACAGACAATACCTTCCTTACCTAAAGGTGATGGAAGGTAAAATAGTATGAAATACACGTTTCAGGGAACTTCTTTCTCACAAAATAAAATGTCACTTATAAATAACTATTTTTTGCCTTACGTTGAATGATATAGGTTGCCACTGACAATCAAAACTTGGACTATAATATACGTAATTTATTATGAATTATTTTTATTAAATTGCTTATTTATTATTATGCATATTTTGAGTTATTTGCCATGAAAGTTATTTTACATATTTGTACACGTATGTTTATGTGGTAAAATTGAAATAGATCAATTTGTTTGATACCAATTGTTATTAGTAAACTCCAATATTTGAGAATAAAATGAGGCTCTACATTATAGAACATTGAAAAAAATATTACGGCTTAACGATTACCAATTGATACTATAAAACTACAGATCGCTTTTAATTTAAATTTCATTTCTATTTTTGATTACATTAATACGAGTATCGTATTTAACAATCTGATTAAGTATATCTATCATTTACATGTATACAGATGAAGTTGCATAAAAAAAATAATAAGTGGATGGGTTTATTGTAATTAGCAAGTGATATTTAAATATTGATTAGATCTTCAAATAAATTAGACTTTTGATTTTAGTGGTTTCCTTAGAAAACAAATACTAATTTTCATTATGTTGAGTCGGTAGTCTGTGTGACACAGTGTATGCGACATATACACAATCACATATGTTATAATCAGATTTTAAGGGTCTTTAAAACATGCTTATTCTCTTATTCATAAAGTTTAAGCACGATGTTATTTAAAATAGGACATTACATAAAAAATTGCATATTTTTGCCTCGTGTTTCTTCAGTTTCTAAATATAAAATTAACTAGACAAAGGATGATTTTATGACAAGTCGTTATAATAAAATTTAAGTATTGTTTTTGTCGATGTCTAGAATATTCAAAAATTTTAAATATTTGTAGATATGTATGTAACAAGCCGATTGCATAAAGCCTACTTAAATTTTTAGTGTTGCAATATTTAAGATAAACTATAATACCATTGTTCTAACAATTTTATTATTGTTATGTATATTATTCCACATCTTTTTAAATAAACATAACTATACAGTTATTTTAATAAAAAAATACTATACTATTTTTATGAAATCATGTATAAATAAACTTTTGTGACACGGAAAATAATATATCTCTGCATAAATTATTGTTCATCAACACAAAAGTTATTTATAAGAAAAACCTGTGCCAGTGATGTAAACATGATTAAATTTTACAACAAAAAATAAATAAAATACGCACACATCTCACTGTGTTAACATCATCATGATAAGAAAGACTATAGTGAGTGAGGTTCCATGCGGGGTAATATTACTCAGTCATTGACTCATCGAGAGTTTGTAGAAAATATTAGCAAGCAGATGAGATGATCGCGGATGGATATTGGCATTGGCTACCAGTTCATAAAAACATAGAAACTCGAATGAGATTTATGTACATATAGCGGCCTTTTTGCAATAGGTACTTGATACACAATAACATTTACATTCAAAGGCATCTAATGTTTAATGTTCAAATAGATGATTAACACTTATGAAATATAGGTCCAGAGTATGAGTCATTTTTTTTTAGTATTTACAAGTTATCTACCAAACCCTTGTTCATTATTTCTTTACATTTCAACGACACCTGTAATTTTATGCGATATAAACACTTATTCTTATGCAAAAAAATATAATTGAATTAATGAGATAATATTTTTACAGTAATATTTCCGTAGAAATATTATAATTCTTAGTTTATGATTTTAAAATTATGTAATTTTTTATAATTACTTAAACAAATTTAAATATGTTTGAAAGCACCTTGCAATGTTTAATCATAGATTAAATAATACATTTTCGTACATCGGAAGATTGACAGTACATTATTGTACGAGTACACAGTTTTAATTCATGGAAGGTGTGGCCACCGAATACAATAGGGGATTCGACGGTTTTTAAATTTTTTTGTTAATCTTGATAAAAAAAATTAAAAACCTATTTTTTATAGAGTTGTAACGAATAGTTATGAAAATGGTTACTACCACATAAAACTTCTTATAACCATTAATTTTAAAATTATATGAAAATAAAAACTAAATTAAATACGTATTTCTCCTACATGGTTTACATATTGAGTAATCTTAACCATTCTATGAGAAAAATGGTTGTTAAGACTTTTTGCTTGATTGATATGTTGAATAATCTTAATTACTTTCTTAGCATGGTTTTGTGTAAAATTTAGTACTGAAGACGAGAACATTATTCTCAAAATAAGTAGGAATACATTTTTATTTTCATTTAATTTTAGATGGAATTATTAAATTTTATTACCAACTTAATGATTGGTACACCACCTTTATTTACTATTTTAATATATTAAATATTCCAAATATCTTAATTTCTTATTTTTTATTTTTCCAACAACTTAATAATAAGCGAGAAAAAAATTTATAAATTTGTTGAAAATTACTTGTGACGTAAAAGAGAGAGATACTACTCTTATCTACTGTGAGACAAAAGTAGAATGATAATGAAAGCAGGAACCCGAACAGTAACGAAACCGTAACCGAAAATCGAAACTTATATTTTATTTCTTCAAATATGGAAACAGAAAACTGATACGAAAAATAAATTCATTCTGTACCGTAAAACTTAACCGAACCGAAATAATATCGGTACAAAACCGTAAATCTAAAAATAGGTTTTTTTATTAACCCGCATCTTTTTCATAGAAATACTTTGCATGCCTTCGAATTCATAAAAAGTAGTTTCTTATTTTAAAAAAGTTGAAGGCATTTTACTTCATTTTTCATACAATTTTTGCAATTATAATAATAAATAATAAACTTTATGTGAAAACTTTAACTTATATCTTACAGTTACATTTTGAATCGCAATTTTTATTTTTAGATCACCTCATAAGACAAAAGTACGTACCTAACTTTAAATTACTTATAGATTTCGTCTCAAATTTTAAATTCCGAACAAGCCGAATATATCTTTTTTATAGTACTTGTTGTTAGTAAAACGAGGAATTGAAATGTTATTTATTACATTACGAAATAGATACGAAATGTATTTCATCTTGCAAAAAATAAAAACTATGCTAATTTTTCGAAACCGAAAAGAACCGAAATTGTAACGAAAACGAAATTTATTTGTGTATTTAACCGAAACGAAAACCGATTTAATATTTTCAAAAAAACTGATAACCAAAACCGAATTTTTATTGATGTAAAAACCGTTAACCGTAACCGAATCACAAAATTTTTCGGTTCTAGTCGCTGAAAGAAAGTAGAGTGAATACTTGATTAGCATCAAGTAGAAGCCCGTAAACATAGGCGTAGCAATCGGGGATAGTGGACATGCTCACGAATTGGTTCTTGATACGCCACTGCGCATAAAGCCAAAAAATCAAACAACAACAAAGCAAGCGCACAGATCCCGAGAATATGATTTGGGGCCGTGATGTCACGACAATATTAAATCATTTTTAATTTCACTTTTTTGATAGAATATTTATCTTCTTATTTAGTTATAGTTTAACATACTTAAGAGTTAAGAGTAAGACTAAAATTGATATTTTATTCTTTATTTACCTATACATATTTTGAATCTCCTTGAATTTATTCATTTGTATCAGTACACTGACAAATTTTCTGACAATCAATTTACCGGCGATAAATTTTCTTGCGGTCAATTTTCCGTAGATCTTAAAATTACCTATACAAAAATATGTATGTACACAAATAAATTCAAGTAGATTCAAAATAATAAACACTCTCCTAAGTCCACGAAATTATTAAACTAGATATACTTCTATATGCGTCATATTTGAAATTTTACTTTTAAATATTTAAATCATTGATTAAATGATCGCGAGAAAATTAAACGTGGACGACGAAAATTTTCGCCGGTAAATTGATTACCGAAAAAAAAGATTATAATGAAAATACATACAACGTAAGAAAATTGAACGTCGGGAAATTGATTGCCGGAAAATTTGTCGCGTAAGAATTTATTGCTAGTAAATTGATAGCAAAAAGATTAAATACAATGAAAATATAACGTAAGAAAATTGTTTTTGAAAAAGATTGTTGAAACCAGTTGAAACTGAATATTTATAAGGAAATTAATATTATTACAGATCACAATAATTATTACATAAAAATAAATAATTATTTTCTTACTTATTTTTGTGGTTTTTTACATACGTAGAAACTATAAAATAATAATTTAAAGTATGTATTTAAAGTAGAATTAGTGGTAAATAATTCGATAAAATTTTGTTGTACAATTAATACAGTGTGTTCAAAAAAAATCCTAACTCGAAGTAGGCTATGAACAAAGAAACGTGTGTCAATTTAAAAATATTTAATTAAATGTCAATTTGATATGAGATTTTGTCAAAATGTTATTTGAAGAAATTAAAGCTTTTCTTCTTGAATCTTAATGGAAACAAATTAGAAAACGACGAATGTCAATATACTGTATCCTTCTTTACTGTCTTTTCTCCTTAAAATTACATTTCAAGATCAATTTTGACATCTTGACTTTTGGATAAAATAAGACATACGTTTCTCTGTTCATAGCCTACTCCGAGTTAGGAATTTTATTGAACACACTGTACCTGTCGATCAACTTACACTGAGATCAATTTATCGATCATAAGTTTTCATTGCGAGCAATTTGCAGTTGCTGGCAATCAGTTTTTCGCGATTAATTTACCGGCAATTAAATTTTGTTAGCGATTAATTTACTCGCACAGGCGACCAATTTTCAACAGGCCGCGAGCAGACACGTATCTCGAGCGATGTTGAATTTGAAGTGCTTGGAATCAGCACATTTATGTGCCTTGTTACTTTGACAAGGAATGTTTTGACATTTAAATTTTGAACTGAATTTCATGTGTGATACTGAAAATTGTAAGATTATAATTCGTGCGGCCAAATTTCCTCCCCATCATTCTTCCGCCATCAATTATTCCTTACGACAAATTTTCTGGATACAATTTTTAGCCCATTGTGCCTCAGAGGTAAAGGACACTTTTTTTATTTCTTTTTTTTTCATAAGAAACAATAATTAATAGATAATCAGCCTTCCAAAAATGCCGTTCATAAAATATGTTCTGCTTTAAGCAATTAAAAGTTAGTTAATAAATTTATTTTTGTTGTAGATCTTCCTGTAAGCGGTCATACACCATGTACTGCCTACTCAGGGTTGAAGCACATCATACGACGCGTACTTCGAGATGCATCCAGTATGGCTATACTCAAAGAGCCTCAAGGCGAAGACGTCGAGGTCTCTGATGCAACCTCTAACCGGACATATGAAGATCTACTCGCCACTGCCATCTTAAATAAGGTATCATTTTTTCCTACATTTTTATTAAAACTTAAATTTACTTATTACAAGCATAAACTGATAGTCTTCTTCAGAGTAAAAAATATTGACAGAACGGACAGAACAAAAGCAAACAAGTAACTATTGAAACAAATTGTAAATTATGTATTTCATATAGGAAGCCATGCTCTACTTAATTCAAAACCATCACTATGATGAGATTATTACTCTTATTTTTAATAATCTCAACAACTTCTCTAATTAATTTAATGTTAAGAGATGTAGATCTTGAAATAGTAATTGTAGTGTCTTGAATTTTTTTTTTGTGAAGTTCCTCCAGGGCATGCACTTCAATTGGCGATTATGTAGAAATAGTTCTACCCGAGATTCTATCGGTCTGGCCGATGCATACTTTGCCGCAGACACCTGGAATCTGGTGGCGTAGCCAGAATTAATATTAGGGGCGAAGGAGGGGTGAATTATTGTACAGAGTAGGGTTGTTCGATCTTCAAAATTTGATCGGTTTTCGATCCTCAATTTTGATCAATCAAAATCGATCACCTGTGTCCATAACGAATAACGATATCTATTGGCAACTGACTTTAAGCAATATGACATAGGGGCTCGTAAAAAAAATACTGAGGTAGATACCAGTAAATCACCGGTATTTTCTAAATTTTGTTTCATAAAGCTATTTATGTAAAATATGAAATACTGCAGTATACATCAAATTTACTCTAGTATTTACTTAGGTACAAATAATTTCATTTCATAAAAACTACATGTCAAAATTTAAAATAAAGGTAAAGTGTTGAATGTTTAAAATATAAATATTTAATTTATTATTAATATTCTTGATAATAAAAACTTGTTTTTTACTTATATTTGTGAGCCATTTCAAATTTTTATTTTGCATTTACGAAATGTTTTGTATTCTGTGTTCACTGTTTATTAGTACAGGAAGGTAGTGGAAATTCCTCTATAATATTGAAAATTTTCTTTTTCAAAAGATTCTACTACCTTTAATCGCCTAATGACAGTAGATTCTTTTCCAATTATTGTTTCTAGTCTATTATTGCATTAAAATGTAGTACAATTACAAAAGTTAAATAAATATTATACGTGAAATACGATTTGAACGATTGCATCTGAGTTTGGTTTAAATATAAGGAAGATTAGTTAATTAGGAGTATTTAACATCTATTAGTAAATAAATCGTTTAAAAATTTATTTTTTCTAAGATTGCCCAAATTATTATTTCACGAAGCGTTGTCTATCATTAGTTAGTAATCCCAAAGAAACTACAAAATCTTAAACTTCATTCCATTTCTTCTGTTCTACATTTCATGTTAAATTATTGGAAAATTTACCAATCAGAATATCTTTATATTTTAATATTTCCCGGAAGAAACTATAACTTTTATCAAAAAATCGTAAGTCCTTTTTGACATATTGTGAGATTTTTATATGACAGGGTGTCAGTTTGCTACAGCGGTAATTTTTCTACAGTGGCCTGTTTCATATAAAAATACTGGGGTAGATACCAGTAAATCACCGGTAAATCATCGGTATTTTCTAAATTTTGTTTCATAAAGCTACTTATGTAAAAAATGAAATACTGCAGTACACTTCAAATTTACTTTAGTATTTACTTAGGTACGAATAATTTCGTTTCATAAAAACTATATGTCTAAATTTACTGCAGTATATTCAAATTAGAAATTACCCCAATCGGAAGGTGGGTAAAATAAAGATGTGTTGAATGTTGAAAATACATATATTTTATTTATTATTATTTTTGATAATAAAAACCAGTTTTCTATTTTTATTTGTGGGCCCATTTTCAATATTTTTTTGCATTCACGAAATGTTTTGTATACTGTGTTCACTGTTTATTAATACATTAGGGAGGTAATGGAAATTCCTCTATAATATTGAAAATTTTCTTTTTCAAAAGATTCTGCTACATTTAATCCCCTAATGACTAGATTCTTTCCAATTATTTCTAAAACTAAATTCTCTATTACATATAATTTAGCTTTCTTCCCATCACTTGAACCAGTCTCATGTCTATTTTTGTATTAAAATGTACTACATTTACAAAAGTTAAATACATATTATAAATGAAATACGATTTGAACACTTACACCTTAGTTTAATTAAAATATGAGGAAGATTAATTAATTAGTTAGTATGTATTAGAAAATAAATTGTTCAAAAATTTATTTTTTCTTAGATTGTCCAAATTATTATCTCTCACGAAGCGTAGTCTATCATTAGTCTATCTATCACTGAAAAACCGTAAATTTTATTCCATTTTTTCTGTTCTGCATTTCATGCTAAATTATTATTGTTATATTATTATTAAAATTTGCCAAACAGAATATCTTTATATTTTAATATTTTCCGAAGAAAACTATACTTTTTATGAAAAAATCACAATTTTTTTTTGACATATTGTCAGATTTTCATATGACCGAGTGTCAGTGTGCTACAGCGGTAATTTTTTACAGCAGTATGTTTATTTTTATGAAACAATTATTTGTACCTTAGTAACGTCAAGTCTACTTGGGTAAATACGTAGGTATCTACTTATGTTTTATGAAATAAGTATATTTACCCAAGTATTTTTTGAAATTTACTTCAGTAATATACTGAAGTAATTACTAGTGTTTTATGAAACAGGCCACAGCAGTATTTTTATTTTTATGAAACAATTTTTTGTACCTTAGTAACGTCGTCTACTTCAGTAAATACGTGGGTACCTACTTATGTTTTAGGAAGCAAGTATTTTTAAAAATTTACTTCAGTAATATACTGAAGTAATTACTAGTGTTTTATGAAACTAGCCACTGGTGTCATTTTCGGAACTATCGTTGATTGTGTAAGTTAATGTTATGTGATATTAATTTGGTTCTATGAACATTAATTTTATCCATTATATTTATATTAAGTATACTTACTTGTAGAAATGAAGCACTTACACATTTAAGTACAAAAGAAATTATTAAAAATGTCAATTTATTTCAACTCCGTGAGTTCAAATAAATTCCGATTTGGCGCGGCAAGCTTAGTCAGTTGCCAATAGATCGATTAAATGTAGTCACCATTTTGATTGACCAGTCGATCTTCTTCTTCATTCTCCGTCTAGACCTAGAATACAGACAGCGTTTCAACGATGTCGCTGCTCTTATTGGCATTCGTACGCATGACCTTGACATGTTCGATCGATCAGATCGATTTATTGTTGAATTGATCTGTTGATCATAAATAAAAATCGATTAAACGATCAGATCAATCGATCAATTAAATGTTGCCTGTAATCATTCTGATTGATACATCGATCTTCTGATTAAATCGATCACATTGATGTTTTTCGTAGCCCTAATACGGAGCTCTACTGTGCTGCAGTTAATAGTGTATTGCGAAATTGAACCACATTAACCGCGATTACTGTTTCAGTAACCGGTTGTATTTTCGGAACGCGGTAAAGATTTGGTAACTTTTCCATAACCAAACAAACCACGCTTAGATCGGTTGTTGTGGTTCAACCACTTATCGTAAATTTTACAAGCTGAAGTTAGCTGTTTGCCAAAAGTTAAGAGAAAAGCATTCCGTCTTTCCGACCCGGTAGCAGTAACATAGTAATCGCAATTAAACCGTAACCTTTTTCAGTGGTTGCCGTGGTTCAATTTCGGAATATCGGAATACACTATAAGATCGTGTAAAGCTCAGTCCGAAACATAAATTATGCAGACATTTAAAATTTATTGGGCGTACGTTAAAAAGTCACAAATAGTAGATATTTGTGACATTTCAGGATATTGAATATAAAGAAAATGTATGTATTGTACATAATTTATATTAAAATAATTATTTTGTAGTGAGACATGAATATATGTATTTGTATTTAAAAATATTTTTCGTTTTATGCGTACAACCAGGTAAAATATCTGGCGAGAGGTTATGTGCTGGCCACATCAAATTTTTATGATTATGATATATTATTTGGGAAAAAACCTTTATTTACTTGAGTTGACTGTAGTGTAGTTATTGATTTTCTACTAAAATGTTACCAATTTTTTTTAGTTAATTTCTAGGGTATATCCCAGTTCCCTGATGACTGAAAAGGAATGACGTGACGTCTTTTACTTATCTCAACATACTCGTGTGTCGAAATTTGACATACTATATATATGGAGTTTACGTTATTTTAAACTATAACTGAAAGGTTATTTTATTTTATTAAGAGTTCTGAAATATTAATTTATCTTAATTATAATTTTAAATTAAAACATTCACTTTAAGGACTTTTTTCATAGAAATGTTAATTTGTAATCTTTCCTTCCAAATATAAAATTTCTGTATCTTATATATTTTAAATGCTATTATTTTACACTAAATGTTTAGCTGAAGAAAAGGAAGAATTATGAATGAGTAATTAAGTCTTATTGATGTCACTCTGTTAGAAATTTTAATCTCAGACTTTCATAGTAAAATATGCCTCTTTTACTTTTATAACTGTACATGAAATAATTTTCTATGAATAATTACTCTTCTGAAGATGGCATATCAGCCTAAACTGCAATAAATTAAAAACTAATCATCTGTGAAAGTTGTGTAAGTGTTTTTATTTTAAAATGGAAAACATTGAGGCATTGAGGGTGATATAATCCAAATCCATGTTCCAGGACTTTCTTAGAACAAGAAGGCGTACTGGATTTTTCCTCTAAATTTTTTAATTAAAATATGATATAAGTTTTAAAGTCAATTAATTTAAATTTGGTATAAAGAAAAGTGTGGTTTTTCCCAAAAATTCCAAAACATCAATAATAATTTCGTGTTACATAACAAAATGAAAATAAACGAACACTCTGTATTAATGATAATTTAGATTTCGCTACCGCCATTTCAATTTCGCAACTGCTGTCCAAGGGTAATTCAATTTTTGAGGCCTTTATGTCGATCAGTTAACAAACTAATTATAAAATAAATTGATAATTTATGCCGTTTTAATTATAACAGAAGTCATAAATAGCCTTTTATTTCATCATTTTATTTCTGTATATTCTCGTTTTCAATGCTAAAGTCATTGAAATAAATAATGAAGGTCTGCGATAATTTTTTTATTTTTATCTCACACGAAGATCTTACTGTTTTGCAATTGAATAATAATAAAACAAAACATCATTTTTTGTTCGAATCCGACCGTGGTCAATTTCAAAATTATTTTCAATTTTCAAATATGTATCACAACAGTGACCCATGATGGTGCTCCATAAGTTTATAAGTGCTCTCTACTGTATCAAATTTTGTTACATCTGCGAAAAAAAGCAGAATGGCGTACCTAGAAACGGATAATAAGTCCTGATGATATATTATTTTAGGGTGACCATAATTATTTAAAATGAGACAGGGGGGGGGGTGTTGTTATCAAAATCTAAATTTGTTTATATGATATTCAAGTTCAATAATTTATTTTTTCGCGGTCGTCCTGAAAATGAGCTGTTTCTGATTACGTTTTAGACCGGAAAATCCTTTTTTACTGACCTAGCTCGGAAAATTGTCTATAAAGGGACCGGAAAGTAATTTTCCGATCCCTGCATGAATATTTCCATATTTATATATTTATTTCTTATCTGCTCGCAATAAAAAATAATATATATATATATATATATATATATATATATATATATATATATATATATACCTATATAGATTGTTAATTATCCTTTTTTAAGAACAGCGAAAAAAAATGCACCCAACACGGCCTGAAAGAGTCTTTACGGCTCGCTCTGGAATATTCTTGCTCACCCAGTAAAGTATCAGTTTCAGGTCTTATAAATTACTATTATAATTAAAAAATAATTATAAAAATTGTAAACCAAGTTTTGTTTTATTATTTAAAGTGATATAAATCTTTTCAAAGGAGATAAATCTTCTAAAACGGGGTAAATGTGTTATTTTAACTAATACGACGAGACGGCCGGTACATGGTAAAAAAACGGGATTGTCCCGTTCAAAACGGGACGTATGGTCACCCTTCATTATTTTGACGTTTGATAATTCGGTTTGCAGAAAAAAGTGCTGTCAAGAATACTCGGTTAATGGTTATCTTATTGATCGGTTACTCCGATTTACAAGAAATTAAAAAGAAACTGGTTGAATGTTTTATCGGATAAATTGGTTTAGCGAAACCGGTTATTTAGTTTAAGAAGAAGAAAATCAAGTATCTACGTAGGTTGTACCATATTTAAGCAATTAATAATTTGAAATTAATTCGCGAAAGTTAAGTTATTGTTACAGCTGTTATAAATAACGGTTAAATGTTAGCACTGAAAATTAGAATATTAAAACACATTTATCACCCAAACCGGTATATACAGTATTAATACAAAAATAATAACAAATCTAGATGACCGTCGCCTGGCCGAACCCGGTCACGCGGAATCCTCCTTCAAGCCGTGATTATTTCTGTAAAAGAATTAACACAAGAAATACTGAGTGAGGAGGCAATCATATACAAAAGGTTCAGGCATTCACACACCGTACACACATGTTGGCAACTACGGGCAGTACCGCTAGTTACTACGGACCCTCTGCCGCTTCGGTGGTCATCCGGAGACATTCCTCTTAACCAACTGGATCAGATCACTACAGCCCTAACTGCTGCTACGCTGGCGACCACAGAATGCGGGTCACTACAGCCTTCCCTGCTGCTACGCTGGCGACCCTCGGGTTCACACGAGCGGCCACTACGGAACCACTGCCGCTTCGGTGGTGATCCGGAGACATTCCTCTTAACCAACTGGATCAGATCACTACAGCCCTAACTGCTGCTGCCGTTGGCGACACCAGATGTGGGTAACTACAGCCTTCTCTGCTGCTACGCTGGCGACCCTCGCGTTCACACGAGCGGCCACTACGGAACCACTGCCGCTTCGGTGGTGATCCGGAGACATTCCTCTTAACCAACTGGATCAGATCACTACAGCCCTAACTGCTGCTACCGTTGGCGACACCAGATGTGGGTCACTACAGCCTTCCCTGCTGCTACCGTTGGCGACCCTCGGGTTCACACGATGCGGCCACTACAGTACCCAGTACTGCTCACACGCACACCCACAATCGTACACATGCTAGATTAACTCTCTCACCTGAATCACTACAATATCGATGTTCTCACACTGAAATCTAGAAATAAACTGAAATAAAATACGTGAGTACCAGTATCATTAAATGTAGCTCTTATCCAACAGCATCGGTTACGTACCTAAATAGCTAATTAGAGACAAAACATAATAAATTTAATAAAAATAATCTTACGCAAAATAATATCTGTGACAGTTCGGCCATCCTGAAAAGTTCCTCGTCCTCGAGGAATCAATCCCAAATTCCTGCAGTATCAGCATCAACATCCGAAGCGCTGTTGTCTTCTGACAGTTCACGTATACTTAAATATGGTTTCATCCTGTCAATCGCCACTACGTTACTATATTCTCCTCTTCTACTTCGATTTGTACCAGGCAAATCTTCTACTGAAAATCTATCGTTCAGTAGAACTTTCTTTTTTGGGATGGTCCTTCATATGGATGGTGTGAAATGGAATTGATAGCTTCTCAATTGGATTCAATAGTTCTGGCTGCTTTCTTATCTATTGTTTATGGTAAAAACATCTGATACACAAATCAGTGTACTTCGAGAATTTTCTCATTCCAGGAAACCAGTAAATTCCATAATGTCCAAACTCATCAAGACAGGAACGTACTATCTGCAGCCGCTGTCCTCTAGGTACAACCCACTTGATTCCGGACGCGGTAATTCGGTAAACCCGTTCGTCTCGTAAACAGTAATTTTTATAAATTTCCTTTCGTAGTTAGTTTCCGGTGGTTTACTTAAAATGTTCTTGATAATTTTCAATTTGTCATTTGCTCGGCGAGTATCCAATCAGCTTGTTATATAAAAAATTTCAAATTCTGCAGAATGTCCTTCTCCTGACACGGGGTTTCGACTTAGCGCATCGACGTGACCCATTCGTAATCCTGGGCGATATTCTATATCGAATAAATATTCCTGCAGTTCCAGCCAGCATTTTCCATTCCATTTAAAATGTATTCCCAGAAGATATACTCTAAATTTCTTTAAAGTTTCGACTACTGCTAAAGTCCCTAGATTATACGAATGATACTTCATTTCCGTTGGTGAAGTTTGGCGACTGAAATAAGCAACTGGGTGGAATTTACCTGTGTCCAATTTCTGCAACAGGATTCCTCCTAATCCTAACTTGCTGGCGTTCATGTGCACCTCTGTTTCGGCTTTCGAATCGTATAGTCGCAAAAGTGGTCGTTCCGTAAGCTTTTCCTTTAGCTCTTCAAATACTTTCTGTTGTTTCGCTTCCCAACACCACAGTGTATGCTTTCTCGTTAGATTAGTAATCGGTCGCACAATCTTAGCCTAATCTTTATGGAAGTGTCGAAAATAACTTGTAAGTCCTACAAACTGTCTTACTTGATGCACATTCCTCGGTGCCTGAAATCCGGTGACGGCTTTTATTTTCTACTTTCCAGGTCGAACTCCATCTCGACTAATCTGAAATCCTTAATAATTGATGCTGCTCTGAAAAAGAAACATTTCTTCATATCCAGTGTAAAGTTGTTTGCCCTAAAAAAAATGTCAAATAGTGTCGTCAGTCGCTGAATTTCTTCTGTAAATGATGATGGGCAGATGATGTCATCGCCATGGCGATGGTGTTATGACATGATCCTAGAACTTTGTTGACCAGCCTCTGAAAAACTGATGGTCCATTAGATAATCTAAAAGGGAGACGACTAACCTCGTAATGTCGGTGCGGTGTTACAAATGCAGTTTTGTACTTCAAGCTCTCCGCGATAGGTATCTGGTAATATCCTGACGTCTTATCTAAATTTGTGAAGTACTTCGCTCCTTGCAATTGATCTAGTTGGTCATCAATTCTTGGAAAGGGGTATCGGTCGTTTACTGTTACTTTGTTTAAATGCCTGTAGTCTATACACATTTGCACTTCTCCGTTCTTTTTCTTCACTAGAAGAATCGGTGCTGAAAAGGGTGAAGTGGATTCGCGTATAATCACGCCATCAAGAAGCTCTTGTACTATTCCCTGAACGTGTTATCCCTGGAATTGACAATCTATACGGCCTGTAAGTAATGGGTGTATCATCAGTCAGTAAAATATCCACTTCGGTCGCATTCGTGCATCGAATATCCTTCACAGTTTTTACAAAACATTCCCTATATTCCTTCAGCAGACGTATTAGTTGTTCGCGTTGATCCACACTTATATCCGTTCCCACGTGTAGTTCATCCTACGTAAAGTAAATTCCTTCATTTTCTGTGCTTCTGTATTATCAGCTTGACAATTCCATCTTCTTGTTATAATTTTATCCTTCTGAATTGTTCATTCCGCATGTGATCAGTTCAAGACTGGTAGAACACATTCCATATCCTTGTCTGCTACTACATTGTTCACGGGAATACGTGCTCGTTTCCTTCATGGTTATGCAAGTGGACCCCATATCGACGTACGCTTAGACAATTACCGCTTACCTCCGCAGAAGTTGTTAAGATGTTCTTTTCTGGCAGTTGTGGTTGTGGCTCTTGTTGACGTTGAACATGCTGATGTTGACGTTGTTGTGGTCGCTGGTTCCTACTTGCACTGAATTCGCCTCCATTTCGTTCTGCACAATTCGATACTCGTTGCCGTTTTTTGTTATAATGTGAGCGTGTATGTCCCAATTTTCCACAAATAAAACAACAAATGTTCTCCATTCCATCGTCGTGCTGCTGCGTAGTATAGTAAGGCCACTTGTTCTTCTGAAAAGTACGATGTAAATCGCGTTTAATAGCAGTAGAAAGGTTCTGTGTCGCTAATTTATCTTCGATAAGGGCAAGTGTTGAGTAGCGCCAGCTTCTCATAATAGTATTGCATAAGTTCATCCGGTTTCTTGTTGCGAGAATTCATTTCTTGAGGCAAATGAAAATAATTTTCCTGTGACGGAAATGCCTTCAACAACATAGCCTTCCATGTCTCCCAAGAATGATTTATTCGTTGCAGCGCTTTATACCATATTTCTGCATACCCTCTCCAGCGAGATCTCACATACATGATGGTAGTTATTTCGTCCCATTTATGCATAGCGCGTAAAATGAACGTACATACTGAAATTGAGGATTGTTGTTAGGTAAAGTCATGTTGTAATGTTGTTCCAGGTTCGTAATCCAGCTAAACATAAACGTAATCAATATCCGCACAGTTCCAAAAGCTTTGTTGGTGTGATCCCAAAAGCTGAAAGTTAAAAATGTTCTGATCCCACTTCTGAAATGTTATAAATGACGGTTAAATGTTAGCACTGAAAATTAGAATATTAAAACACATTTATCACCCAAACCGGTGTATACAGTATTAATACAAAAATAATAACAAATCTAGATGACCGTCGCCTGGCCGAACCCGGTCACGCGGAATCCTCCTTCACGCCGTGATTATTTCTGTAAAGAATTAACACATGAGAAATACTCAGTGAGGAGGCAATCATATACAAAAGGTTCAGGCATTCACACACCGTACACACATGTTGGCAACTACGGGCAGTACCGCTAGTTACTACGGACCCTCTGCCGCTTCGGTGGTCATCCGGAGACATTCCTCTTAACCAACTGGATCAGATCACTACAGCCCTAACTGCTGCTACGCTGGCGACCACAGAATGCGGGTCACTACAGCCTTCCCTGCTGCTACGCTGGCGACCCTCGGGTTCACACGAGCGGCCACTACGGAACCACTGCCGCTTCGGTGGTGATCCGGAGACATTCCTCTTAACCAACTGGATCAGATCACTACAGCCCTAACTGCTGCTGCCGTTGGCGACAACAGGTGTGGGTAACTACAGCCTTCCCTGCTGCTACGCTGGCGACCCTCGCGTTCACACGAGCGGCCACTACGGAACCACTGCCGCTTCGGTGGTGATCCGGAGACATTCCTCTTAACCAACTGGATCAGATCACTACAGCCCTAACTGCTGCTACCGTTGGCGACACCAGATGTGGGTCACTACAGCTTTCCCTGCTGCTACCGTTGGCGACCCTCGGGTTCACACGATGCAGCCACTACAGTACCCAGTACTGCTCACACGCACGCACACTCTCAATCATACACATGCTAGATTAACTCTCTCACCTGAATCACTATAATATCGATGTTCTCACACTGAAATCTAGAAATAAACTGAAATAAAATACGTGAATACCAGCAGTATCATTAAATGTAGCTCTTATCCAACAGCATCGGTTACGTACCTAAATAGCTAATTAGAGACAAAACATAATAAATTTAATAAAACTAATCTTACGCAAAATAATATCTGTGACACAGCTTACTTAAATATATTTTTTTAAATATCGTTGTGAGTGAAAAATATGTAATTAACCAGAGAGCATTTTCATATCAAGATTTATAATTTAACAGTTTCGAAATGAGCCTAAAATTAATTTCACTGTTTGAAAGTCTCTCAGTAATTATTTTGACAGCATTGATAGTTTTTAAGTCTCTCAGAAATTATAAGTAGTTTGAGTTTCAATTTAGGTAGGTATTCCAATAGATTGGTTGACCGCTTATAAGAAGTGGAAGAAAAGAAAGGTGGAGTGTATTATTGTTAAAAGAGAACTACTTTATCTATATTTAAAATAAAATTATAAAAAATATAAACATGTATATGTCTTATTTTCAATCATTCAAGCGTGACCAACGGACTAATAACTGTTAACAAAATTTTAATAAATTTCATGAAATATTCGTTCGATTTTGTTTTAGTAACGAAGCAAGGTATATTCACTATAAGCTGGTTGTGACTGTTTTCATGATTAGGCTCACTTTAAGATTTTAATTAAAATTACTTTAAGACTTTATCTTTATTTTAAAGCAATGCTACAGTGCTCGCTAAAGTTCTAAAGTTATATTATGAAAATGAACAGAACTTTAATTTTAATTTAAAGTGAAGATAAAGTGATTATGAAAACGGCCCTTAATTCGTTACCCAGTTAGGTATTTGTCGTGGTCGTGAAATTACCGGTTTTTCGCTGTTAGCCGGTTAACTGGATAATCGGTCCTATTTATCAGTTGGACCGGTAAATCGCGCTTAGCAGATTAAGCATGGTCAGCAAAGACAATTTTTTCTACAATTTTTGACAGTACTAGAAAACATTGTGAATAAGAATTTTAAAACATACGAGTATTGTAACGTGTGAGCACCGTTGCTACGCTGAACAAGCGCCTAAGTTTAGCGCTGATGTAATCGCGCCAGCAATCGGGCGACGTAAACAAACGTGTATTGACGTGTTTAATTACTTCCGGTCGCCTGAACCTTTTGTATTCGATGGAATGTTCGAGACTTTTCCAGAAGGTAATGGGCAGCTATATAAAAGCGACGGAGCTCTGCCCATTAATTTGTTACTTAGTTACATTCATAGTTAGACATAGTCAGCTGAGTTGAGTTGACGAATTGAGTTATTCCATTAGTGAAGTCCGCCAGTTAGTTCAGTTGAGTTCCTGAAATAAATAAAATAAATAAAATAAATAAATATATCATCACGGCTTATTACCCATTGTCGGGTGTGCCAATCTGCTTTGTACACAGATGCGGTAATGATGAAATATTTGCACCGTGCGGGCGCTTACCAGGCGTCACCTCACGGGCACTCATCTCTGGCGTGGAGAGTGCACCACAGGGGTCAATTTTGTGCCTGAAGTGATATAAATATCGCGTAAATAATCTACAAGAGTCTGCAACAGACCGGCAGACTAAGATTGGAACGCGTAGTGAAATAAATGAACAGTTAGTTAAATAAAAGTACTAGAGTACAGTAAAATAAATAACGTGAAAATAAATAGTCATGTTAATTGTTTAAGTAAATAAATAAATAAATAAATAAATAAATAATCCTAGTGTTTACCGGTTTCAGGATATTAAACCCTTGTTTACATACACAAAAGTAGGCTGGTAACTAAGTAAAAACTGTATCTGTAGGGTAATATTATTACCATACTGACATGTCAACAACAGTCTACAAAATGAAAATAAAATCAAATGAAAGTATAATGCTATTCATTAATTACGGATTACGTTTGTGTATCGTTCTTAACATAGTTTACTTTATTCTAAAGGCTCATTCACAGCTACGAAATTAAGAAATATAAATAAAATTATGAATAAGACATTCTGGTTGCTGTTCACAGCTTTGAAAATAATACGTAAATTACTGTCAGCTGTCATTTAGTAAATACATAATTCACAAGCAATAATATTGACTTTATATCTTTTAACGCACTCTACATAAATCATATATGTAACCCTTTTTCTTAATACGGTTTTTTTTATTTATAATTAATTTTAAATTCTTTTTCCAGAATGTAAATTGACAGCTCAAATGACAGTTGTTATGCTTATGTTTGTGTAAAATATTTAACATTTGCAAATCCTTGTGCTTATGTCTTATGTTTATTTTTATTTTCGATAGCTGTGAACATTTTCATAAGAACCTATTGTTTATATCGTTATTTTTATTTTTATGTATAATTTTATTTTTATTTTCATAGCTGTGAATGAGCCTTAAAATCATAAACTTGAGGAATAAATCATATAATTTGAATATTTATTATATTGGAATAAATGTCAAAATAATTGTTTTGTTTAACATGGCATTATGAAAGTAGCATTAATGGGAGAATTTCAAAAAATAATATTTATTAATAATGTCTTCATTTTCTGAAACCAATACACTATTGAACAAACCACGGATGTTATGCATCATAACCAGCCTTAGATGTCTTAAAAGCGACATCTGCGGCAGTTATGATAATCATAACGATCCTAAGTATGTTAGTAGCTATTAAATAATTAATTATATTCTTAGCCTTAAATTAGAATTTAATATTTGTTTAACCATAGTAATTGTGATATTTATTATCTTCTAATATTTATATATCGTTTAATAAATTTAAATTTAATTAATCATAATTCGTTGATTTTTACCCTTCACCTAAATAAATAAAAACGTTACAATACTATGTAATGCATTTTGAAATCTCATTTTTGTAATAAATATCTTTGACTACAACGGAATTAAATTATTATAGTTCATTATCAAAGAATTTTCAATCCATAATATACGCATTCACTATTATTAAAATTATTATACATTTGTGCGCATATGTACATATGTATGTGTGTATGATTATTTTTTCATTCAAAATAACTGCAAAATTACAATTCACAACTATTTATATTTCTGAACTACCTATCCGATTGACTTTTTGTTTTTCTGTTGTGTAACTCGATAAGTACTAACGTATTTATCCAGCTTTTATCAGGCTTCTTTCAATCACAATTTATGCTTTCTAGAATATAAAATACCTTCAGTCTTAGTCAGTGTTCTACAACCTATTATTACAGCATGATACTTGTGAAGGTGCATGTAAATTTGGTTTATTTGTGATCATACATTGCTCATTTTCATGCATGTGGTTATTTCATGGATGATTCAATGAAAATACACTTGTACAATTATGTAAACCGTGCAGTTGTTATCAGTAAGAAATATACGTTGTCATGGTACATAAGTATATTTCAAGGTAGTCGTAAAATAACTGAAATTAAATCTAAAATTGACATTAAAATCTGCGTATAATGAGGTACATTAAAATAGAACTTTAAATTAAATAAAAAAGTTTTTCTCTGTGTTTACAAAAATATCCAATGAACCAAAAACATTTATCGTCGTTATCTAAACACGTCGGATTTACGCTAATTTAATTTTTAAGAAGTAATTTTAAAAATATTATGTATAAGTTAAGAAAATCTTGCGCGTTTGAAAGATAATTTGAAGACTTGAAGTAATTAATGATACAAGTACCCTTTTTGTAAAAATTGCGTCTTCGCTATACCTAGACGCTTGTTGAAACGTAAAACCCATAAACAAAATCTGATGTGGCCAACACATAACCTCTCGCTAGATATTTTACCTGGTTGTACGCATAAAACGAAAAATATTTGTAAATACAAATACATATATTCATGTCTCACTACAAAATAATTCTCACATATATTTGCAAAATCTATGGGATATTTTAATATAAATTATGTACAATACATACATTTTCTTTATATTCAATATCCTGAACTTTTCTTTTTCTACTTTCCTTTTCTTTTTCTGTATATTCGTCATTTTTTCGCAAATTTCTTTTATATTCTTTTTTACGTATATTCTTTTGCCTTGTTGACTTTTTCTTATTTTCATAATCTTCATAATAATGTACAAATATTTTTGACAGAGGCATACACATATTTTTGACAGTGACATTTATGTGTCAATTACAAACATTTGAATTTCTTGCCTTGTAGTAGTTTGATCTGAGATTTTTTACATCAAATTATTTTATATGCATTTCTTTATCTCTAAATCTATAGAAGATATAATAATGAATTTATATTTATCGAATAAAGAATTTAACGTTCATTAATATAAGTATTTACATAAATTTTCGATAAATAATATTTAGATGATTTTTTTCTTGTAACTACTACTTCCGGTTGTCCAATTGTTACCAAAACTGACTCGACTCTTCCCATTATTGTTAGATTGAGGAATCCGTAGTTAAAAATGTCTTAAGTCTTATAGTATTTGAGATATAGTGAATCCAACATCCACACACACACACATATCCACACACACATCCACAGACACACATCCACACACACATACGGACATCATCGTAAAAATGTTATAACCGGATTCTAGGGACCTTAAAACGTGCTTATTCATTAAAATCTGGATATGCGATTTTTAGCATGAATACAATACCTCTCTTAGCGAGAGGTAAAAATAGAAATTTTTTCTTGGTGGCATACATTGAATACTTTCTATTCTTACATAAAAATTACAATTCTTTGAAAAACTAATATTCTCTTTAGTGTCATTTGCTTGCAGTATCTTCAATATAACACATATGACAAAAAATAACATGTTCCAAAAATAGCGATTTATGGCAGGCTTCACAAAAGTACATGGTTTTTCTATTTGGCTTCTTCATCCAACTCATTGCAAAACTTCGTTTATCTTCCATGTAATTCTACAAAAGTGTCTGTTTCTTTTCGTATAACTTGGCTACTTATCATATAACTGAAAAGAACTTAATAAATTAATAAATATAATTTCAGCAACAAATAAAATTCTTTGACACCTTTTGTTACTTGATTAGTGCGCTGAGGTGTATAATAAGTTTTTTTTTTACTTTTGTGACAGTGAGTTTTAAATTGAGACTGTATATATACATCCAGAATACAAAACAAAAGGTAGAGTAGTACAGGAGGGTACACGGAAGCACCGCACCCCGCCGCACTAACGGAGTATTAAAAAACAAGTATCACAAAAATGGTGCTTATATCATTATTTACTTACGAGGATAATTTAAAGTGATATCTACCTAGCTATAAAGAAAAACAATTTAATATAAAGTAATATTTTAGTAATTATTTCTGACATCCGCATTTCATCTGCAATGAAAGTTACAAAAAGAATCACAACTATAAAATTTCTTATTTACTTGATAATAATGCCCTAATATAGCACTTTCCCTTTCTTCAACTGCAATTAAAATATCATTATTCCTTGCAGGTAATAGATAACTATCAACATGATTTGCGGCGTTCTTCGCCAGGGTCAAGTCGCCGAGGGTCAGGGTCGAAACGCCGCAGAAGAGCCGCGGATTCTGAGAGCCGAAGACAACAGGCATCAGCAGATGACACTACTTCAATATCGAGCGTAGAAGAATGGTGCCGAAGCCAAGCCAGTGCGGGGGAAAAATATGTCGATCATTTGTCTTTCTCGGTGAGTATATTTTCATGATAAATATGAACTATGCTTGTACAAAAATACATTTTAGGTACATAATTGAATATATTAGAGGTACATATATGAATTCAATATAACAAATGAATGCCTTACTTCATCCTCATTATTTCAATCCAAAATTTATATCTGCCATGAAATACATTTTCTACACTTTGTTGCAAGTATACATACTATTATGTGTAATATTTTATTTAATATATTTAATCTTTGTAACAAAGCTTTGAAATATAAATGTGTGGTTTAGATATTGGCACTCGTTGGAATAGACATACATATAGGTACATACAAAAGGTGATAAAATATCTAATGTGGCCAGCACATGATCTCCCGCCAGTTCCATGTTTAAAATAGCAATGAGCTATAAATAAATTATCACTTCCAGTTGATCGTTTACAAACAAAATCTAATTTATTGTTCCAATAAATAGAAAAATCCGTGATAGGAAATTTTAGATATTTTATTGTTTTTCCTCGAAAATCTGTTAAGAGCTCCAAATGAACCACCACTTCCGGATTATCATATGTAAGTCAAAATCTAATATGTTATGTCAAATTATATACGAGTTTTAAATACCAAATTTTAAAAGTATTGAATCATATTTTATTTTTTTCAAGAAAATCAATTTAGAGCTTCCAGTAAAGTACCACTTCCGGTTTATCAATTTTTGCAAAAAACTAATATGTCGTTCTCATTAATATAAAAGTCGTAAATAGCAAATTTGAAAAGTTCTAATCTATTTTTCACGAAAATCTGTTCAGAGCTTCAAGTAAAGTATCATTTTCGGTTTATCAATTTTATCCAAAATCTAATATGTTGTTCTCAATAGAAGTCTTAAATACTAAAATTGGTAAGTTTTAGATTAAATTTTAATATAGTTTTTTATTAAAAACTGTTGTAGGCTTCAAGAAAAATATCTCTTCCGGTTGTCCAATATTACCCAAAAAAGCAGGAAGCTTAAATACGGAAAATATGTGTTTTTGGTAGTTTGATATAAAAGTTATCGTGGAGGAAAAAATCGTCACACACGCACACACAGACACACAGATGTCATTGTAAAAATAGTAAAACCGTATTGTGGGTACCCTAATTTGTGCTTATTCACTGAAAACTCACTATTGAATTTTTGGACCAAAACATTACCTAAACTATTATTCACGAAAGATAACTATTCAAGGTCATTTGTTCGAAGAAATAACACACATCACTTTCTAGCAGTAGCTTAGCGACATTTTGTATTAGAAAGAGAAGGATTTCTTTGACCTATGTCTATTTAATTTGTGTGGTGTGACAGATATACGTAAATAGTGGCATTACTTTCTAACACACTATAAATAATAATGACATATGTCGTAGAATTACAGATATCTAATTATCTACTACTCTGCCCTCTGTGCTAATATTTACCCAGTGGCGTTGACGTTTAAATCAAATTATTATTCCTTGGTTTATAAGATAAGTTTAGGTGTTTGTATTTTGCAAAAACATAAGTGAAGAACATAAATCTTTCAGAAAGGCATCATTTAGAAAGAAACATAATTTTCAAATGAATTACTCTTATTTTTTCAGTTAAAATGTGTCCATAAATATTTCATGTTGCACGCCTATGCATACGAAATGCAATGAAGTTATCTGCAAGTAATATTATATCAGACGGCTCATAAATGACCTTGAGTAGTCATCTTTCGTGAATAATAGTTTACCTCTTTTACCTACGGTATGGCGGGAGATAAGCAAAATAATTTTTTTGATGTGCTGATTCTCAACCAATAAGAATATTTTCAAAATTCGCAAAATTAAGGGCATAGCTTTTGAAGTAGGTATAAGTTTAGTGTCACTGGCCCACACGAAATTTAAAAAAAAAGTAATTACGAATTAATTTATTTGCAATTCAACTTCAGTTACGTGATTAAATATTCGTAAATTCATGAAGTTTAATAAAAATTTCGTGTCGGCGACTGGCTCTAAGAATGAACACTTTAAGAACCATGGCCTTAATTTTCCAAATTTTGAAAAGATTCTTTTTGACACATCGTAATGTATATTTTTTACGGGTCATTCTTTATATTTTTAGATTCAACACAGCATCAATGAAATCACAACATCCGAGGAAGAATACTCTTCATGTCAATATAAACCCCCGCCTAAATTTGTGGCTAGCCCAGACCGCGAGAAAGACCAGAACTATCTTCGCGAAGATTGGCAAGACAATTGGCTATTCTCTCGTAAAGGAAAGGGTAGTCCTAAACCTGTTCCAGTGCCAATGTTAGTCCCCAATCCGGCTACAGACTACCGCGCTCTTATCGGCGACAGAGATGCGGAAGACACGACAGATTTGTCAGAAACAGGATCAGATGTTGAAGAAGCTGAATTACCACAAGATATTACAACTATCTTAGTGGATTCTAGAACTGTCATCGGCGGAAAGAATTTGTTGGAAAATATAAATCCCGAATGTTTGGAACCAGAAAGTGTGACAAGTGAACAAACCGAAAAAAGAGAAGAGGACAGTGTAACAAATGATGACACTGGGTTTGCAGATGATGAACTTTCGGAAGCTAGAAATAATATTTTAATTCATGACACGCTATGTAAGTAAATCCCATTGTTTTCATCATTATGAGTAAATTTTTCGTTTCAAATCCATACTTTTAAAGCAGCCACTAACACTCCATTATACACACGTAGTCTCTCTGGATCTAGATAAGATCGTGTTTCTGTACTTTAAACTAGCTGATGTAAATTCAAAATTTTTTAGTATGATCTACGCTTCTACATCATTATTAAATCATTTTTAATTTCAAGTTTTTAATAAAATACTTTATAATTAAACATTATTTTAATTTAATTACAAAATACTTAAGGTTATTAAAAAAAAAACATGTTGCCTTGATAACCTCCTTTGTGCGGTATAGTATTATTGAGATTAAAAATTCATTCACTTAAATTTGTTGTATGCTTTTATTTCTGGGGTTTTGAAGGTGACAAATATTACTTTCGGATTTAGTTCTCCAAATATAAAAACGGAGTGTAGTAAATGTCTAAAACTACGATTGCAAAATGTAATAGTACTATACTGTTTTTTAGATGAAGAAAGTGATTCATTGGGAAGCAACATAGAAAAAGATATGGAGTATACTGAAAAATATGCTTCAATGCCACGACAAATTTCAAAAGATGAAGGGCCTTCACCAAGTTCAAGGTAAATAATGTAATTATAAATATTGTTTGTAAACATTTGTAATAAACAACACACTTTCCGTTTTCATTACTTAATTTTATATAAATTTTTAGCATAAAATCAAAAGTTACTGAACTGCAATCTGAAGAAATTGTAACTCTTACACAAGACATTAGTATTCAAGAACAAGAACAGCACTCAAATGAAGAAAACTCGGATGACATTGTTGAAGAACCTATCATAAATTTAAGAGGTACACATTTAATATAAAAATTTGTATAAGTTTAATACTATATATAAAAAATTAATATAAATGGTCTAATACTAATTTATTTCAGTCTAATTTTGTTTCCAAATTGAAGTATAAATCACGTTTTAACATTTTTTTTCTGAAAGACATTTTCTAGTTTCATTAACAAATTAAAATTTGATAAAAATTCGCAGTAACATTTAATAAATTTGTATATGTTTACGAACTAAATATATCTAAGATGCTACGAATTTCGACATTCTTTTAGTTTTATATGCATAATTAGAAATCTCCATTCCGGATATTGAATTCGTGTTATTTTTTTATATTATTGTCTATTTTTCGTAATATTAATGCAAATATTTTTATTGAAGGTAGCTATAGTGAAAAAGAAAAGCAGAAATGGCGAAATCCAGTAGCTTTGGAAAATAACCCATACTCGAAAGAAAACCTAGATAAACGATTACAAAGTAAAGCAAACGATATAACTGGCAACTATGCGTAAGTTCTGTTATCTATTATGTGCACACTTGAAATACTTAACACATATTTTCACTAAAACTACTTAATTACAATATTGATAAACATGATAAATGTTATCTTGCAAATTTAATTCCAAGTCAAATAATTTTAAGCTAGTTGTTATAAATAATTCAAGATCATACTACATGTTGCTATTACAAAATGGCGGCAACTGGTTCAAGAAAATTGCAAGATATTTTTCAAACTAAGAAGGATAACATGTTAGTAAAATTTCTATTTATTTTCTTTCATAATTTTAATATTATTTTGCATATCGCATAAGTAAAATTTTTAATTTTTGTTTTATGGACATGAAATAAAATTAAAATACTTTTAGTAGATAGTAATTTATGTAATAAGTGTAAAAAATGCACATTTATTATACGTGCCGCGTAAATTCCAGACACGATAAATGTAAATACCTTTTGCAAACCTAATATTTATTCTACAATCGAAATTTCTTTATCAAAAGTCTAGAAAATATTTTAGTAGCGCTGTTAAATATAATTGACGCATATAAATTCAAGAATCCATGAAAACAATGTATAAATTAAACCCACTTTTATAGAAATCGCACAAGTGTCATAAAATTCCAAACGTGATTGAAATATAAAGCCATAGATTGAAATAATTTTTTGAACAAATGGCTTTGTAGGAAATTAAGTACAGGTAATAAAATATTTTCATTCATTAGAAAGGTCGTAAATGTTTAGCACAAAATAAATAAAAATATAAATAAAAGAAGTTACAGCCGTTATTGTTTCGAGTAAAACTCTAATGTTGAATAAATTTGAAACAAAAAAAAATACCAAATATAATGCTTCAATTTTATTCGCATAGCAACCATTTTTGTTTTTCATAGCAGCACATTTCTTTTGTTAAAATGCGTACCTATATCGTACTTATTGCACAATTGCAGAAAAAATAATTGAGAATTCCACTTTTAGCTTTGGTCGAGATTATTATATCAGAGAAGCAAAAAAGGCAGCAGGCGGCAGAAAAAAATTCTTAGACGAAGAATTATTGAACTCCAATGTGGAGGTAAGAAGAGCTCTTGGCAATTTAGAAGAAAATTATATCCATTCTAATTTGTACAGGCAATTATATTCTAAAGGTGGTAGTAGGAACTTTGTAAAAAATCCATTGTTGAATTTTCCAGAGAATTCATTGTAGATCTGTTTAGTAAATGTGAATAGTGTTGTGTAACGAGTATTGTTAATATTATTTTATTAATAAATCGGTAATGTGTTTATAAATACTTTTTAGTTTAATCTAAATTATACAGAGGTAAGAATTTAACTATTTTAAAGTAATTTTCTAACAATATTCTTGCTTGTTTTACTAACAATACTCATACTAAACCATTTTAAAACTTAGTTTACTCATTGAAATAAGTCCATAATAACCTTTTTTTGTCAATGTACAAAATATCTTTATTTGTTACATTGTTTGGCTAACAATACTCAAGTTCATAGACTAGGCAAAAAATAATTATAAGGACATACAAAATACCTCAGTAAAAATATTATTTGAGAATATAATCAACATTCAGAATCTCCCTAGTTACATGTCTATCACAGCGATGATAAAAAACAAAGAAATTATCACCTTATTTAAATTCGTTACTAAGGGATTTGTTTTCTTTGACATTGACAGCTAATTTTGAGTATAAAAATGTGCAATAATCGTTGGGTTGATATCAACAACGATGAAAATAATAAGGCAATTGTCAAATTAACCATGTTGTAATACAATATATTGAAAGTTAGGTTAGCAGCACACACAATGTGTCACAAAAATTCATTATATTCTCTCATTAAATATAAGCTCGTGACATGGTTAATAATCGAAGATATTGCTCGTGAAACCGAAGCAGCACATTTCACTTGTCCTTCGGACTCGTGAAATCTGCAACTCGGTTTCACTCGAGAATATCATCGATGATAATCATATCACTTGTTATATTACGTATGAATATATTTTAAATATTTTCCGTCTATGTATTTTTTATGACATTAAGAATTAGATTATTTTCAGTAAACAATATGTGATAAATCTATTATACTTTTTATCAAATATATTATTATACATCTATTTAAAAAAATAATTTATTCGTACTGATTCTATACAAAAAGATTTTCTTCGAAATTTGCAAAAATAAACGCAATTTATTTGAGATGAACATTTTAAAATCCAATATTTTAATTTTATTTCAAACAGCATTTAATGTAAGTTTAATGTAATAGTTACGTTTATATTAGAAAAGTATAGGAATCCAGTGGTACAAAAATAAATATTCACTTCAAATAAACTACGTTTATGCGAATTTCGAAAAAAATCTTTTTGTAATAATATCGGTATCCGTATACCAAATTATATTACTCGCTAACGATTGTTGCATAAGTTTCAGCATTCAAAATATGTATTGCGCTCCAAATACTGCACAAATATTAAAATATATTTACAAAAAGTAGAAGAATTTGAATGCTCTTTAACTGCAAGCTTTATAGCGTTTTCAGCTTACACAGTTCAAATGCGCACTGGGTGCAACATATCACGTGACCGTATTGAACAAGTTCTGCGATCATCCGGTGGCAGTGCAGTTTAAGCTGAAAACGATTTTGTTTTGCCGCCATATTTACAGCCACACTATTGGCGAAAAAATTCAAAGTGGGTGACGTCTGGTGGCAGATTTGTGAACTAGAGGAATAAGGAAACATTGATAGCTTACATTGAAACGTTTGTAATTTTAAACAGGTTTAATTTACATTTGTTGTAAAAGAAAGTGACATATATAGTGCCTATTACATTTTCGGGTTTAAATAATGATCAGTAAATGCCATAGATACTGCTCAGTGCCACAATGCAGTAATTGCAAGTCAAAAAGTGTAAGTTTACACTATATCCCAAGTGACAAAATATGATCTTGAAATTTTCTTCGCATATAGCTTTGACATCTCTAGTCGGTTCTATTTTTTCTTTTTTAAAACAGGATGGCTAAATTCTTTTAATTTTATAGCCAAACTATACTGTTTATCATCCTTTTTAACAAGTTTTCTCCTTACTTATTCCAAATCGGTACAACTTAATTTTTCTATTTCTTCTGCTCTGTAATACACAAACCCATAAACAAATAAATTAATAACATAATAATAATGATAACTTTTGTTGTAAAACAATAAATATAGTTTTGATTTTTACTAACCTGTTTATATGCAACAAAACTGTAACAATATGTTTAAATTTGCCTCCCAATGCTGCTCTATAACTAAATTTTGCTGTCCAGTAATTTATATTCTCATTTAATAAAATTTCAATCGTATGAGGATCTCCACTCAAATGACTGGTTTTTAAACAAGAACCCAGTATTGTACCTGATCCATCATCTTTTCTTCCACAAAGCATTACATGTCCTACCTTAAAAACTGCTTCGACTTCCTTTATAGGATGTGCAGAAGCAATGTGTTCAAAAATATCACCTAACTTTAGGTTAATTTTTTCCATATTAAATACTTTGCACTTTGAAATGCATATTGCCAGCAATAAGGAATGAGAGAACTTTCCTTATTCCTCCGCCATCTTGCTACCGTCCGGCCTGCCACCTATAGTTCAGTTTTTTCGCCAATTGCACTTGCCTAGGGAGTCAGTGCACAAAAGTTGCACGGAGCAACTTAAGGTATCGGCCAAATAAATTTTGCGCTCAGTGACAAGCTGAAAACGCTCAATGCAAAAAATGTGCGCACTCGACTTGCAAGCTGAAAACCCTATTGTAAATATGTAAATTAAGATTTAAAACTAAAATTTATAGATATAAAAATAATTTAAAAAACATTTTACATACAATGCTGACAACTAACAATACTCAAAACTTCAAAGTGGGTATATATATATATATATATATATATATATATATATATATATATATATATATATATATATATATATATATATATATATATATGTATACCTGGTGGCGGTCGAAATCCGTTACATAGGCATTTAACATGGGAAAACTGTTTTTCCTAGAGCGTTGCTCTCCAAATTATTTTAGAACAAACATCTTCAAATAAAAGTTGTTGAACAAAAAATTCCAAATGTAAATCAGTAAACAAAATTCATTTCGTATGTTTAGTAACTCCAAATATTGAATATGAAAAAGTGGAATAAAATTAAAACAAAAAGACAACCAAATTTGATGTTTTTAATGTCGAATGTTGTGATTTTTTGTCAAGGAAAATGAGTATTTGAACAGTATAGAAACTAAATTTTTATTCTACTTAAGAATTTAAAGTTGTGATAATTTTATTAAAAAACAAAAAGTAAATTAAACTTTATGGCAGATTAACACACATTTGTTTGTTAAGCTTTTTATTAATTCCATGGCTATCACTACTTTTGAGTTGATTTTCCACATTTTCATACCAAATTTCTGGTGTTACAAAGCATGCAAAATTAATTTTGCTTATTGACTAAATTGCAAAATTATATGGTCTACAACTTTTATTGGAAGAATTTTTTTCTAAAATAATTTTTGAAGCAACGCGCTAGAAAAAACAATTTTCCCATATTAAATGCCTACATAACGAATTTCTAACGCCATCCGGTATATATCTTCATATATAGATGTAAATTATATTTTCATATCATTTAATTTATTGATTATTTCTGTAATTTATTTATTTATATTATTGAATGTTTGCAGGTTTCAGAGCACGATTCAGGTCAATCGTTGCAACTGACAACTGGAAATGATGTGAATATTTTCACAGCTGTGCCTGTAATTGTCCACGAAGAAAATGATAATGAAGAACGTGAAAGTTTATCAGAATTACAATCATCTCAATCAAGACCGATTTCTCTCGCCTTGTCAACTGACTCCGAAGATCAAGATGTAAAACGAGTGTATAATCTTGAAACTGAAAAAGTAATTACTTACAAGAACAATGACTTCACCAAAGAAATTATTCAGAGTTCTAAAAGTCCAGAAGGAACGAAGACTATTGTCAAGTCAATCGAATTGATTTCTATCGATGAAGTTGATAGTAAGTTTGACGAAAATCATAATACAACTGCAGAAATTATTCAAAAAGAGCCAGTAATGAATATTTCTAATCACATATCCGCGTTGACAAAAGAAAAAGACTTAAAAGAAAAAGAAATAGAAATAGAATTAATAAGTAATAATGATTCAAATAATCTTATTTCTCCAAAACTTAAAGAAAGTTCTAAAAAATATTTAGAATCTTTAACAAAAAATAAAAGTAAACTTGAAGTAATAACTAATTTCGCTACTCCGCCTATAAGTTTACAAGAAAATGATACATTTACACCACACATATATGATGAAAGTTCTGCAGCTCTGAATGAATTAAATGATTTTACTGAAAACATAATCGAAATTGAAACAGAAGAATTATATTCACCATATGATAATTCTAAGAGTTGCATAGATTTACGATTTATAAATGAGGAAAGAAAAATATCGTCAAATAACCTATTACCAGTATATCCTGTTTCTCAAAATGGATTTGCTAACTCTACGCCAAATTTAAACGATGAAAAACAGTACAACTTTAAAGACGAAGATATGGAAAATCAACAGAAATCAAATATTATTGATGAATTAGATCAATTGAATGCCATTCCAAAACCTTCAGTAAAGGATTTGAAGAAAATATTTGATCAAGACAAACCAGTTAGGGTAAGAACTGATTTATATGACCTAAAATACAGATTTCATTGTTGTATTTTAATTGTTAGATTACTGTTTCACGTTCAAAAAGTCACATAACAACAAAACAAGAACTGAATGGTCATCGCCAAGTTCACAGCTTAACAGCAAGAAGTATTTCAAGGGAATATAGAAAAGATATTTTACCAGAACTACAGAAAACTGCAGATATTTCTATAGAAAATAATATTAGTGGTAAGAATTTTAAGTTTATTTTTACAATCGAATAATTAAATTTGAATTTTATTAGGTGTAAACGAAGAGATAGTAGAGTTAAGTCAATCCGAGGAGGATGAATTAAAGGCTATTCCACCATGTAAATCAAAGATTGCATTTTTTGAATTACTTAAAGACAATAAATAAATGTTAATAATGTTCATATTGTAAACTTGTACCTTGTATATTACGTAGATATTGATATTAATATATTATTTGAATGGTATTAGTAATTATTTTTTCTACAACTTCCCGGTCGATGAAACAGTCTTTGCTTTGATGATGATGATGATGGAAGGTCATTGTACGGGCCACATCAGATTTTTTGTTTTTAGTTTGCACACCGGCTCATTCGCTTCTTGCTACACCACTGCCCCAAGAATAAGAAGATAGCAGAATTGAGGACGTGATGTCACAACATTATTAAATAAATTTTAATTCCACTACTTATATATTATCTTAGTTTATTAACCACATAGGTACTTAAGGCTAAAATAGGGGATTACAGCTCAATCGAATTAAGAGAAATTAGGAAAAAATAGTGAAAGTATACGCTTAATAATGAATATTAATAAAGAAATAAAATGATATAATTGAAATACTTCGGAAATAAGGGGGTTTTTGTTTTAGCAGCTCGTCACTCATAAGAAATCCATATATATTATTTTGATTGGCGACTCAATGACCACCTATAAATATAAAACGAATACCGAGTTAGGGGCGGAGCAGTGGCGGCGCTAGGGCGACAGCCCAACCAAAATTCTTCTCGCCCAACCAATCGCCCAACCTACATTAATGTAAAGGAAATGTTTTAAGGTATGTATACGAAATCTACAAAATGTAAAAAAATGCGACATACGAGCCATCAACAAATTATCTATTTGTATACGCGATTCAAGTTGAGCGGACTCTATCTGGTGACCAAACATCGCACAAATTATGTGACGTCACAACGAGTATAGTTTCTTACACTCCGTAAGAAGTAACGTTAGAATGTTAGACGAGATTTTAAAAATTCAGCAAGTATTAAAATTTATATTTATTGGTGATGATTGTGAACACTTCCTCTGTTTAATTATACAATAAAATTCGAGAGTATTCCTAGTATGTTGAGACATTGTATATTTTTAGATAAATAAGGTTAAGTATAATGTTTGTAGTTGCTTGTTAAAATAATGACATAAATTTACTATAAATAAGTTAAAAACAACATGAATGCAATATTAGATTGTTTAAGGATTAATTATATATTTGTAAATATTGTAGAAATACAGAATTTTCACCAAAACCAACGAAATCAAGTGTACTGTTGTGTTCCGAAATGTCATTCCTAAAAATCGAGAAATCCCACCATTTATTTTACATATTTCCAAAACGTTAAATTTATAAATAAATATTGCATCGAAGAAATAATTGAGACAATATGATAGATTAAACTGTTAATTGGAAAACGAGTTACAAATTCAATGTTTGTTCCTTATATTTTTGTAATGAAGTTTACTCATATATTGGTAGTTGTAAAACAATATAAATATATTAAATTATTTTATGATGTATTTATATTTAGGTTAATATGTACATATTTATATTTAGGTTTTATATTTATACTTAGGTTAGTTTCCCGCCTTACACGAACAAGATGCTTTTTATTGCTAGTGAGCCAGAATTTATCAATTTTCCAGTAATTTCATGCTGATATTTATTTACGCCGCTGATTTGTGGGCATAATCCAAAGAGAAGTGTTTAATTTTTGTCATCTGATTGTGTTTTACCATATGCTAGCATATGTCCAGAATTCAATACTTATCATCCTTACAAAAATTTCTGCTGCACGCAGAAGCATTTAAATAATTAAACACATTCTTTAGTAACAGTCTCATTACTAATAAACTATTAATTCATTAAATATATTTATTAAAACGGCAATACACACAAACTTTAATGCAGAAGTGAACGACAATTTGAAAACATACTCGTTGTGACGTCACGTCACGTGTTAAAAGTTGCGGGAAAAGTTAATTTGAATCGCCTATTATTGCACACCTATTGCATATTATTCTATATTTGTGTTTATATATTGCGCCACAAGTAGGATAGTCATGATTACCCATAGTAAAATATGTGTGCCTCTTCTTCTTTCTTTCAAAAATTTGTAGCTTGAGTGATATTTTAAAGAGCATGACGTTAATAGAATCAACGAAACAATTATTTTTCTCATATAGAGAAGAGGCTGAATTTGAGAAATTCTGGAATGCGACAGTTGTGTTTTCCGAAGCTAATGATATTAAGTTAGATGATGTGAATACTAAAAGATCAAGGAAGCTGCCTGCTAAATTTAATAATTCGGTAATAGTTCAGAAAATTAACTCTCTTGAAGATGATGGCGTTAACGGAAAAAATGAATTTAAAACTAAATTATATTTTCCCATAATTGATAAAATTACAACGGAAATTTCACGAAGATTTGACGACAATTTCCATATTTTGCAGGGATTCAGTACTTTGAATCCGTCTAGTTCAATTTTTTTAAATTTGGAACAATTAATACCTTTAGCCAACCATTATGGTTGTGACCCAGCCTCAATTGAAAACGAATTAAAATTACTGCCAAAAACTATTCAGAGATATGAAGTAAACCACAAAACTAAAATTAAAAGTTTAACTGATTTTGCGGTTCTTTTACATGAATTTAGATTAGTCTTTCACGAAATTCATAAATTATGTAATATTGCAATGACAGTACCGACTTCCAATGCAAGTTGTGAAAGATCTTTTAGTAGTCTAAAAAGGATTAAAGATTATTTAAGAACAACAATGTCCCAAGATAGACTTACTGATCTAGGAATATTGTATGTTGAAAAAAATATTGTAAAAAAATTAAATTTAGAATTAATTGTTGATTCTTTTGCTAATAGACATAAATAATAGATGAATAATACTTTTGTAACAATAATATTTTATGTACTTACCATGTTAATTTTGATACCTATAAACTATTTTAATTCTATATTTTATATTAATTACCCTCCACGTCCTTAATATATATATATATATATATATATATATATATATATATATATATATATATATATATATATATATATATATATCGCCCAACCTGAATTTGTTTTCGTCGGCTTTCGCCCAACTAAAAAATAATGCTAGCGCCGCCACTGGGGCGGAGCCTACAACCAATGGAAGTAGAGAAATTCAAATGGCGGAAGCGTGGCTATCAGTCCAGTAGTGCAATTCTCAAACAGTTTTTATTTGAATATAAATATTTTGCATTAAACTTAATAATTTTGATATAAAAACTTATATACGTAACGTCACATCTATATTTTCAAATTTCGGAGGACTATAACTCGCTTATTAATAGGAATTTTTTCACCGGATTTTCACCGACAGTCTTAGTTTTACTTATACGTTCCGATGAAATTATAATAAACAAATTGTGGAATCCCCTATTAATATGCAACAATGGAAATCTTTGATCGCCATTGTCTGCTTCCATGGGATATGAAATGAGTAACGATTAATGAAATAGCTAGACATCATTTGAATGAGCCACGGATAACAGATGGCAGCACGGAACTTATTCCAATAGGGAACTCATATATATGCGTTATATGAGTTCGTTGTTGTTTAATCTGGAATATTTTTAATTGAGAGTGTAATATAAAAAATATTTATAAGTTTAGCAGATATATACATTTATTTAAATTGGGCTGTACATCCCATGGTCGAAGGAGAAGCCATATATATTGGTAAAACGAAATGTAAAGGTTCGTCAACATTTAAAGCTGGACACATAATTTGTCATGACTATAAAATTAATACAACTAATTATGTGGAAACTAATGGCTTTTGTGTTTACACTGTCACACTTAAAAGGAACACCACATAACAAAAATTTATTTTTAGAAGCTTCCGAATGGAAATGCGTTTGCAGTTGTAAGGCTGGTCAAGATGCGAAATGAAAACATCTTGCGTGCATGTTGCATTGATGTTATATTTATAAAAGTTATATGATGACACTTGTTTTATTGTAGATTTGATTTCAATTCAGGTTTCGTACGACATTTAATTTTTACATTAAAATATATTTACTTCAATGAAATTTTACATAGACTAGTAGTTGTTCTGTTGTAAAATAAATAAAGAGAATTTATTTTGTAGTTAATATATATATATATATATATATATATATATATATATATATATATATATATATATATATATATATATATATATATATATATATATATATATTCGTATTCTCACCTCTTGAAGTAGCGCTACTCAACTATAATTTTAAAAATTAGAGAAATAAAAGTAAATTATATTTTAAATATTTCGTTTACAAAAATATTAAACCTATTCTTATCTATTTATAAATAAAATAAAATCTAGAAAATCGAAAAAGCGCTACTTCGAAAGTATCGCTACTTCAAGAAGTGAGAATACGGGCCATTGTTTTTTTAATATATTATTTTTTTCATTATTAATAATTTCTTTATAATCAAAGACAAATAAGTTATTCAGTTGTCATTTTTATCTAAAATAAAAAAAATGCTTGTCCTAATTATTTTATTTGATATGGTAGCTTCCCATTTCTGGTTTATAATAATTTCATTACGGTAACGGTGCAATAAAATGTAAAAGGTCCATTGGGGCGTGGTTTGGGAGTGTGTTTTACACCAAAAGTTACAATAACGCGGTAAGTAAAATACGATGATGCTCATGTTAATAGGCCTGAAGCGCACCCCCATTTTAAGCCCCCAAGCGATGAGGTTGAGGTAACCGGTTCAAACCAATTGCTATCGATAATTGATGCAAAAATGCATTTCCAGTTTATTTTGGCCGGAGTTTTAACAGTACTAACCAACACATATAAAAACCATAAAAAAAATTCGGTGCGCTGTTTAAACGGAATTTACATCTTATCTCGCCATATCTTAGCTAATTTTATAGGTATCGATTTGAAATTTTAACTAAATAAAGTTTAAGTGAGTCTTGAATATCTTAATATCAATTAGAAACCAAATAGATATTTTTTAAAAAATTACAACGAATTCTTGAGATTTATTTCGAATTAAAAGGTGTTATGAATTTTTGAAATTTACATTTTTCTCTATTCCACATTGTAGTCGAATACTTGATGAAGTTTTGTGTAAAGTTTCAGAACAAAATATGCAACGGTTCAAAAATTACAACAATATTTAGTTGACGCTTGAAAACACGCATGCGGCCGCGGCGCAGCAGACGAGTAGTTTCGACGGCCGCCGCTATCGGCGTCACTCACAGCCCAAACATAGAGTGCCTTCAATGAGAGTGATGACATACGATTGTGGCCGCCATATTTGTTCCAATTTAACATGCATAGAATACAAGCATAACACGAAAATATTTTATTACAAACATATTACTTGAAATTAATATATATTTTATTTAAAAATTTATAGTATACACATATTTCAAAATTTTAAAAATATATAGACCCATGAAATGCATGTAAAATCATTATATTTAAATAAAAAGAAAACTTACCGTCAGAAGAGACTTCATGCGTAAGATGAAATATTTCATTTCAAATCATTTGCATACAAAATTAGTATTTAATTTAAAAGGAAGAGCATTAATAAACAAAATAAACCAATAAATTTTACATGAACAAAAAAAAAATAATTTATTGTAGGTATCAAAAATGAGTTCATCAAGATAATATAAGTATATTGAAATATAGGAAAAATGGTTCTTACTGTAAAAATATATTTATAAAAAGGTTACAATAACAAAAAAAACTCAAATTACAAAGTGGAAGACATTAATGATTTACTAGCATGTAATATTTTCTTACGTTCTAGTTTTTTGCTTGCAATTTTCAGCCTAAATAAAACAAATCGTTTTATTATTTTTTGTTTTAAATTATGGCAATTTAATATAAAATCGACTCCTGATATTTCATTTAATTTCTCAATAAAAAAATCTTTTAAATTGATATTTTGTTTAGAAACAATATTGTAGTACTGTCTAAAAGCAGATTCTAGATTTAAAAAAAAGTTAAATGTTTCTTCGTTACAATAAAATAAAGCGTCTTTTTTGAAACTTTTCCTTCATGTTTTGGTAATGTTACAGTACCCAAATATTTCTTTAGTCCTGTATCATATGTATTTCCTGGTGTTATTGCCATCTCATCCAAAATTAGAGCACAATCTTTTTCGTGATCTTCTTTGAAACTTTCTATCTTTAACTTTAGAAATGAAAAAACTTCATGTAATATACCACTATCAAAATGAATATTCTGCAATCTCCTGCTTATTGTTCTAAGAGATGGTAAAGGTATTTTTTGCCGTAACAACTCTTCATATCCACTAGTTCCACAAGAAAATTTTAGTTTTATAGCTCTCATCATGGTACTGTTGGACCATTTCATAAATTTTGTGGATTTCCTTCGTAATGTCAAAATTTGATCATCATTAAAAATCTTGCGTAACAATTTTTCATCTTCAGAATTAGAACGTTTAGTTTTCCGTTTCAAAGCCCGAACTTGATTCTTATATTTTATTGTTTTATGAAGTAATTTCCTATACGATGTCTCATATTGGCGTAATTTTTTATTTAATCGTAGTTTTTCTTCCATTGGTGATAATGATCGTACTGGCGATGAACTTGTTGAAGAGGAGGATCCTTTATTTTCAGTTCTTGCTGTAGACGTGCAGGGTTGTGGTTCAAACGTTGCTACATTTTCAGGGGCAGGTAATTGAAGTGTTGGATATCTTCTTTTCACCGGCGACCTTCTTCTCTTCGTCGGTACAGTAAAACTAAATATTGTGGGAATCGCATTATGTTTTAGAATCCTCTTGCCATCTTCTCTCGTCTTTTCCCACATCTCAGGTGCAAAGTGGATCTATAAGTCGAATATTATTATTAGTAAAAAAATTAATAAAACATGAATACACTTTTAATTAAATTTTACTTACTTCACAAAGTCGAGACGAATTAGTTGGTGTCCAACCCTCTCGTTTCACTTTAGCTGCCCATGTTTTTCTGCGATCCGGATCCGTAGGAAATGCTTTCATAAGAAATCCTTTCTCTGACCGATTGGAGCAACCAAAGGCACAGCAGCCAACCATCTATACAAAAAACATTCATTATAATGAAATAATATAACAATTACAAGTAAATCAAATCATTTGCATATTCCATTAAAATTTGTTCTGCGAAATATACTTGTTCACAGTTGTGTACAAAATACACTGCCCATTTATTTATTTATTTCGGGTTTGTACGAACCCTCTAAGTGGGAGATGCGTGATTTTATGTATGTATGTATTTATTAAAAATATTAACGAATTATTTTGTTGTCAACAATAATTAATTTGAAGTATTCTTTAAATGAAATATAAATGTCAAACCGAAATAATGACAGCAGCAAAGATTGGTTATGTCTTACAATTTGGTTTCAATTGGATATAATTCATTTGATAAATACTTAAATAAATTTGCAACTGGCTATTATCGTGTACAAAACTTTACATTCTATTTATTTATTACATAAAATTGGCTTATATTACTTACCTCGTTATTAAATAATCTTCGATGCAGTCACTTATCACAAATTGTGTCCTTATATGCACTTAAACTGCACTAAAACTACCATGTACATAAAAACTAAGGTGTAGTAATTAATATTAAAAGAAATTAAACACTAATAATTACATAAATTCAATATAAACTATCAAACAAACACGAACTCCTATACAAAGCAAGCTAAACCATGAACAGAATGGAACAAATATGGCGGTCATTGCTGTAGCCAATGAAAATGAAGACCACCATTGGCATCACTCTTATTGAAGGCACTCTACCCAAACAAAAAAATTTTGATTGCGAAAATAATATATTGTGTATTGGCGAAGAAAATGAACTCGTAGCCGCCTGGTGGCAAAATTATGAACTTGCCTAGAAAGTAATCAAACTGTTGTGTTTTCGGTTGTCATACTGCCTTTTAAACAATACTGCACTTCAAATCAATTTACATTTAAAATATATGAACTTTATTTGCTTATATCCCTTTCTAACACTGTACAAGTTTTGACAATTACTCTTCTCGCCGGCCATTTTCTAAAATCGGTGCTGCCTCTATCGGTCATTTTCGTTGTAATGAAATATAAACAATTATTATTCGTAATGTAAGATGGAATAAACCAATAAATAACTGATGTTGTTGATGGAATTAAACAATAAGCAGGATTGCAGTCCAAAATTTTATTATATTGGGATTTTCAAATAAGAAAACGCTAACTAGCGGCGACTATTAGAACTACAAACAGTGGTACACATTTGACATTTACATGAAACTACAACTATATGACTATAAAAACTCTATTATACATACTTGGATTATAAATGAAAAGTACTAATAAATGAGAAAATAATACGAAGACTAAAGAAATACAATTGACAGAAATGCTACGCTGACACACGTCAACAAAAAGTGTACCATTGTTTAATGCGATCAGCGCCATCTCTTGATACTTGAAAATCCCAATAGGCGCTGTGCACATTTCGAGCGTCAGCGCCTCTAACGGCTACATCAATTGGCATTTTTGATTACCGAATCAATTTTGACATTTCGAGAAAGTGATACAATTTACAATTTAATTTTGAGTTGTTGCTATTGTGTATGAATATTATGCATCATAGTATATTGAAATGAATAAAGAAAATATATAAAATGCTATCTATTTGATATGTGACAATCAAAAAAGTCAAAATACCAGCAAAGGTACTGTGGCAAAAAATATAATTTTTCTCATAATATGTGTGATTTCTGTAAACCATTTTATCATATTTAAATTTATATTATAATTAATAATATTAGTTAAATGTTACAAGACGCGCAATACATGGACATTGAGATTAAAAAGTTGGAAAACATGAATGATTGGAAAGAAAAAAAATTCTACATTTCACGATATCAGTGTATGATGTTAGGATCTTTTTTTATATTCGCAATAAATGAAAAAGAATCTTCATTGAAAATATACCAAGCTCTAAGTGGAATCGGTTGTACTAGCTCGGAAAAGAAAATACACGAAAAATACGAACCATGTGAATTTCTACCTTTAACATTAACATTACATGTACAAAATCTATAATAAATAGACGAATTATGTCAAAAATAGACTTCTATTTCATACAACTGAAAGTATTATACAATTTTAAGACAAGGGTCCTATACCATTTTTTCTTTAATTTTTTTTCTGTAAGAACAGGATGAAATAAGAATTTTAGTGCAAACGCGACTTAAAAATCTTACGTAAGAAGCGAGATATGAATTTTTAAAGTTAAGAATTTCTTGCGTGACGTAGCTAGTACTTCCAGTGGTGTTAGTTCTAGAGAGAACAGATTTTTTCATGTTTGCATAGCAGAAATATTTTTATATAAAAACTTATACGTTATACTTACGAAGAAATTATTATTAAGCATAAATAACATAAATAATAAGCATCTTTTTGTTAATAAATTTTAGAACATTGAAACAGTCACAAGTATGACGGCGGATGGCGCTAGTGTTTGTTTGTTTTGATTAGTTAATATTATTATTAATTTAATTAATACATATTGCAAATTGATTTAATTATAAATACATTATTATTGTTAATATTAGTAGATATTACAATTAAACAAATTCATGAAACATAAAATTGTAATTTTTTTTGTTAGGTTATACAACAACGTGACAGTTCATAATCTTTCAAAGGTGACCGCAGCAGACGCGCGAATCTCGTTTTTAAAATCAGGCGACCAATCAATTTCTTAGGACCTAACGCGTCATACTTAATTAGTAATCAACTTTAATCGCTTGTAGTTTGCGACCTAATCAATATTGAAGCAAAATTTTTTCACTAATACTCATTAATTTATGTATATTTTCGTCTTATTATTTAAGATAGTTAAAATTTGACTATGGTATAGTACCCTACTTAAGAAACACACTTTTATATAATACATTATTGTAATCAGACGTCTATTGTTGGATTTTATTCATACGATAAGTATCTTTTACAATGAGAAAATATGTATACCTAAATGAATTTTTCATGTTAATAGAAGAAAAAGTTATTTTCTTAAACATCTGTTCCTCATATAATCTTCTAAGAAAATTATAAAATTTGATACTTCAATCGGTAATTTTGTGAGAATTATTACATCCCCCAATGCATCACATAATATTTGACATCCTATCACTCACATTTATTGCAAATATTTTATGAAATAGAAATTGTAAAATTATTCTGACATACAACATAACCTTTCTAAGTTTCAATGAGTAACCATTTTGTCATTTTTGTCCGTTGTCGGCGCTGGCTACTTTTGTGCACACCGTCTATATAGTCTAAGGACAACGTTTCGCTGTCACTTACAGTTTCATCAGGGCATAATCTTGTAAAAAAGCTATTTCAAGTTACACTGTCTTCTGAATGACGATTGTTAATAAGTTCATACAATTTTTAATTTTCGATGATAACGTTATATTTGAACAAATATTTATATTTACCTTTTTTAACGCCTTAATCTTTTGTCCTGAAGAAGCTGTAAGTGACAGCCAAACGTTGGCCTTAGAGTAATTAATAAAATTTTAGACTGCAATCCTACTTATTATTTTATCCCATTATTCGTAATATTAAATATTTATTTGTTTATTAATCAATCTAAATTATAATTTTCGTTTTCGTCTTCTATGGTTTGTGAAAAACATTTTGAGGAGTGGGCAACAGCAAAGCTAGTGCACGATTCAGCTTGACTGAATGATATAGATTTCGCACTACATTGCAAAAATATTTCTGTAATATTTCTAAACTACTAGGCCCTTCGGACATTACTGGTTTAAAGACATTTTCTTCACATCTCCAACCACAAGTTGTTAAATCAAGATATTCAATTATTGATTTGTGTGCATTATACCAAACGTAAGTTTGCCAATGACACCTGTTGCAGAAGCGCAAGTTGTGATGGTGGAAGGATTTCAACTGCGATTATTTTTGAGATCGAAAGCAAAACACGGAACTGATTAATATTTCTATGAAATTTGGAATATTTTCCGGGTAAATCGTATAGAGTAGCAACAAACTTTGTGCATACATCAATAACCTCATCTGATAATACTTTTTCCAAAACACTCAGCAATATCAATTTTTTATCACAATTTCTTCGCTGCTTTAAACGCTTTAGTTATTCCAATTTTGTAAAACGACGAGATAGTGTCGCACCTATAAGTGTATCGATGAAAGTGCAAAACTCAATTACTTTCCCAATTCTTCAATGACATGTTTGTTATATATCATCTCAAATCTTTTTCGTCGTTATTGTTCGTTTGAAATCATACTCGAATATTGGATCGAATTTTCGTACTACTATGAGTAATTACGATAATAAAAACGTCCGTATCAGGCGATATACTTTCTAATTACAATGTTTGCTTCGGGATAATGTTCAAATATATGTATAACATAAATGTGTTATAATTCGTATATCTGCTACAACATGGTTGGCGGATAAAGCTGGGAATTCTTGCGAATCGTTCTGTTATTAACTTTGCCTGCTCCGCCATGGCCGCATGCGCGTTTTTGGGCGTCAACTGAATATTGTTGTAATTTTTGACCCGCTACATATTTTGTTCTGAAATTTTTCAGAAAACTTCTATAAATATTCGACTACAATGTGGAATAGAGGAATGTAGGAATTTCAAAAATTCATAACACAACTTTTTAATCCGAAAAAAATCTCACGAATTCGTTGGAATTTTTTTAAATTCGCCATTTTGTTTCCATTTGATATTAAGTGCTCAGATGAAGCTTAATATTTCGAGACTCACTTAAACTTATTTGTGTTAAAATATCAAATCGGTATCTACAAAATTAGCTAATATGGCGAGATAAAGTGTAAATTCCGTTTAAACAGCACACCGAAATAATAGTTATTTGTATATCAAGGCCGCGAAATCACTCTTTAGCGTACCGAGAGAAAAATTGTCGCCGAGGCCGCTTGAGGCCGAGGCAAGACAACCTCGAGGGCGCTAAAGGATTTCGCGGACAAGATATACACAATATTTTTTGTGCAACCGTAAAAATATGTAATTACAAATTTTATTAATTTCAAACAGTTTTATTGTAAATAGAAGTTAGCTGTCAAGGTTTATCTAATGTCGCGGCCGTTACCATAACAACGGTCGCGAAATCAAATTTCGCGGCCTGTATTACGGCTGCGAAATGCTTATTTCGCGTCCGGTTGCACAAAAATGCATTTTAATGGTTTTTATATATGTTAGCATTGCCCAAACTTCGACCAAGATCAATTAGATGCATTTTTGCATCTTCTATCGATTGCAATTGGTTTGAACCGGTTACCGCAACCTTATCGCTTTTTTCATTTCTACAGCAGTTTTCGGGAGTGAGTTGCAGGTCTATAATGTTAAGTATACAAAATTGTTTTTAAATGTTTGCATCTACAAACAGGATCTACCTCAGGATTTCTGAGGGAGGTATAAGTCCCAAACATTAGAATATACAGGTTTATAAAATGATTAATTCATACAAAATCGAAAATATTTAAACATTTTATATCTTGGAAAGTAAAAGAAATACATTTGGTGTAATGATAATATACGTACATAGGTATATACATTACATATTTCAACAGTTTTTAATTAATTTTTATTTTTTTCAACAACTCTTCAACTTCTGTTTTTAACAACATATTTAATTCTTCCTGGCATTTTTGTAATTCTTCTTCCGTAAGTTGTATTCTATATTCCTGAGCTGCAAAACACACTGGAGCGATAATACTTAAGTAATTTGAAACTTTAGTCATGTTAACTTTAATTCCTATGTTGAATAATTTTCGAACTGTATCCGTCAAAAATGAATAATTATGTGTTGGTCCTTTATTTTTAATGAAAACATCGCTAATCGCATGAAATACTACAAATATATCAGCCATTACTTGATTTAACCCCTTACTGCATGATTTTTTTATTATTACAGAAAAAAATATTTGGGTACAAAATGGCATTAAAATAAATATAAATATGTTAAAAAAATAGGAGATTATTATTTTTTTCGAAATTTTATTCAAAAATAGGTACGTGACATATATGGCACATTATGCACTTACGGAATAAAGCTAAAAAAATTATTCAGTGTGACATTTCAAGATACACGAAGTTGTAAAAATTTTTCCGGATTAGACTGTACACTCTATAAATTAGACTCATATAAAATATCATTCAATATATAGTTTGTCAGAAAATAGTCGAAAAATTGATTATGGAGATAAAAAATTTCACATCATCAGGAAGTTCACTGTTTCCACGAAATTTTTTATCTTCCTCCGGTACAACAAGATTTTTTGGTTTCCAATTTAGTTTTTCTTTGTGATTTGCAACGGTTAACTTTTTTGCTAATTCACTTAGTGGAATATTATCCTCACTATCCGTTTCAAAAGCATCTTCTCCAAAATTTTAGATGCTATTTATTCTTTATGTGTTGATAAAAAGTCTATCTCACTATCATTGCCCTTAGGTAAATTAATGTAAACAGCATTTAGTCCATAATTTTTTTTTCTTTTGCTATACATAACCTAAAAATATAAAATACTCATTGTTCCGTAACTTCATGTTGTTCCATATATGGCACGAACCTATTTTCAGAAATTGCAAAAGTTCTTCAAACTTATCAGCTATATTCACATAAATATCTTTTTCTATAAGCATGTTTCCACGTTTTAAAAAAATATTGTAGTACACAATTCCTATTAGCAAATTAAATACGTCACAGCAAAAATTAGGTTTGACAGGTTATGACTGGGACACTTACAGCCAATCAAATTAAATTCAAATTTCAGAAGCACACGAACAAATGACAGTAACTATGTATTCCTACGCCTTAGTTATAGTGTCTGAGCTAGTGTGTAACAGATGTTGCTACCATATATTTTGTTTTATATTGTGAAAATAGACAAAATTATGTTTGTGACAAATATGGCACGCTATGCAGTAAGGGGTTAAGTTGAGGTATTTATGTGGCTTGAGTTTTGGAATACTTGGTAATGTAAGAATTTCTTTTGTAATACTACTTTCAATCTTTGTTAATTCTTCAAAAATTTCATCGCTGTAAATGTAATTCCAACCAATATGCTGTGCCAAATAAGTAAATGAGTTCGTCTCAACAAGATAACTAGCAGTATCCCATGCAGTTATTATTACAAGTCTGGAATACGTTAGAACATTGCTTATATTGTCTTTGTCTTTTGGAAAATAACATTTTATTTTTTTGTCCTCTAGAGGTAACGTCATCCAATCTCCTTTATACTTTTTATTCCATTCGTAACCATGTAAAAGAAATTCTGTTCCTATTATTTCTTTATCTTTTGTTGTAAAGTCCTTAGAAAAATCGTTTAAATCAACATTATCAGCTTGTGATATTTTGGGATTTTTTAACATCATTATTTCGTGGCTTACAATATGGAAGAACACAAATATAATTACTCTGTCTACTTTGTCTTCTAAATTTTTTATCTTAAATCCAAAGTCGAAAATAGCCCATCTTTCTACTCTGTCCCATGATTTAACCAGCTCATATTTCCTTATCAAACTATCTGAATATAAAATAATTTCTTTCTCAGTAATAATAGGAGAAATATTTTCTTTGTATACAAATACTTGATTATTGTATGTGTATGTCTGCAAATTTGCATTATATGTATATAAATACTGATGTAATAAAGATATGTATGTATCATTTGATTTTTCATACATATCGGATAGTAAACTAGGCATTTTATTGACTTTTTGCATGGTGATCGTCGAAAAAATCAATATTTCTTTTATGAAAATGTAGATTTTCTCACAGTTCTCTTATCTGAAAAAAAAAAGTTCATTAGACATCTAATATAAACGATGAAGAAAATTAACAATATTTTAAATTAATTTCTACTGCGTCCAATTAAGTTAAACGCTACTTTATGCTAAATAGTTACATGTACTTATATTAGAAATATATAATAAAATATGTTTAGTAAAAAGCTTTCATTCATGATTTCATGTCAGAAAATTGAAATTCCTTACAAATCATCTAGAAACGTCCTTGAAAATTATGACGTAAATTCGATATGATGTTGCTCATGTCAGGATAAATATACATAATACATGATTAGAAATACAGATGGCACTAGTAGCAAGTACGCGCGTGTATGTTTGCTGTAATTATTACGTGTTACTTTGATATTTGTTTGTTTATCTACATTTTCTTGTTAAAAGTTGTAAAAAAGAAGTGGGTTTAGGCAATATACCTATTAAGCTATATACCGCTAAAAGGCACATAGGAAATGTCCGGAACATTATATTTGCGTAGCATGATGTCACGGGACGATCGAAATGATCGAGAAATTGAAAGGAGAGTGAGTGCGGGGTGTAAGATATAATGGCTGCTCTGAGTACGTTTCGAGCAAACATATTTATAGAACTTTGGTTAAGTGTATATAATGGAGTGCTAGTGCCTGCTTTGATGTACGGAAGCGAATGTTGGACAAAGACGGGAAAGCATAAAAATTGAGTGCCTGCTGTTGAAATGACGTATTTTCGTGGTGTATATGTAAGGCGAGATCGCATGAGGAATAATATAGTGTATGAAGAATGTATAGTTAGAAAGAATGTTGTTAAAAGAGTTGCAATGAGTCAGTTGAGATGATTTGGTCATGTGGAGAGAATGAAGAATGAACGGCTTGTAAAATGTATATATCTTGGTGAAGTTGAAGGTGTTCGCTTCCGTGGTCGTCCAGTGGGTAAGTGGATGGATGATGGATGTGACTGAAAAGGTACTAAAAGAGATAAAGTTTCAGAGTGGAAAAAGAAGAGCATGTATGAATGCGATTATGAATGTGGCCGAGGCGAAAGAAGTGTGCTTAAACAGGAATGTGTGGCGAAGGATGATTGTTTTGTAACTATTACTGTGGTCCGGATGCGGCATTTCCCTAACGAAAATCGATCATTTTAATATATTAAGAGTGAGGAATATTTGTTGTATGAATGTTGTTGAAAGACTGAGTGAACAAATATTTTTTATTCCTTTATTGGAAAGAGTATTTTTCTCCCTGTTCAATAAGGTAATGTAGTTTATGTACAATTTTTTCAAATAAATGAGTTATTTACGTTTAAAAATAAAAGGGTTATTTTTCTGTCTGGGTTGTAACAGTAACAAAAAATCATTAAAGGAATCAAAACTTTTGTTCCCACACAATAGATACAAAATATAACTATGCATTGACAAATGATTCAATTTTATAAAAGAGTGAAATGTTACAAGACGAAATAAAATGTAAATTGAATATAAAATAATAGGTGTTAAGAAATCTACGTTTATTTATTGCACTACTCGATTAATAATATTATAATATTCAAAAGAAAATTATATGTGCGGATCAAATACAATGATGTTAACTATTCCCTTACACATAACTAGCTGCGTCGACTCCAGTCAGCTATTCCAATATAAAAACTAAAATAAACAAACAATTCAGCCCTGGGTATTGGTGAAGTCATCGACCGGCTTCTACTCATTGTTTACATAGGGAACTGCCAACACGGAGGAGAAAGATGAATTTGATTTAATGTTCGAAAGTGTATCAAAAACTCTAAAAGTTAATGAAAAAAAAAGATACAGATGGTAAATCAGATGGTAAAAGAAAATCACAATTCTCTAGTCAATCAACAGATCAACAGCTACTGCATCGAAGAAAACAAAAGTACTAAATAAAGAAAATATAAGCATAGACGGTTCAGATTCCAATGATGATTTTAATGTTAAACCAAAAGGACTGTTAAAAAAGTTACTTATAAACCATAAGTGTTTGTCCTTGTAGTGATGACGAGTCGGATAAAGAAAATAAATAAAAATACGACAGACAAGGAAGATGAAACATCACATAGTGAGTCATTCGTTGAAAGAGATAAAGAAATGTTTGCAAGTGAAGAAAATTCATCGGACTCTGAATTTGAATACAAAAGAAAAAATCAAAATACAAAACCTAAAAATATGTTATACAGTGACGATGATGAAGACGACTCTGATTTAATAACAAAAAAAGGCAAAGAAAAGTTGTATTCAATTTTAACATTGTTTTATCTAATATTAACAATGAGTTAACAATTTGTATATTTGAAATAAATTGTGAAAAATTGTCAGCCATCGGGATTCGAACTTGTGACGATTAATAATATCCTCAGCAGTTATACGACTTTCAAAGTGAAAGATTGTTCAGCCATCGAGAAGAGAGCAGCCAATAGCTTAGTTGGTAGAGCACTCTGTGTCTCGAGTTCGAATTCCGATGGCTGACAATTTTTCACAATTTATTTCAAATTGTTTTATCTTACATTAGTCTTAAGTGTTTCGTCCTTTCGAGTTATATTTATTTTCTTTAATTTAAAATGAACCATGTTGTTTCCGTTTTTACCGTCCGTCACCTTTAGGTAAGGAGGTATTGTCTTTGCTCAAAAAATTTGGTGGTGAATTTTTGATGAAAAAGCACCTTTTAGGGTCTTTGGAATAGATTTTACTATATTTACGATGATGTATGTATGTCTGTCTGTCTGTATGTATGTATGCTACGATTTTTTTCGGATCCGATAAGTCCAATACTACAATTCTAAAAATTATAATTCTTTCGTATTCCGCTTCTTTACACCGGAAGTACCCCCATTTGATGATTTTAATAGTTTTTTGAAAAAACGCTATTAAATATCTTTTTTTCACATTTGATGTTATTATAAATATTAAAGAATATTTTATTCTCTATACGATTCGATTATATTTTATATTTCATATTCAATAATTAAATAATTATAAAGAAATTAAATTTCATAAAGCAGCCAGCTAAGCAATAACCATGGAAACAGCTACTACTATTAAGAAAATTCTTATTGCAATTTATTAACTAGAATCATAGAACGTTTAACTTATAATTTTACTGGAAATATAGAATCTCTTGCAAGATACTTTCTGTATGGAATTTGTACGAAATACATAGAACTGACTGAAGGTAATACTGGAAATATGGAATCTTTTGCAATAAACTTTCTGTATGGAATTTGCACAAAATACATAGAACTGGCGGAAGGTAATGTGAAGGCCACATCAGATTTTTTACATTTAAAATAAAAGTTGTTTTGTAATTCCCCGAAATTATTCATTGCGATTCAAATGTATTTAAAATATTTGTATATACATACATACTTACATAAAATCACGTATATCCCACTTAGTGGGTTTGCACAAATCCGAAACAATAATAAAATTAATAATAATAACAAAATTCACAAAAATAATCACTCACTCTTTCTACAACATTCTTACTAACCCAACAACATACAACAAATATTTCTCACATATTATCAATTATAATTTCGTTACATACCTGCACAACAAGAACAAGAATTTATAATTCAATAATAATCGAGGTAATAATATTTTCTTCGACAAGCATTTGAAAAAATACTTCGTAGGTTGTAATACGACGCAATTTATATGAAGATTACTTTGAAGAGCATGCGCATTTTGCAAGGTAAGTACCGTATACTGGGTGTGATGTACTGGATACTGGATGAACAAAAAAAAACTTGTAATTTCATAAATGTTCATGAATTCCAATAAAGAATTGTATGGCTATGGCTTGGAGACGAAATAAATAAATAAATAATATAGTATTGGTAAAGTGGAATTTGGAACAAAGTATATAATGGATTAGTTTATAGTATATTCCGAAACTTAATCAGTGATAACCGCGGTAATGGTCGTGGTTATTGAAAAAATATAACCAGATGCAATATTTCGGAATGCAATGGTTATCCTGTTAATGTTTAACAGTTATTTTTTTAAATAAATGAGTACTAAGGTAATATCATTTTTGAAATTGAAGATTGAAATTCTATACTGAATAGTTATTACAAATAAATTTATTTCTAAATACGTATTTATAAATGAACAATGTAAATGCCTTTATAAATTTGATTTCTTTTTTGTGATTTCGCTGTTTATAAATACAAAAATAAAACTAAAATAAATATAAAACTAATGAAGGATTATAAACAAGTACACTTTATATACAATGTAATTCAACATAACGGTTTCAAATATTCTTTCTTTCAAATAAATATAAAACTAATGAAGGATTATAAACAAGTACACTTAATATACAATGTTATTCAACATAACGGTTTCAAATATTCTTTCTTTCATTCTTTTATGTATCTACTACTTTCAAATTACTAGCCGTAACAGAGGATTAAGCCTGGTTGCACTGGTAACGAAAAAATAACCAAACCTTCAGTAACCGTATTCCGATATTCCACCGGTTGCTGAAAAAAGTTACCGCGGTTACTCTGGTTCAGTTTCGGAATATTTAATTAGTGCCGATTTCTGAACTTTTAATGACGATTTTTGAGCGATTAGTGATAATTTCAAATAGATCTATTTTTTTTTTCGTTTTCAAGAGGGTAGGTTTTTTAATAAAATTATTACCATGAATAGATCTTTTCAATTTAAAGATATATACTCTGTTCCATTTAAGCCATTCAGTAGATGGAGTTGGGAACAGCGCAAACTTAAGGTAGCCGAAATTACATTGGGTAAACTTGTCTCTTGTCTTCAATTTCAGCCAATCAGGGAGGTCAAAACTATCCCCTATGCTCTGCAATACTGAATGGCTTAAATGGAACAAGGTATAGTAGATATTATGCGAATAGTAAGTAATGGATATTCGCCTATGATATACATGGCGTTCGTTTCTAAAAATTTTAAACGTAAAATGTGAGAAAAGTCTCAGACAACTTTATAAAACTTCTCGAAAGAAATTACAAAAGCTTTTTATTGAAGCTAAAATGTCTAACGATGCAAATTTTCTCTGAGAATGCAGGTATTTCAATGACTGTAATATTTTTGACGTTTTATTTGACAGCCCAACTGGTAGTTGTTGGCGCCATTTTACTTACTATTTGCAGCAAAAGAAAGAGATAGCCGTTAAATTGAAAAGGTCTATTCTTTCGAACTGATTCCTTTTCAAATTCGTAATCCTTTTGGTTTATGTTATGCATTTTTTTTCTTTAAACAGATTATTTAAAATGTGATTTTTCTAAATTTATATATTTTTATAGTTATAAAACTCGAAACGGAGACGATTATACTTTCCCACGTTGTTCAATTTAATCAAAACTTCCTTCTTTTATCGAATGATACCGGCTTTTCGCCGGGTTTGTACGGTTTGTACCGCGCGCTTTTGCGGCTCTCAGTGCTGCTATGTTCATAGTTCACATGTTTGTTGATGGTGAAATAATTCATAATTTAATTTTATTATTAAATAAATATTCACCACCCATCCGTACCTGTAAATAGGTGAATATTATTTATTAACCTTGATTTATTTCTATCGTATCTAAAATATCATTTGTACACTTAACCTCACTTTTAAAATAGAAGACGAAACTGCAAATCTCTCATATTTTTCAGATGTAAATTAAAATGGCTCACATGTCATTGACGCATTACTTGCAACTAGTTGACAGATGCTGGAGAACACAGGACGGACAAATAGTTGCAAGTTTACTATCTTTGAGACATGATCACGCTTTGAGCCCCAATCTCCATCTTCAGAAACCAGATACGATGGTTGAACGGTTTATTGAACCACCTTTAGATGACATAGTTACATGTCACTTGAAATGTTTAGCAAGCGTAAGCGCAAAGCAGTATTTAGAGGCATACCAAAGTCAAAGCAACATGATTCAGTCGCTAACAAAAGTTATCCAGTCTCAGAAGGAAGAAAACTGGTGTTTACCTGTTATGTATGCGGTATGTCTTGATCTAAGGCTTCTAGCACAAAAAGCTGAGAGTGTTAGATCAAGTAGTTCTGATAATCCTGGAGAAATTCTCGAAAAAGCTGCAGAATGTTTGATGGGATGTTTTCGAGTATGCGCTGCAGACAATCGTTCATCAGAAGAAGACACGAAACGATTAGGAATGCTTACACTTGTAAATCAACTATTTAAAGTATACTTTCGAATTAATAAGCTTCATCTTTGTAAACCTCTGATTAGAGCAATAGAGTCATCTGCATTTAAGGATAGCTTTTCGCTGGGTCAACAAATAACTTATAAGTATTTTGTTGGACGTAAAGCTATGTTTGATAGTGATTATAAATCAGCCGATGAGTACTTAACATTTGCATTTGAAAATTGTCATAAACTTAGCAAAAAGAATAAACGATTAATATTAATTTATTTGGTTCCTGTAAAAATTTTATTGGGCTACATACCCAGCCGATCTGTTTTAGAAAAATATGATGTTATCCAGTTTTGGGAACTTGTGCAAGCTGTATGTCAGGGTAATTTATTATTACTTGATCAAGTTATTGAAAAGTACGAAACATTTTTCATAAAATCTGGTATTTATTTGATTGTTGAAAAATTAAAAATTATAGCATATAGAAATTTATTTAGGAAAGTTTATTTAATTTTAAATACGCATCAAATTCCTGTAGAGGCATTACAATCTGCATTATATATGATGGGACAAACCGATGTTGATTTGGATGAAACACAATGTATTGTTGCTAATCTTATTTTTGAAGGAAAAATTAAGGGGTATATTTCTCATCAACACAGAAAAGTAGTTGTTAGCAAACAAAATCCATTCCCACCTTTGACTAGTTTAACTTAAATAATTTTATATTATTGTATATTAATGTAATTTTTACATGTTTCGAATATAAGTACACACATTTATATTTGTCTTTATTTTGCATATATTGTTATTTTAATACTTATTTTTCCGTTTTTAGAAATATATTTTATGCACTACAATCTACATATGCAACAAGTGAGTAAATTTTCCTTCTCGTAAAAAAAGATATAATTTACTCATACACAATTTTTTTACAGCTGCAATAAAAGTGAAAAAAGTGCCATAGCATTTCATTATTTCACTCCGCAACGTTAAAAAAAGTGAAAAGTTCAGACATACTTTATAAACACATTTTAAAGAAAAAAAAGTGAACTTTTATTTAATAGACGTACAAAAATAAATTAAGTATTTTTTCTACTCCTGTAAAAATAATCCCTATTATTTCAATTTTTTCGATTAATTGTAGTAGCCATTGGCCATAATTCACGCCAGTGAAATATGGATTCATAATTCACTCTTCTCAGCCAATCACAAAACCAGAAATCAATTATTCCCGTTTATTTTAATTCTACCCGCGATCATCCTTCCTATATACTCCTGACAGTTGACTGTTTTGTCATTGTCACTGATGTCACTCGTCATATTATATTTTTGTTTTCCAAACGATTTTTATCGTTTTTAAAAGTGCTAAACTACGTTAAAATGGATACTGAGAACGACGAGGAGAACTCATATACCTATTAACTATTAGTCTAATATGTATATGGGAGAACTGCACCCCGCCAATTCGTGACCTGACACTCGTCTAAAAAATAATGTTCGTAAAATAGGTTGAATGAAATTCAAATATCTTCGTGTGTATTGACTTGCACTCCGCTACGTGTTGTGCGTCAATTTACACTCGCATGATATTTGGTATTTTTCATAACTTCTTACGAAAATAACTATATTGCATGCAGAATTAATTTTTTTAGCCTATCTTATAAACCATTATACTTACAGGGTAACACTGAAAAACGGGCCATTCAAAAACACTTTTTTATAATTATTTTTAAATTTTCTTGATATGTTTGTGAACTATGCTTAGGGGCTCACAAATCATAATATTTGGCATAATGGTAGCGCTTCCGGTTGAACCGGAAGTGATAAATTTCATATTTCAAACAGGAAGAAATAAATTACAAAAACTAAGAGAAAATTCTGAATAATTAACGTGGTAAGCTATTTCAAAATGTTGAATCTTATAGAATAACTTACTATTTAAACAATTAATTTAAATATTACTAAATATTATCTCAACTGTTTTTACAGCGTAGCAGGTTAATTTTTACCTTCCGTCACCTTTAGGTAAGGAAGGTATTGTCTTTGGTCAAAAAATTCGGTGGCGAGTTTTTGATGAATAAGCACGTTTTAGGGTCCCTACAATACGATTTTACTATTTTTACGATGATGTATGTGTGTGTGTGCGCGTGTGTGTGTATGTATGTGTGTCCGTGTGTGTGTGTATGTAACAAAATTTTCGTCTACGATAACTTCCATACTACAATTCTAAAAATTATAATTCTTTCGTATTTCTCTTCGTTACATCCATGTGAAGAGCTGATTAGATTTTGGTTAAAATTGGACAACCGGAAGTACCTTCATTTGAAGATTTTAACAGTTTTTCTTGAAAAAACTATATTAAATATCATTTTTTCACATTTAATGTTATTATAAATATTAAAGAATATTTTATTCTCTATATGATTTGACTACATTTTATACTTAATATTAAATGGATATAGAGTTAAAAAATTATAAAGCAATTAAATTTCATAAAGTAGCCATAGCTATGGAAACAGCTACTATATTAAGAAAATTTTGATTGAAAGATGTCAGTGTCGAGTGAAATTGACATAGTGTGTTATAATTTTACGGGAAATATAGGATCTTTTGCTTTCTGTATAGAATTTGTATAAAATACATACAACTGCTTTAAGGTAATGTACAAGAAATAATAATAATAATAAATCTTTTATTTCTGCAGATACATTACACTGTATATAGAAAACGTCACTAAATAATAATTTTCTGTATGAAATTTGCATAAAATACATGCAACTGCCGGAAGGTAATGTACAAGAAATAGAATATTTAATTTAGCAAGAAACTTTCCCTATGAAAATACATAGAACTGACGGAAGGTAATGTGCTGGCCACATCAGATTTTTTGTAATTTATTACTTATTAAAAATGCATATGAAGCATATCGTTGAATTCGTAATTATACGTAGATTTTAAATATATAGATGTCCCATTTGAAATATGAAAATTAATGTCATTTGCGGTTAAATCTTAAGCCTGGTTTACAAATATATCAAGAAAATTAAAAAAAATATTTATAAATAAAAGTTATTTTCAATGGCCCGTTTTTCAGTCAGCCTGTATAGCTAGTTCAACTTGCAAGAAAATTTATTTACCTAGTAGATAATTTATTTGCCAAATAACTAAGTAGCTTAAGGGATGGAAATCACGGGCCTACAGAAAATGAAAAATGCTATACAGAAATATAAACAAGATTTATTAAATATTTTATGTACATTTTTTACTTAGAACTAATTTTTATTTATAGATACTATGAGAAATGTACACCATGGCTGTTAAAAGCATGCAATACCCTAAAACGATATAATGTTGAGTATATTCTGATTTTATGTTAAGTATTAAATACGTACGACATAAAGTCATCAATATCCATATGTCTTGCTCGCTGTTGATCTGCTCCTATTTCTGTTAAAATTTGTTCTAGTTTATCCTTTATCGCAAAATCTGCTGGTACTTCCTTAAAATTTAAATGAGATGATAAATATTACAATACATGATCTTAAGAAACGTGTTTTTGTATTTAAAATTGAATAATGTGTTATTACTATGTTCGTATGTTTAACCAATTTTATGTAATTACTTGAAAAGGTCAATTTTATTTTTATTTATTTATTATTAATCACTCAACAGGAACAAATGTACCCAATTACGGATGATTATTTACGAAAACAAGAATAAATTTGGTAAAGATTAGAAATAAATATAAGTAGGTATGCAACTTACTTTGTTATTTAAACTGCAGTGCAACCTGTAATTCTTATCCAAAGTAGCCAAAACTACAGTCTGTCTAAATGCGCTCCCTAACGTTTTATTTTTTCTCGTAAACGCTATCCTCGTCAATCCATCCCATTCAGTATAATTTATAGGTGGTGGAGGATTTCTCGGTTCTATTCGGACCACAGAAGATTCAACTTTTGGCGGAGGTCGAAAATTATTCTTACCAACTTTCATTAGCATATCCACTCTAGCCAAAAGTTGAGTATTTACAGATAATCTACAATATAATTTGTCTTTTGGTTTAGCAACAAGTCTTTGAGCAAATTCTCTTTGAAACATTAAAACAGCACATCGAAAAAATGGACGATGTAATAATAATTTAAATACCAGAGGCGATGATATTTGATATGGAACGTTGGCTACGCAAATATCAAAGAAAGGGAGATCTGTTTTGAGAACATCGCCTATCATAATTTGTAATTTTGTTTGAATTGGTGTTCCTTGTACACGTTTTTGTAATTCTGCCACTAACCTGTAATAAAATTAACAAATTATTTATTGATTACAGTCAAGAGTTGTTCGTCCAAAATGGTCAAAATACTCAGTTATATTTAACATATCAACACAAAAACAATCGTTCTTATATGTAAATTAATAACATTGGCTGGTGGTAATATGAACGAATGATTAAGGGTGATTAGCGAGATGTTCAGTAGCATTGTTTTTTCTGTCAATCGTTTAAAAAAAAATTTTCTCCAAAATATACCACGGTCATTGTATTCTTGGCACAAGAATTATTTTTATCGTTTTTCTACCTTTTTCTGTAGTTTATGATTGGTATTGAAATTATTAAAATTAGCTAGTTTGCTACAGAATATTAAATACGAGTTCAAATTAAGAAAATGTGGAGGCAACTTCAGTACATGACAATGAATATTTTTTAAAATATATTATTTGTGAGTGCGCATTAGTGACTACATATTATTATTTGAGTTCTTCTGACAGTAGACAGTCTTTTGTTGAAATACGAACATTTAATACTCTATTCCATTTAACCCATTTAGCAGATGGTGGTCACATCAGCGCCAGTTTTAAGTAGCCGATATTACATTGGATAAATTTCACTTGTCTCCAATTTCAGCCAATCAGAGAGTTAAAAACTATGCCCCATTCTCTACAATACTGAATTGGAAAAATAAATCATGTTTATTTTTTTAGTTTTTGTCCACTGTCCCAAATAATTTTTGTCCAGGACGGTTAAAACCACTATACCCAAGACTCTACAGCCCTGATTTTAGTTTTAAAGAGGCATCTAGAAGTTCAATATTGTTTTTCAATAATATTGATGCTCTACTTACAAAGTTCAATAAATTAAATTTCATTTCATATTTTCACTACCCGTAGTATTTTTTTTTACAAATTAAGCTTCCAGCATAAATAATTCTTGCAGACTGACCTATTCAAATAATGGGTAAAGAAATTTTGATTAACAAAATATTTTGCACAAACGTTCAATGGTTCAATATATCTTTCATAGTATCAACAGTGTTGTTCAATAAGAAATATTATACAAGATTAATGGATGTTTGTCTATGTGCCACTTAAAAATTATGTTATTACCTGGGATCAATTTCACAAGCAATTACTTTTTTAACTTTTTCTAAAAGTTTTACAGTCATATTACCAGTACCAGGACCTATTTCAAGACATACATCAGTTGAACGCAATGCAGATTTTTCAATCATTGATGTAATTATCATTGGATTTTTTAATATATGTTGACCGAAGTCCTTATTAAACATAATTCCTGTAAAAAAATATAGTTGTATATTTAGATATTAAAAATGAATACAATATTACAGTACCTTGTTTAGCGACTTCATTGTGGATACGAGATTTTTTTTCTGTCTTTATTTTAGGCATTTTTGTTATATTTAATGATTTTCTAGAAAAAACTACAGTTTAAACTTGACAGATAAACACATGTGCGTGCGGTTTATTTGAGGTTAGATTTACCTTTTTGCGCTGTCAGAAATTTGCGCATGCTCATAAACTTATGAACTGTATTTGAAAATTTCGTCCTGCAAAATAAAAATTAGTTTAAAAGGTTTGAAAACATAAATGTATACTAATTTATCAAAATTGTTATACTCTATACTAATAATTAAAGAAATTATGCATGAAAATGAAAAGAAATACTTCATTTACTATTTCTTGCGTGTCCCAAATTTTTTGTCGGTCGACATAATAATTAATTAAAAACAACATTTACTAAACGTCGTTAAATGACAAGGTCCGTTAGGCTAACGCTATATCGGAGCGAATATATTGTATGTTTCGTTAGTAGATAGCAACATAAACCTATTTAGAATATTGTTATTTGACCGTATTTATTTGCGGTCATATATTAATGCGAATCTGGCTGTGATAGGTGTTCTAAAACATCTTGATGAAAAAAGAAACTTGAATTTCGAATAACTGTTAATTTTTTTAAAACTTGACCTTGGCCCTGCATCCGATATTACAAACTAACTCAACATCTTCGAATTTGTGGTCATGGATTTTCGAAGCGGCAAATGATCGGTTGCTAATTGGCGACTTCAATTTTCTGTTTATATTTACTATAGATTTAGCACGCTTAGCAGATGGCTACTTTGGATTTTTTACTTTAATTAGTGAACAAATTTTTCAATTTTTATACAGGATGTTGATCGAAACATAGGACTTTAACATGTAAAGTCATACTTTCATAATTTCCTGCTTCCCTAATTATTTTAGGTAAAAAAGCTTTAAATAAAAGTTGTAGAGCTTAACATTTTGCATCTAAACCAATAAGCAAAATTAATTGAGCATGCTCTATACGAGCAGAAATTAGGAATAAATACCAATGTCGAAAATCACCCCAAAAATAGCAATAGATATGGAATTGAAACTAAAAATTAATAAATGTTAGCGATTTATCTGTCAAGCTATGTGAATATATTTTTATTATTATTTGTAATAGGTAATTTAATTAAGACCTATTCAATTTAAAGAGATAGAACATATGCGCAATGGGGATCTGCACATAGTAAGAACAAGTGAGATCCATGGCGTTTGTTTCTAAAATCATAGACGTGAAATGTGAGAAAAATTTCAGACAGCTTTAAAAAAACTTATCGAAATAAGTTACAAAAGCTTTTATTGAAGTTAAAAGGTCTAATGATGCAAATTTTCAAGGAGAATACAAGTATTTTAATGACTGCAATATTTTTGGCGTTTCGTTTAACAGCTCAACTAGCAGTTGTTGACGCCATTTTTTTTTTCTATTTGCAGCGCTAGAAAGAGATAGCCGTTAAATTGAAAAGGTCTATTACAAATATTCGGCCCTATTCTGTAACTCTATCGATAACTTTTATCGATCGATAATAAATTGTAGCCAATAATAATAGTAGACACTGAATAAAAAATGAAACTGACAGATACTACATTTGTTTCTATTTGTCAAAAATAATTATCGATCGAAAACTATTATCGATTGAGTTACAGAATAGGGGTAAATATCTAATAAAAATATATTAGCCTAACTTGACAGGTAAAACGTCAAACATTTGTTGATTTAAGGTGGATTTAAGGCTAGGCGCGCACTACGTCTTATTGCCGTGCACCATTTTGCCGTAGCGCATTTTTGTAAAGTGAGGGTTTTTATTCAGATTCTTGCGGCGTAAGTGTCGCGGCGGCAAAAGAAAAGCAACATGTCACAATGCGGTGCGTCGACAAATATTTGCCTTGTGACATATAGGATTATACTACACAACGCGCATTTCGACAATTCACCGCAACGTAACAGCACCATTGGGATGTATAGGGTGTAAATCGAAAAGTGAAACATGCGTTTAACATGGAAAATCAGTTTTTCTTTGCGCAAACGTTATCTAATTATTTTATGCAAAACTACTTTAAATATAAGTTATAGAGATTTAAATTCTGCATCCAAATCATGTGAAACGATTATTTTAGCTCTATATATAAACGTAAAATTTAATTATAAATTTGCAGTTTGTATGAGCTTTTAGTCTAGAACGTCAAGAATTTATGTCAAAAAATAAACAAATGCGTTATTTTTAACTGTCAACTAAATTTAGATTGTGTTTATCTAAATATCTAAATTATATTAGTAGTGTTGTTGTTGTGTTTAATCACTAGAATACACGCTATTTGATACAGAAGAAGAACTAGTAGCCTTTTAATATTATTTATTTAAATTGATCCTGTGGTGCACTCTTCACGCCAGCAATGAGTGCCCGTGATGTGACGCCAAGCGCCCGCACGGTGCAAATATTTCATCATTACCGATATCTGTGTACAAGCAGATTGGCATACCCAGCAATGGGTAATAAGCCGTGATGATATATTTATTTATTTAATTTATTTAATTAGAACGAAAAACAGATTACATTTATGACGTTTATCTAAATTAACACAAAACACAAAAACACAAAAAGGTTAATTGTTTTACTTCTAAGTAATTGAAAAAAAAAATATATCATCACGGCATATAACCCATTGCTGGGTGTGCCAATCTGCTTTATATGCATATATCGGTAATGATGATGACATATTTGTACCGTGCGGGCGTTTACCAGGCGACACCTCACGGACACCCATTGCTGGCGTGGAGAGTGCACCACAGGGGTCAGTTTTGTGCCATTTAAAATTGGAAATAATTGGCGTCGGTCGGGATCGAACCCGGTTCCCCAGATTCGCGACCTGACACTCAGGCACGCGGCCACGAGACAGTTAAAAATAACGCATTTGTTAATTTTTTGTCATAAATTCTTCACTGCGTAGACTAAAAGCTCATAAAAACTGTAATTTTACAATTAATTTTTACGTTCATATGAAGAGGTAAAATAATCGTATCAAATGATTTAGACGTAGAATTTAAATCTCTATAATTTATATTTGAAGTATTTTTGCATAAAATAATTAGGTAATATTTGCGCAAAGAAAAACTGATTTCCATGTTAAACGCCTATGTTCCACTTTTCGATTTACATCCTGTACATATTTTTAAAAGCATACTTATTTGTTAGTTGTGCTATTTTTATCAACGAAGATGTCTTCTTCTGTATCACCTGCGACTTCTGCAAATGATTTGGAGGAAGAGTCTGACATTAATATAGAAACATTAATATTATAAATAGAAAAAAAGACCGCCTTTATACAATAAAACCTTAAAGTATAAATTTCTTAGTTGATATCAGTTGTGTGATATATACGGAGTAACGAGTTTCATAAGTTCATTGAATGATTCTATGCTCATTCGGTATTACTAAAAAAGATTCTCAGGATGATCCCTTAATTCATGTAATATTTTGCAAAACTGGTCTTTATTCAATCTTTCATTTGTAACCCAAAAACGTGTAATTTGTCTGTTTCTTTTTACGACTTTTCGTTAATAGAACACAAATACAGGCTTTTTCTATTAGATCCATATTTAAAACGTTAGGTACGGTAAAATAGGATAAAAAGGGAATTACTTTCATTTTGACAACAATCTTTTTTATTATCAACAATGGAACAAAGAGAAAAAACAAACCGCAGTGCGCCCGTTCAAATTTTCTTGCGTTTTTCTGTCGCGCGGCAAAATACCGCGCGACATAAAGTTGCAGTGCGCGCTTAGCCTGTTTCATTTCTTCCATGGCTATCGCTATTTTTGGGGTCTCGTGGCCGCGTGCCTGAGTGTCTGGTCGCGAATCTGGGGAACCGGGTTCGATCCCGACTGACGCCAAATATTTCGAATTTTAAATGGCATAAAATTGACCCCTGTGGTGCACTCTTCAGGTGAGGTCTGGTAAACGCCCGCACGGTACATATACGTCATCATCATTTCCGATATCTGCGTACAAAGCAGATTGGTACACCCAGCAATGGGTAATATGTCGTGATGATATATTTATTTATTTTCGACATTTTCCTACCTAATTTCTGCAGTTACAAAGCATGTAAAATTAATTTTGCTTATTGATTCAGATGCAGAATTTTAAGTTTTAGAACTTTAATTTGAAGCATTTTTACGTAAAATAATTAGCGAAGCAGGAAATTATGAAAATATAATTTTACATGTTAAAGTCCAATGTTCCGATGTCGCGGTCAACACCCTGTATGTATGTTCTATTATAGTAGGTATTTAGAATTTCATATTCTCTGATTAGAAAAAATATATAAAAATATAATTTTTTGTTAAATAAAATGTAATTTACATTTGCATGCATTTTTATTTGGTGCACTGGAACACTAGATAAATGAAACAAATGTGTTATCATTTTCTAAAATGCGAAACAAATTTCACATTTGGTGATATCAGTGGTATATGAGTACATTGCACATTATGTAAAATGTATTTCAATTTTACTGTATTTTTATTACAAAAAAATATATATATATATATTAACCTGCATTTTATTTATTAATTTCATGTTGCTAAATAATTTACACAAATGTAAATTAGAAACATTTTATTTTATATCTTGTTAACTTCAGATAACGGTATAGCAATTTCAAATATTATTTTTCTTTTTTTAATTTTTGTAGAATGTTCTAATTACGTAACGTTATGATGATTAAAAAAAAAGATTATTTCATATTTTTTTTAGGAAAAAATAAAGGATTGTGATAGGATACTTATTGAATGGGCTACTAGCGGGGTAATCCGATATCTATCTCTATATACCTAAAGTTATGTTGAAAACGTATGCAAACTATAAATTTTATATAAAAATCTATGTTTTTTTAGTAAATTAAGAAAGAACATTTTCTGTGACGTCATTATTTTGAACTGGAGAAAGTGAAGCATATTTTTCTCTCTCTGTCTCTCTTTTTATTATTTGCAATTTCGGTGGTTTCTGTTATTTTTATTTCAGCAGGATTTTGAAGGATTTTAACTAACTTATACTCGTACAAGATTAACCTCCAAACTATTGTTCAAACGTCAAATGTGATCCATCTATGGCTGGCAAATTCATCCACAACTCTGTCCCGGTTAAAGATACTGTAACGCGGTTTGAATTCAGCATGAAATTCTCCTTCATTTTATGTATTATTCCTTGTTCCGTTTTAGACATTCAGTATTGTATAGAATATGGAATAGTTTTGACTTCTCTGATTGGCAGAAGTTGGAGACAACAACAAACCCCATGTAATTTCGGCTACTTAAAATTGGCGCTGATGCGAGCGCTATCTGCTGAAAGGCTTAAATGGAACAAAGTATGGACGATTTTTAAACATCTGCAAATCTGTTTAGATCTCATTTCATCTGAAATTTCGACATGTATTAAATACGTAATCTTGTTTATCTTTAATCGTGTCAAAATTTTAGACGAAAATATGAGAACTAAGCCAATTTGCAGATGTTTTAAATTTTAGAAAATGTTCATGAAGTTTAAGTTGTTAGTAACTCGCGAATCGCTCATCAGAAGTTTATTTTGTTTTAATTTCTTGATATGTAGGTGCGCAAATAATTTTTTTGCCACAGGCGCTCAAAACCCTAGTTACGTCTCTGTTATGGCTTTACGGCCATTTATTGGTGCGGCGTAATTCTACGTCATACATGGCGGTAATTTAAATATTCAAATTTCTTTAATTTTTTTCTGGCCAATTAATGAAAATATTGCCAAAAGAAAAAATATAGGTTTTTATCGTCTCTTTAAAAATAACTAAAAAAATCTGATGTGGCCAGCATATTACCTTCCGTCAGTTCTATGTATTTTGTATAAATGTCATACATAAAGTTCCTTGCAAAAGATTCTATTTTTTGTACATTACCTTACGGCTGTTGTATGTATTTTATACAAATTCAATACAGAAAGCTTCTAACAAAAGATCCTATATTTTCAGTAAAATTATAACAAAAACATACTGTCAACTGCTCTTGACGCTGACACCTTTCAGTCAGAATTTTCTTAATATAACAGCTGTTTCCAGAGTTGTAGAATAGCTGACTAATAGATATGATATTTTTTTTATAATTTTTTAATTCTATATCTATTTAATATGAAGTATAAAATGCATTCAAATCGTATAGATAATAAAATATTCGTTAATATTTATAATAACATTAATTGTGAAAAAATGATATTTAACATCGTTTTTGCAAGAAGAACTGTTAAAATCTTCAAATGAGGGTACTTCCGGTTGACCAGTTATAACCAAAATCTAATCAGCTCTTCACATGGATGTAACGAAGAGGAATACGAAAGAATTATAATTTTTGGAATTATAGTATTAGAGTTATCGCATTAGAAAATTTTGTCACACACAGGCACACACACACACACACACACACACACACACACACACACACACACATACACACACACACACACACGCACGCACGCACGCACGCACGCACGCACGCACGCACGCACGCACGCACGCACGCACGCACGCACGCACGCACGCACGCACGCACGCACGCACGCACGCACGCACGCTCGCACGCACGCACGCACGCACGCACGCACGCACGCACGCACGCAAGCAAGCAAGCAAGCAAGCACGCACGCACGCACGCACGCACGCACGCACGCACACACACACACACACACACACACACACACACAGACATCATCGTAAAAATAGTAAAATCGTATTCTAGGGACCCTAAAACGTGCTTATTCATCAAAAACTCACCACCGAATTTTTTGACCAAAGCCAATGCCTTCCTTACCTAAAAGTGACGGAAGGTAAAAATGGCACGCAAGTAGCTTATTATCATCTTGAAATATCTTTGCGTCAAGATTTGTTGAAAACATAAGATCTTAAAGAAATAGAACTTCGGGATTGGACTTGGAGATCGTTAACTGGAACTTTGCTGAATCAAGTCTATTGAACTTCAACGGGATTTTTCTGCAAAAAAGAATCATTTTAGCTGATAAAGATAGTTTTTCAATATTATTTCCCAAATGTTTTGTATAACCCATTTGCACATATAAGTACAAAATACAATTTTAGTAATCCTTTTTTTAGAAGTATTTTTTAATATTTTACTGAAGAATTAATATCAAATCTTTTAAAGTAAAAGTGAAGTTGGGAAATTTTTTGAAGCCGTGATAAAAAGTAATTTTATTATTGCTATGATTTAATATTTAATTGCATTTTGCAGGATGTTATAAATACTTCGATGAACTTAAAATCAAATAAAATATTTAAAAAAGTAGGCATTACCATATGCATTCTTGGATAGTTAATCAGGGCCGTCTTAAAATTTTCAGGGGCTCCAGGTTCATGAAGATATTTTCAATCTTTTCTAAGTTATTTATATTGGGTAAAAGTAACCATCTTTGTTTTCATATAAACCAAGAAAGTACAAAATCACTGGACTTCAGGACTGTGCCTATGAGTAGAAGGTGAATTATTTGAATGATTCGTTATTAGTTTTTTGCTTTGAAGGTTTTAATAAGTAAGACTGTACAAGTTAGATTGTAAATCGAGTACCTATTCCATTCATGATATGTCAGCTGTCACCCAATTAAATCGGTGTATTTTGCTGTTCTGAACCAATAGCTGTCTTTACAATGGCAATTATTATCAAGTTGTAGTATTGCCGCGGCAATATTTTGCCATTTACGATGCTTAGATACCATGTTAGAGCAATTATTGTGATTATTATTATTTTGAAAAACAGAAAATAGTTATTTGTTTAATTAGACACTAAAATACCAGATTTACAGCACAGGCCTTGTCAGTGAATGCTGCCGAAGCTGTAAATCTGTGTTTGGTGCCGTGTTGAACACTTTATTTTTTGGCCGATTTTAGAATTAATATTTATTTAGTTATTTTTAATACCTATTTTGAAATGTATCGCCATCAAATTATGTTGCTATGCGTTGAACGCTTGCTATACGTTTTACGTAAGTACCAGGAATAGGCAGTAAAATAGTTTTACTGCCTAGGCAGTAAAAGTGTCATTTTACAGACTGTAAGCTGTCAAAAATATCGCACTTTTAATGTCAATCGGCAAAAATATATTTTTTTGTGGAATTGTTATGTCAAATAAAATTCGTGACATATTTTCCTTAGGCAATTTTTGCAAAGATTACTCATGCTTATTGCTTCAGAAAATCTAGACTCGTGCAGGTTTTCATCGCAATAAGCAGTCTTGTAAGCAAAGATTGCCGGGAAAATCATAGTCAGTAGCGGTATTACTTTTGAAAGTCTATACTATAACCGAAAGAAATGGTATACTTAGTTTTACTTCTATTCATTTTTCTTATTTTGTTTTTTTGTGAGACACTTGACTTTCGAAGAATTTATTTGCGAAAAGTTTACCGTGATACGAGCGTTTAGTTCCTAATGGATAATGCGGCCCTGTGGTGCACCAAGTATTAACAGTGCAGCAGAACATAATGATCATTAAATCTCAAACTATAAAATCGTTGATCTCTTGCAGTTCATGCACGTGTACTTAGCAACGGACGAAGCGGTGTGATGTTACGAAAAACGAAATAAAAACAGAAAACAGGCGACAAGCACCTTCACCTCGCAGCTTGAACTCGTTACAAGAACCTGCTGTCCGCTCTCTGGCGATGCGGGCAGGAGCGAACAATAAACAAGATACCGGCTATAAAACCAGCCAGCAGGGTTCAACAGCACTAGTTGCACAAGATGACCGGCTTGTGGCTGGTGTGTTTGAGTTTGCTTGTGGCTGCTGAGGCTGCTTCCATAGCCACCAAGCCCGTCGACATCCCCGTAGAAATCGTCTACGAGAATCAACCGATTCTTGCAAAACTTTCCAAGAACTTGGAAGCTAAACCACAAATATCTTTGCAAGAACAAATTGAAGCTGATGAATTACATATTCCAGAAGTTATAGCGAAGATTGCGCCACCTCCATATGAAAAGGAAGATTCCAGTTCGTCAAGCCAATCTGCAGAATCTTCAGAAGAAAATAAATCTAGTCAAGAGTCAAGTGAACGCGAATCCAACGAGTTAGATAATTCAATAAAACCGGCTGAAGAAGCTCTCCCTCCTGCTGAAGTTCCCCAAAACGAAGAACAAGTCAAATTTGTCCCAAATGAAGAAAATGATGGTCAATTACGCCAAGCGAGTACGAGTAGCACTGCTCGTCCTCCCACTCCTAGTCGACCACTTCTCGGTTTTATAAATCGTCTTGGTGAAACTATTGGAAATACTTTAAACAGCATTCGTCCCCAAACTCAAGCTAGTTCAGCAGCACCACCTATTGCAGCTCCAAGCGAAGCTCCGTCGCAGAATCTAGTCAATGGTGGTTCGTTGCCGATAGCAGCTGCCTCAGCTGAAGAAGAGACATCATCTGCACCAGTGTCCAGCTCGCCACCGCCGACTTTCGCTAACAATCTTCAAGCGAATATCAACAACCAGCTCAGTAGTTTTGGTAACAGAGTTAATTCTTTTATTGATAATTTAAAACCCAGACAACCTCCAGGTAGCCAAAATGATGAAGAAAATAGTACTCCTAATACTCCTGTACTAAACGGTATCCAACAAAATTTTAATAACGGGTTAAATTCTTTGATGAATACTGTTGATGGTGCTTTTGGATATTTCCAACCAAATGGTACACAGGCTGATGAAGCTGGCCAACAGAATCCTAATCTTATCCAGTCTCTCGTGAACAGTGCTTCTAATTTTCAACAATCATTTACTCAATTTATAACCGGACAAAATCCAAACCAGCAGAGTGATGAAGCATCACCGAGCAACGGTACAAACAACCCTGGTTTGCAAGTGTTGCAACTGGTGCAAAATGGTATAACTGGTATATTTCAGAACTTGAGGCCACAAAATAACAACTCACAAAGCGATGAAGCTTCTCCAGGCCAACCGAGTCAACCAACTAATCCAATTACGTCAGGAATTCAAAACCTATTCGGCTGGGGTCAACAATTATTCAGTGGAAACCAACAAAATAATAATAACGGTTCAAATCCCTCTCCGATTCCTGGAATTCCTCCAATTCCAGGTATTCCAACAAATCTTACAAATCCAGCCCAACAATTCCAGCAATTCGCTGGTCAATTTCAGGGTCAAAATCCTGGGCAAGGAGGTCAAACACCAGCAGGAGGAGGGCAAATTCCAGGCTTTCCTCAAATTCCAGGAATTCCACAAATTCCTGGACAAGGTAGTCAAACACCAGGAGAAGGAGGAGGAGGTCAAATTCCAGGCCTACCCCAACTCCCAGGAATTCCACAAATTCCTGGACTCCCACAAGTACCAGGACTCCCACAAGTACCAGGACTCCCACAAGTACCAGGACTCCCACAACCTCCAGGACTTCCACAGGTACCGGGACTTCCACAGGTACCGGGCCTTCCACAGGTACCGGGACTTCCACAGGTACCGGGACTTCCACAAGTACCAGGAATTCCACAGATACCAGGACTTCCACAGCTACCTGGAGCACCAGAAAAACCAGAAAAACCTGGAGTTCCAGCACATCCGCCGCCATCGGGCGAGCCCAATGCTCCTGGTAGCCCTACGGAGGAAACGTCAAGTGCAGCATCGACGTAGAGGAGAAAAAATTATGAATTCCTAACCCACTCGATTATTTTTAAGAGTATAGATTTATTATAATTTAGTTAGAGCGTAAATTATTAATTTATTTAATTTCATGATGTGTGTATTTTTTACTTTATTATTAATACGGCAAAACTATATTTATTACCCTTTTCCTTATTCGGTTGCAATTAAAGATGAATATATGTATTTTTCGAAATAGAAGAACTGCTATTATAATTATATTTAAATTTAGTATTGTGTAATTTGCAAAAAATATACAATAAAGCACGTGATAAATTTAAAAATCCATTATTTTCTATGTTTATTTAATTGCAGTTTTAAAATATACCTAATTAAAAACCATGTCGATTTCTAAAAGGATGGACTACTTTTTTATAATTTAACGTTAAACAAGTATTTGTATTGCAGCATAAATTTTAAGTATGAATAACAGTATAAGACGATGACACAATTTTTTTTTGAGATTAATAAACATGGTTCTTATTTTTTCAAAATTTTATCTTAAATATGTTCAAAGTAGTCCCCTTCACCAATAGTACACTTCACCATTCTTTCCTTCCACTTCTTAAAAGCTCCCAACAATTTTCTTTTGTAGTGCTTTCAAAATAATCCTGAATTGCTCCATTACAGTATCCTTCAACAGTCAATAGTCGTATATTGCCAAATCAGGTAAGTATGGCGGGTATTCCTCTATTTTTATAATTATTTTAACTGAACTGCTCTCTGGTTAATTCCACATTTTTTACTCACAGCGATACTTTAAAAAAATTATTAACTAAGTTGTAACTAACTACCTAACCTATCTTTCAAATGACCAATAAATAATTGTTTAAAATTATGTGCATTTATTTTCCACGGCCTACATAATTTTCTTTTTCTCAATAATTTTTCTGTGATCATCGTATTTAAAGTTCTTTATTTAAGAAATTGTATTTCAGAATATTTGCTCGTATATTTACTAAAATGACTGACAGTTATAGGTACTCAAAAATTGCTCTAACCATTGGGCCACTACGAACTGGCAAATATCATATGTTTCATAAAAAAAAATTAAAAAATCTGATGTGGCCAGCACATAACCTCCCGTCAAGTCCATGTTTAAAATAGCAATGAGCTTCCGATTGATTGTTTGTAAACAAAATCTAATTTCTCGTTCCAATAAATATGGAAAAGTCTGTAATACAAAATTTTGGATTATATTCTATTACGTTTTCCTCGAAAATCTGTTAAGAGCTCCAAATTAAGTAACACTTCCGGATTATCATATAAGTATAGTCAAAATCGAGTTTTAAATACCAAATTTGATAAATTTTAGATCATGTTTTAATATATTTTTTCAAGAAAATCTGTTTATAGTTTTCTGTGAAGTACTACTTCCGGTTTATCAATTTTAGAAAAAAATCTAATACGTCCTTCTCATTAATATAAATGTCAAATACCAAATTTGAAAAGTTTTGGATTGTATCAATATATTTTCCAAATAAAGTATTACTTCCGGTTTATCAATTTTAGCCAAAATATAATATGTTGCTCCCCTTCATATGAAAGTCTTAAATACCAAATTTAACAAGTTTTGGAATATATCAATATATTTTTCGCGAAAATCTGTTCAGAGCTTCAAGTAAAGTATCACTTCCGGTTTATCAATTTTAGAAAAAATGTAATATGTCCTTATTAACATAAAAAATTTAAATACCAAATTTGAAAAATGTTGGTATTAAATACCAAAGTTGACAAGTTTTGGAATATATTATAATATATTTTTCACGAAAATCTTTTCAGAGCTTCAAGTAAAGTACCACTTCTGGCTTATTAATTTTAGCCAAAATCTAATATGTTATTCTCCTTGTTATGAAAGTCTTAAATACTAAAATTGAAAAGTTTTGGATTATATTTTTTCAATAAAAACTGTTATGGGCTTCAAGTAAGGTATTATTTCCTGTTGTCCAATTTTATCCAAAATCTAATCAACTCTTCATATGAATGTAGAAAGCTTGAATACGGAAAATAGAAATTTTCGGAAGTTTGTTGTAAGAGTTATCGTGGACGAAAAAATCGTCACACACACGCACACACACAGACAGACATCATCGTAAAAATAGTAAAAACGTGTTGTCGGGACCCTAATTCATGCTTATTTACTGAAAATTCACAATCGAATTTTTGGCACGATAACATTACCTCCCTTACCTACGGTATGACGGGAGGTAAAAAAGTAATGACAGACTTTGTTCTTTTTCTTTCCCAGCTAGGTAGATTCATTCCAAATTACCCTCGTGTTAAAAAATAATATTCGGGAATGTCAAGGAATATTTCATAAGTTACTGATACATATTAGAAATCTGCATATGTTTAGCTAATCTCTGTGTCAAAAAAATTGCGACATCACTCCACAATAAAGTTGACATTTTGACTTCAATCTTGGCACCAACCAACTAAATTGAAGGATATCTAATTGCAATCAACTAAATTTAACACACGGTAATGAATTAAAAACAGGCGTCAGAAATCAGGGTGTCCATTATTTCAATGCCAATTTTTATTGTAGTTAGATTGCATTTTTTGTTTTCACAGCCCTGATTGATCTTTGAGCAAAGCTGATCAAAGTTTTTCATGTAACATTCAATGAAGGCAGTCTTGATTCGCTATTGTTGTGATTTAGATCGTGATTGTTGTGATGGCAGTGGAGTTGAATTTTAACAGGAATAATGACTCCATTCCTTGGGGCTTTAGGCTTACAGGAGGGGCGGATTTGGATTTGCCTATCACTGTTATTAAGGTATGGACTCGTATATTTTAAAATGCTATTTGAAGTTAAAAAATCTGATGTGGCCAGCTTATTACCTTCCGTCACTTCTATGTATTTTGTATAAATGTCATATAGAAAGTTCTTTGCAAAAGATTATATTTCTTGTACATTACCTTAAGGCGGTTGTATGTATTTTATATAAATTCCATACAGAAAGTTTCTAACAAAAGATCCTATATTTCCAGTAAAATTATAAGACAAAGATACTGTCAACTGCACTTGACACTGACACCTTTCAATCAGAATTTTCTTAATATAGCAACTGTTTCCAGAGTTATAGCATAGATGGCTAATATGTGATATTTAATTTCTTTATAATTTTTTAACTCTATATCCATTTAATATGAAGTATAAAATGTATTCAAATCGTATAGAGAATAAAATATTCTTTATTTATAATAACATTAAATGTCAAAAAATGATATTTAACATCGTTTTTTCAAGAAAAACAGTTAAAATCTTCAAATGAGGGTACTTCCGGTTGACCATTTATAACCAAAATCTAATTAGCTCTTCATATGGATGCAACGAAGAGGAATACGAAAGAATTAGAATTTTTGGAATTGCAGTATTAGTTATCGTAGACGAAAATTTTGTTACACACACACACACACACACACACATACATATATGTATATATATATATATATATATATATATATATATATATATATATATATATATATATATATATATATACAGACACACACACATACATACACACACACACACATACAGACATCACCGTAAAAATAGTAAAATCGTATTCTAGGGACCTTAAAACGTGCTTATTCATTAAAAACTCACCACCGAATTTTTGACCAAAGACAATACCTTCCTTACCTAAAGGTGACGAAAGGTAAAAATATGAGTACTCCCTATAAAAAAAAACATGATTTATGATAAAAATTCAGCCAGATATTATAAAATATAAAATGATTACGTTTTAAATTCGACTATGCTCAGAATGTGTGTTTATTGTATTCTAATGTTTTACAATACGTATAGAATACATCTTTATATTTGATTTTGATTTCACATTTTATGGACTGATGCAACTAGATAACCAGCATCACATTTCTTCAGCGAGGTTTGCAGAAAATAGCAGTAGCGTACAACAACACTGAAAATAAAAAAAAATTAAATAATTATGAAATATTTTTTTCATCCTAATATGTAAATTAATAGTTCATGTTTAAAACAAAAGACTGTATAAATGCTTACATAATTGAAAACATAAAATATGGAAAATATGTACGTAACAAACAGTCAAAGAGTACTCGACAATATTGCAATTTTGTGTAATGGATGATTGTGATTGGTTCTTCTCACGACACGACGCGTGAGTAATATGTCAGAACTCACTGCACGTCGTAGATAAACAAGTTTTAGCATCTAGTCAAAAACAAAAGGTGTCTTGTGGGGGCTAATAAATTTATCTCAAAAATAAACTCTGGCATGTATAAACAGTTGTACTCTATCGTTATTTAAAGTATTAACCGAAATCGCTTGAAAAAACTTTGAAAATCAAACCTGTACCTGAGACATAAAAGTTTTCCTCATAAAGATTAAGGAAATTAAAAATGTTCAACCCTGAACTCCCATACATTATCATTAAGGCACTAAAAATATAAATTATTACGTATACAGGGTGAACATGAAAATCCATGACGTAGGCCTTTAATGTGAGAAAATATTTTTTTCCAAATATTGTTTGTGCTGTGATGTAATTCATACATTAGATTAAAATTTAGTGTTAATTTTTTTAAATATCCGGCTTTGGTAATCGAGTAAACTTAGTTAATCTTCGATGAAATGCCAAATACGTATTTTAATATGTTACTTGGTTTGACGTTTACATGCCGCCATGACGTAAGGTAACTTAGTTTGACGCTCTTGAAATTTTTTTTAGCTCCAAACTAGAAATTATACATCGGCTCTCTCAAGCTAAGTGCGCTCCCCGTAAAATTTTCCGTCACAGACCTCCCGGCTTGTCGTTCATTTTTGAAACAATCAGGGCCGATCCTAATCTATCAGCCGCCTTTGTTCTTATATAAAAATGCCCCCCCCCCATTTTATTTTTTCAGGTATTTAAGCCATTCATATTGCAGAGAATAAGGAATAGTTTTGACCTCTCTGATTGGCTGAAATTGGAGACAAGAAACAATGATGCGAGCACCATCTGCTGAATGGCTTAAATAGAACAGAGCGTAGTTCTAAACAATAGCAGACAATGAATTAGAAAAAAAATCATTTACCTAATACTATGTTGAAAAACAAGTTTAGTGAATATTTGTCCCTAAAGCTGGGGCTACACATTCGGTATTCGTCGATTGCCGAATATTCGCCTTTCGCCGAGTAATGTTCGTCAGCTGGCGAGCATTCGTTTAGAGACATGCGTAGTTTGCCAGGCATTGATTAGCGCGTTCTATACAACTATAGGCAAATATTCGTTCACTTTGACTCGGCTCTAAAAACCGACAAGAAGCGGAGTACAGACGAGCACCGAATATCGCGGCGAATAGTACATCCACACATTCGACATTTGGCGAATATTTGTTTGGGATTCGCCGAATGCCGAATGTGTGGTCCCGGCTTTAAATTAATTGGAAACGAAAAGCTTGATTAAAACAAAGATAATTTGATTACGATAATGAAAAAGTTTAATTAATAATTACGTAAAAAAATGACTATAATATTACTGTCACCGTATAGGTATAATGTAAAAATTAATATATTTTTTTTCTTTTAATTTTTTCTTGGAGCGTAAATCAAGGAGGCCCAGAAAATTTTCTCAAAGGGGCGCAAGATTTCTAGTTACGCCAGTGAGTGATTACTCAGTCTTTTAATAAAGTAATGCATATACCTACTAGGATAGATATGTTATCAGTTAGCCAAACCAAGTATTTAAAAGAATAATGTTTATTAATATGTTTATTTCATAAATTGTTGATATTTTTAAAATTGTTAAATAATTTTTTTTTCTATAAAAAGTTAGAATGGCTTTGCCGCCCCCATCTTTGGCCGCCTTTGTTCTGGGAACAAAATGAACACCCGCTAGGATCGGGCCTGGAAACAATCGCATATTAATTCCAGCTTTACCATTTCTGTAAATGAAGTTACTGTCTTTTAGAGTTTTATCCTCTAAATTTCTATGTATAAAGCATCGCACAAAGTTTTACGGGACGTTTAAAATTGTTTAATACCTATTTTCAATGAATGCATTGATATTTTTTAAGTATTACTCGTATGTGCTTGATTTGTTAAGCAGGTAACAGAAAATAGTATCGCTGAAGATGCTGGTATGAAAGTTGGGGACATGCTGGTAAGGGTAGGTGACACCCCTACAGCAGGATTAACCCATTTACAAGTCCATGACCTCATTAAAGTTGCAGGAAATATATTTGTTGCTGCGGTCATCAGGTATAGTACATTTTTACATAGGTATAACAAGAACAACAAAAAGTGGGACACATTGTTCATGACCGTTATATCCCGCTCTAGAATTTAAGGGTCATAAATAATGCGTTTCACTTTTTGTTGTTCTTACTGAACCTGTATAACTATTCATAATAATTTTATTCTTTTAGGGGAGAAATTCCAGCTCAAATTACAGAAAGCGAAGTAAGATATTTTTCTAAACAATACACAAATTAAATAATTGATTTTGTTTATTTCAAAATAGGAAACAATTGACTCACAAACAACTGAGGATGGAATTTCCAAGTCAGTACAAATTAATATTAAAGCAAACGTAGTAGACACTACCGAAATTGTCGTCGAAAGCAGTAACATTGTAGAACAAGATATTAGAATAAATGGAACAGTAATTTCAGACCAAGAAGAACAAAATCTCACAATAAGAAAAGAAGAAAACAAAAGCGAACAGACAGCGATTGAAAAATCATCACAACAGATGAAAACTGAAACTTCTGAAAGTGTAGTAGTCCAAACTACAGAAACTAAAGATGAAATGAGGTAACATTAAAATCTTGTGATTAAAAAAAAATATATTATTTAAATATTTTTTCAGTAAGCTTATAGATAGTATGAAACAACTACCAGAATGTATAAAAGATTCAGAAGTATTAAAAGTAATAAATGAAGAAAAGAAAGGTGCGATAGAAGAGAAAATGAAGATGGAGAAAAGATGGACTACTTTTTTACAAAAACCTGATAAGCCTAAACCAAAAACTAAGCCGACAGTGATCGAAGAACCAAAGGTGAGACACCTTACATTTTTATACAGGATGTCAATAAATATGTATGTGGTGTTTTATACACGGTGTTTCTAGGATACGGGACACCCCGATTATTCTTTTTATTATTAAAAATAAAATGAAAATCATTCAAATAAAAGTTATAGTAGATGAAGGGGGACATTCACTTATTGAAGAAACAAAAAAATTTTATTAGTGGTTCTCAAACTATAACATAAAGTTATATTTTTTTAAATGGGATGGTATATATTTTTTAAGCCCATTCAACAGAGTATTTTTCTCTGAATTCAAGCATGTATATGTTTTATATCCTTACATTATAAAAAATATTGAGAAAAATGCAATTGAAATTTAAATAAATTTTAATTTCATAGTAATTTTTGAATAGACTATGTATGAAATACAAAACTGCTATCTGTCAATTTGAAGTAGTGTATAATTCCTTCGATAATTCCTATTCTTGCTATTTATAAAGATGTAAACAAATATACTATTATTCACGAAAGATGACTATTCAAGGTCATTTATTCGAAGAAAGAATACACATCATTTTATAGCAATAGCTTAGCAACATTTTGTATTAGAAAGAGAAAGATTATTTGACCTACGTCTGTTTAATTTATGTGGTGTGACGAATATACGTAAATAGTGGCATTACTTTCTAACACTACAAATAATAATGACATATGTCGTAGAATTACAGATACCTAATTATCTACTACACTGCCCTCTGTGGCGTTGACGTTTAAATCAAATTATTATTTCTTGGTTTATAAGTTAAGTATTTTACAAAAACATAAATGAAGAGCATAAATCTTTCACAAAGACATTATTTAGAAAGAAACATAATTTTCTAATGAATTACTCTTATTTTCTCAATTAAAATGTGTCCATAAATATTTCATTTTGCACGCCTATGTATACGAAATGCAATGAAGTTATCTGCAAGTAATATTATATCAGACGGCTCATAAATGACCTTGAATAGTCATCTTTCGTGAATAATAGTTTATATATGTTTCGTTTTAATTTAGGTTCAATTTTTTTCATGCATAGCCTACTGAAAAATAACTATAAAAATTAATTTTTTTAAAATTTCAATTGCATTTTTCTCAATATTTTTGTAATGATTACATGGTTGAATTAAGAAAAAAATAATCTATCGAATGAGCCAAAAAAATAAATACCAGCTTATTTTTAAAAAAATATAACTTTATTTTATACTTTGAGAACCACTGGTGAATGTCTCCCTTCGTCTACTACAACATTTATTTGAATGATTTGTATTTCCAATAATAAATAAATTAATAGGTGTTTCCCGGATACGATGTAGGTATAGATCGATTCTTCTAATTGAAATGACAAACAAAATTTTATAGTTCTAGAATTTTTTTCATCTAATATTCAGTCAAATTGATTAGTAATATGAACTCGATTTTAAACCTTATCTCGGCTCTAAATTTAAATAAAAAAAACGCCATTTATGTAGTTGATAGTGTTGCTATGACGCTACATAACACGAAACCGTGTTCGTACTAAGTACCGGTTATAATTTTTATTTTCAAAATTGGTAAACGTTAATCTTTATTTTGAGCTGAGGGATCGAATGGAAACCACATTAAAACACTATGTTGACTCTTTCTAAGGGATAAAACATAATAATTAAAACTGAGTATCTTGCTCATTACTGCTAACTTATTTATTTAAAGTTCAGCTTATATCTGTTGAAATATTAATAGACCGGGGGACTAGTGCTACGCTACTTGAAAAATGTATCATGGTATTCCAAATACTGACCCTTGGTGCTCACCTCTCACCTTAAATACCCTGGAAAACGATTTGCTGTCTTTCTCGAAACAAAAGACGACCTACCCAGCTGTGGGTTTTGGCTGACCCAAATTTGTTTAAAAAATTATGTTTTAGAATTTTGTGTGTCTTTTAGGGTAAAAATCTGTTGTGGCCAACACAACACCTCTCGCTATTTAATTTTCATTAATTTAAATATACATACTTATATATTTAGTTATACTAGAAAATGTATTAAAATCCATTCCATATAACTATGGTTCTATTTACTATTTTCTTTTTAAAACGTTACTATTATTAATTTGAAATGATTAGTTCTTTGACAGTGACATTTATCTGTCTAATCAAGTAGTTGTGTTTGTTTAAAGCACAGGCTCTGTGGTTTAAATTATAGATAATTTTATAAATTTATCCATAAAATGTATAGAAAAAGTATTAATGCAACCAATAGAAAATTTAATAATCTTTAATTTTTATAATAACATCAATCTCGAAAAATAACATTTAAAGGTATTTTTCGGAGAAAAGTTATTTTGAGCTTCAAGTAAAGTGCCATTTCCGGTTATCTGATTTACACTAAAATCTACTGGCTTCTTTCCATTTTAGAATAAGGTATAAATAAAAGGTTTCAAAATATTCTGAATGATAGTATGTATTTGAGTTAGAGCGTAAACAAGATCCACATACACGCACGCACCCACACATACACACACACACATCATTTACCAAAATCTCGATATGCGATTTTTAGTATAAAATGCAGTCAAATCGTATAGAGAATACAATGTTCTTTAATATTTATAATATCATTAAATGTCAAAAAAAGATATTTAACATAGTTTTTTCAAACAAAATTGTTAAAATCTTCAAATGAGGGTACTTCCGGTTGACCAATTATAACCACAATCTAATCAGCTCTTCACATGGGTATATAACGAAGAGGAATACGAAAGGATTATAATTTTTGTAATTGTAGTATTAGAGTTATCGCATTAGTAAATTTTGTCACACACAGACACACACACACACACACACACACACACACACACACACACGCGCACACGCACACACACACACATACATACATACATACATACATACATACATACATACATACATACATACATACATACATACATACATACATACATACATACATACATACATACATACATACATACATACATACATATATACATACACACATACATACATCATCGTAAAAATAGTAAAATCGTATTCTAGGGACCATAAAACGTGCTTATTCATAAAAACTCACCAACGAATTTTTTGAGCAAAGACAATAGCTTCCTTACCTAAAGGTGACGGAAGGTAAAAATTATAAAGAAATTAAATTTCATAAAGAAGACAGGAAACAATCAAACTATGAAAAATACAAACAACAACGAAAGAAAGTAAAAGAACTGATACAATTGAGCAAACAACAAGAGTGGAATGATTTTACAAAATAATTGGAACAAAATTATAAAGAAAACAGAAAACTTTTTTATGAAGTAGCGAAAAATTTAAGATCCAAAAACGAAAACCCCCTAAAACAGATCAAAGACAAGGACGGAAATATATTAAACAACGAAACTGACATAATGAAACGATGGAAGGAATACTTCGAAACCCTACTAGAAACTACGGACACTGACCCCATACAAGCGACACTAAACACCAACAAAAATATGAACGACGAAGAAGAAATCACAATCGATGAATTAAACGATGCAATTAGAAAAATAAAAATTGGCAAAGCCCCAGGATTCGACGACATCAAATCTGAACAAATAAAATATGTAGGGGAACAAGGTATCAAGTTTCTACATGTAATCTTTAATAAGATATGGAACTGAGGTGATATACCATCGGACTGGGAAAAAACAATCATCATGCCCATTTACAAAAAGGGAGATAGCAGAAATTGTTCGAACTACAGAGGTATATCCTTATTGTGTATAACAGCCAAACTGTACGAAACAATTCTGACATCTAAACTGCAAGGAAAAGTAGAACGTAAAATAGGAGAAACACAAAGCGGATTCAGAAGAGGTTATTGCGCACAAGACCATATTTTCACCCTCAGACAAATCACAGAGAAAACACTGGAATATAATAAGGAAATTTACCTATGCTTTATCGACATAGAAAAAGCATTCGACAGAGTTGACAGACAGACGCTGTGGGATATTCTACAAAAGAGGAAAGTAGGAAACAAACTAGCAAGGGCTATAGAAAATATGTACAAAAACACAAAAAACTACGTAAGATCATGTAACAATATCTCCGATGAATTTGTAACAACCCATGGACTAAAACAAGGTGGCAACCTAAGCCCGCTCTTATTCATAATCTACATGGATGAAATAGCAAAGAAAACGACAGAAAGAATAAAAAAGACAAAAATTGGAAACTTAAACTTGAGCAAAGTAGAAATATCTGAACTTCTCTTCGCTGACGACATGGTAATATTTAGAAATACAGAAAAGACACTACAAAACAACTTAGACATCTGGAATGAAGAACTTAAAAGATCTAAAATGAATATAAACATAGACAAAACAAAAGTAATGTTAATTGGGAAAGAATATAAAAACATAGATCTGTACATCAACACAAAGAAAATCCAACAGGTACATAGCTTTAAATATCTAGGAAGCATAATAGAGACGAAAGGAGGCCACGAAGAAGAAATCAACAACAGAATAAAAGCAACTACGATAACTTACCAACATCTTAGAACAACTTTCTTAAAGAACAAGAACATGTCCAGGTCGTCCAAACTAACAATTTACAAAACAATATTACTGCCGATTCTCCTCTACGGAAGCGAAAGCTGGACCACAAATAAAAGACAAGACAGCAAAATCCAAGCTATTGAAATGAAATGCTTGAGGGCAATAGCAGGAACAACAAAGCTAGATAGAGTGAGAAATGAAGAAACCAGAAATCTGCTTGAAGTCAAGTCCGTGAAACAAGAAATAGAAGAAAAACAACTACACTGGTATGGACACCTTGAAAGATTACCACAGTACAGAACAGTAAAAACCATATGGAAATCGCGCACTACAGGGAAAAGAAGTAGGGGAAGGCCCCAAAAAAGATGGGACAACACAATAGAACACATATTAAAAAAGAAAAGGACGACAAGCAGACTAGCACACCAACTAGCCAAGGACAAGTTAGCATGGAAAACTTTGTGGAAAATTAATCATATGATAAAAAACTGGACACCCATAGGGTACAAGAGAAATAGACTATATACGAGTATATAAAGTAGACAGCTATGGAAACAGCTACTATTAAAGAAAATTCTGATTGAAAGATGTCAGTGTCAAGTGCAATTGACATAAGTATGTTTGTCTTATAATTTTACTGGAAATATAGGATCTTTTGCTAGAAATTTTATGTATGGAATTTGTATAAAATACATACAACAGCCGGAAGATAATGTACAAGAAATAGAATCTATTGCAAGGAACTTTTTGAACGAAATTTGTACAAAATACATAGAACTGACGGAAGGTAATATGCTGGCCACATCAGATTACTTTACTTTATCATAATGCATTAAAACGAATATATGTTTGACGGCCATTTTGAAAAAAACTGACGGGTTACAGATCATGTGACCAAAATAAAAAGCATCTCTAACAATCTTGTAGACGCACACTTTCTAACGCGCATACAACTTCGGCGCCTGCACTATGATCTATAATATAGCATAAACAACTTCATAAGTGATTATTTTTCTCAATTTGTTTAGCAAAGTAAAGTGGAAACTCCTTGTTCTTTTGGTATAAGAAATTATTTATTTAAAGAATAACAATTTTTTCCATGACTTACTTAGCTAATGCAAATAACGTAATTATTTGAAATAATTGTACCTACAAGTAAACAACATTACTTTGCTGGAAAGAGAAAAAAATTATCTTTCCAACAGAACAGCGTTTCTAAAACATTTTTAACTGCGACCCACTGTAAGAAGCGTATTTTGTATTGCGATTAGTGGCGGCTCGTAGCAATTTATATAGGTGGGGCTGCAGCAATAAAAAAATCTGGTGTGGCCATCACAATACCTCCCGCCATTTACAGCCCGAGTCATAAAAAAGATTAAGTTAATCCTTATTTTTGAATTAGCGAATTTTACTCTAATTTTGACAGTTTATTTCTTAAAATATAGTCTAATCTAATCCAAGTAAATACCTTTTTTTAAATCCCTCAACAGGATTAAATCCCAATAACACAGTGGGTTTACATTCACACACATCCATGCCTTAGTGGGATTCGAACCCATAGCCCCGAGGGCACTCATGACTTGAGGCGTTGCTCTAACCATTGAGCTACCGGAGCTATAATAAAATAAAGATTAAATTTTAAATACCGGGACAGAATAGAATTCACTAATCCAAAAGTTAGGATTAGCAAAAACATTTTTGTGAATTGTTAATTTTTATTAATCTAAATACATACCTACATATTTACTTATGCTGGAAACTGTATTGAATTCCTTTTCTCCTGTTCTATTTACTTTTTTCTTTTTAAAACGTTATCAATATTATTTTGAAATGATTAGTTCTTTGATAGTGACATTTATCTGTCAGTTACATACATTTGAAAAACTGCGTTTTATTTGTTTAAAGCGTAGGCTCTGGGATTTAAATTGTAGATAATTTTATAAATTTATCCATAAAATAAATAGAAAAAGTATTAATGCAAATCTATAGAACATTTAATAATCTTTCATTTTTATAATAACAATAATCTCTAAAAAATAACATTTAAAGATATTTTTCGAAGAAAAACTATTTTGAGTTTCTAGTAAAGTGCCATTTCCGGTTATCCGATTTTCACCAAAATCTAATGGGCTCTTTCCATTACAGAAAAAGTTCGAAATACAAGGTTTCAAAACTTTCTGAATAAGAATAATAGTATTTGAGTTAGAGTGGAGGATCCACACACACATACACAAACTATTATTCACGAAAGATGACTATTCAAGGTCATTTGTTCGAAGAAAGAATACACATCACTTTACAACAGTAGCTTAGAAACATTTTGTATTAGAAAGAGAAAGATTATTTGACCTATGTCTATTTAATTTATGTTGTGTGACAGATATATGTAAATAGTGGCATTACTTTCTAACACACTATAAATAATAAATGACATATGTCGTAGAATTACAGATACCTAATTATCTACTAAACTGCCCTCTGTGCTAATATTTACCCAGTGGCGTTGCCGTTTAAATCAAATTATTATTCCTTGGTTTATAAGTTAAGTCTATGTTTTTGTATTTTGCAAAAACATATGTGAAGAACATAAATCTTATTTTTTCAGTTAAAATGTGTTCATAAATATTTCATGTTGCACGCCTCTGCATACGAAATGCAATGAAGTTATTTGCAAGTAATATTATATCAGATAGCTCATAAATGACCTTGAATGGTCATCTTTCGTGAATAATACTTTATACACACATACATCATTGTGAAAATGTTAATATTGGATTCTAGGGACCTTAATACGTGGTCATTTACCAAAATCTCGATATGCTATTTTTAGCACGATCTCTATACCTCCCTTACCAAGGGTAGCGGGAGGTAAAATAGTTATTGAAAATATTATCGGTACCTTTAATAAAATTTACTTACTAAGTCAAGTTATATTCATAAATATATTTGATTGTAAAAAAGACATTGCAAATTGATAATTATTTATTTATATTTAAATTCTATTCTCCTTTTTTGTGTTTTACAATTTGTAAAAATTTTATATTTTGCAAATATTTAAATAATTATCTTTATATTAATATTAAATGCTAGTATTAAATAAAAAGAAAAAAATATCTACGATAACAACGATAACGTTAATATTATTCTTTGTGTAGCAAAAACGTAGCTCGGGCTGGAATTATAGGAGCCCAAACTGCACGAGAATCACGCATAACCCCATCAGTACTTTATCCACACTAGGTAACCCTCTCCATAGACAAACAAGTAAAATTTTTGTTAGTTTTTCTATGGCCCTCTCTGTGTGAATTGTGTGAATAAATATCGAGCAGTATTTTATTGAAAAACCAAAAAATAGTTGTTATTAAATAAAAATTTAAGAGCGATAATAAAATTGGAACTTTCATTTCCCTGCAGCCCTTATGGACGAGCCGTCCCTAATTGCGATTGCGACCCAGTCTATGATGTCTTATGAATCAAAAGCACAAGCTCTGATAACTGTTTCTTTCGCAACTCATTTTATGTATCCTGCGACCCACTAAATCGGCACCCGCAGTTGGTAAAACCGTGCAATAGAATAATCGAAAATATATTGTTCCAATTAAAAAAATATATACATTTTGTCTCATATTTTGAGAAGTGTTGATATATATTTTTTCACTACAGCATAATCTGTAAACAATGAAGAAAATTGCAATGAAAGCTGTATAATTTTATATTTTTATATTAATAAAGAAAAATATATGCGCTTTTGTCAGTTTTTAACAGATTTACAAAGCTGTAAATGTTTTTGAACAGAATACGACCATTAATCAAGCTCGTATCAGTATCTCTTCAAATAAAAAAGTTAACAATAGTGAGCAAGATGATTGAGACACTAAACAGTAAATAGTAGTTCTTCAGATAAGAATTTTATTGATTCTTTTGATATACAGAATTTACCCTTGAAGAAGCGACCACCTATTTATTTACGTTCCTTATGCCCGGTTTTATAAAAGCGAATTAAATATTTTATCCGGAAATATAATTATATAATCCAAGATTTTATAAAAAATAAATATCTAGTTTATAATACAGCGTTTTATCCCGAGTTTTTATATAATCCCGGATTTTGAAACCCTAGGTTAAATTTTTGTTTATAAAACCGGGCATTATTGGGCACATATACAGGATGTAACACGACAAGCGGGCCATATGCGTTTAACGTGGGAAAACAGTTTTTCCTTGCTCAAAAATTGCCTATTAATTTTAGATAATAATACTTTAAATAAATATTTTAGAGAATTAAATTCTGCATCTAATTAAGTAATCAAATTTTATTTTGCTCGTTCCGTAACCCAGCAAATTCAATTTAAAATTATCATTTTTATAGTGTTAGTCATGGTATTGAATTTAAATCAGAAACAAATGTAATGACATTTTACCTTTTTTAATAATTTATTTTTCTTCTAGTGAATAATTCTCCATTTTCAATAATAATGACTCCAATAGATACAGACAATTTGACAGATACGTTTCTGACAGGTCAAATGTCATTACATTTGTTTGTGATTTTAAATATATAGCAGGGATAACACTATAAAAAAGTCACTTTTTAAAATTTTAACGTCCCACTGGTATGTTATTATTATCATAACAACCCTGCTTTTTTATATACCAAATAACACCCTAGAGCGTGTTATGAGTTTTTGCTATGGTAATGTTGTAAATAAATTGATATTGATACTGGGATAAAGCCTAAAAAACAAGCAAAAGTATGCATAGCTAGGGATGAAAGTATCGATGATAGGTATCGATACTTCATATCGGAATCGGTATCGATGTGTAGTATCGATACCACGTCAAATATCGGAAACAAATATCGATACTAGCAAGTATCGGTATCGGTATCGAAAAAAATTCCCAAATGCTAAATGCATAGGTTTACAGGTATAAATAATTGCAGAAACGCAGTAAATAATTTATTAAAACCAATCTCCCCCTTTACATTCTCCTAAAATAGCATCTTTTCTATTTTTTCCCCCAATAGCCTATTCCTTTCCTGGCAGACAGTCCCGCCTGCTTTGGCAAATAATCGTCCGCTGGCACCGATGTTCCAACAATTGTAAAATGAATTCTTGCCTGCCTATACAACGGATTAATTTGACAGGTTTAGATCCGAGAAGACCCGAGCCCCGAGCCTAGCGAGCAACTTTAACGACCGAGTATAAAATATCAACTATCAAAAATCAGATGTCACTGTTATCGGTATTACTGCGTTTGTAAATTTAGTAGTATTCTGCTTCCACCGATACCGATACCGATACTTTCATACAAATACCGATACAAGTAAAAATATCGAAACAAAGAATCGAGTACTAAAATACTTGGTATTGCAAAGAAAGTATCGATACTTTACTGGTATCGGTAGTATCGCAAGATCCCTATGCATAGCCTATACCTACTCCGCAAATTTTAATAAAACTTTCTGATTCGTAATCCGTAGAATATTAAAAATTATAGTCGGACGTTAAATGTTCAACGCACCACGGGAGTTAAACGGACAATAACGCCTTCGGTCAATGTACACATCTCGGGCCAGAGGCCCTCGAAAAGTACACTGTTGACATCAGGCGTTATTGTCCTTATAACACCCTTGATACATTAATTACTATAAATTTAATTTGCTTATGCAAAATAAAACATGATTAATCAATTAGATGCAGAATTTAAAGCTATGAAATATGTATTTGCAACATTATTGTCTAAAATTAAAAGGCCACTTTTGAGAAAGGAAAAACTGTTTTCCCATGTTAAACGCCTATGGCCCGGTTTTCGTGTTACAGCCTGAACATATTTTGAAGGGTACAGGAAAAAATCAGACACGTCACTTTATTTTTAAAATTTAGTTTAGTTTATCACTTAATTCTACACATGGACACTCATTTTTTAAGATCTTAAAACTGAAAAAAGTAGCTTAGTTTCGTATCATCTTTCATGAAAGTTTTTCGTACGTTGCCGATTTTTTTTGAGCCCAAATACTTTTTCATATTGTTTTAGTTACACTAATACCTACTGTAGTATTGTGTTCATGTAAAAAAAAACCTTATAATATTTTAAAAAACGCAAATAAGTTTTCAAATTATAAAAAATTTCTCTTGTTATTATTTGGTTTTTTCCCTGTATCCAAGTACACTTCATATAGTGCACATTGATTTAACCGATTTACATTCATGAATTCATTCAACATTTTTCCTCTTTATTATATTTCATTTATTTTTCTATCATACTTTTGAATTTTGTAATATACATTAAAATTAATAAAAAGAGGAAAATACAGAGAGTGTTTTCTTTAGAATCCTGGTGAAAAGAAAGAAAATAGTTACGAAGAACACGTCCTTTTAACACGATTGATGTGTATAATACAGGTAAGAACGAAACTGAAAGTTTGTTATTTAGAAAATGAGTGGTATAAAATGTGTAAGAACGGCTCCTGAAAAATCGATAAATAAGTTTAAAATTAACTATACTCTATCCGTTTTAACTATAGGGTGGTGGGAAGATGCTGCAGTTTGATCTTGTATTTTGATTGGATAATACCCCGATATTATCCAATCAAACAAGTTCGAACTGCACCTATCTTCCCATCACTATATAGTTAAAACAGATAGAGTGTAAGTACCATAAAATTAAGAACGAAAATGTTTCTTTTCCCGAATAAAATATACCTATATGTAACTTTTAATTCGTATTCATCTTTAGAATTAAACAATAGTCTCTTTCGTTATAGGAGCCGCCATATAAGGTGATAATACAAAAGCAGAAGAAAAAACGAGATGAAGAAAAAGCTAGGTCTGCTGAAGCTAGTCTGGTAAAAAAATTATTTTATAATAATTCTATGATACATAAAATTATTAAATTTTAGGAAACGACACCGATTCCAGCTGAAATGCTAGCTGAAACTCAAGTTCCTGGATGTGAAGGTGAGGAAAAGGAAGAAACACAACGAGAAGAAACTGATATTGTTGAAGAGGAGAACCAAGCAGAAGTTTGTGAACAAACAGAAGAACCAGGTAAAATATATTTTAAAAATATTTGTACGTAACGTTACAAGTAAGTAGTATATAAATCTGTGGTTTTATAGAAAAAGCAATTTTTTTTAGTAAATTTTGAGTTGACGGAAACAGGAATTGATAAATTTATTGTTCGACGGAAATGTTCTATATTGAAAAGTTTAGTTTTTACGTTCACTGAAGTGGCATATCTGCTTTATCCATAGAACCACAAAAACATAGGTAATTACAGGGGATATAATTTGAAAAATTTAGAGCTGCACTTTTTTGTTCAAGGAAAGGGGGGGGGGGTGAAATTTTTGAGTTCAAAGTCAAATACCTGTACATTGAAACTTAATTTTTTCACAGAACGAGCAGTTGCAGGTTTAATGCCTTTTCATGTAAAGACAAATCAAAATTAATTTGATTAAAATTATTTCTCCACATTATTTACATATAAAACAATAGGTACACTAAAAAAATAGAAGTGTATTCAAAAAATGAACCACAGTAACCACTGAAAATGGTTACGGTTTAACCAGACAACCGCGGTTACAATGTTATCGGTACTAGGCTGGAAAAACAGAACACTTTTCCCTTAACATTTGGTAAGAAGCTAACAGTTAACTGGTAAAATTTAAAATAGTTTAAGAGTTGAAATCTACGCAGACAAACTAAATCTAAATAGCACGGTTAGCTTGGTTACGGACTGCAATACATAGATGTGTTCAGGAAACGCGCAATCTACTAATTGAAAATATATTTCGTAATATTCTTGTTTCATGTACACATTTAAGTAACATATAATACAGAGAGAAAAAGTAAAAGCAACTGCAAAACTTGAATTTAGAGCTGCATTTTTCAAATTTAGAACTGCAGAAACAAGCCAGAGCTGCACTAAATTATATCCCCTGGGTAATTATAGATGTATAAATGCGCTTTTTACACATTGCTAGATGTGGAAGTGTAACTGTATAGTATTTATTTAATATTAGTTCCACAGTACCTAGAATAATTAGGTTTATTTATTTATAACCGTATCTTACAGCTTAAACGTAAAAGTAGGATTCGATACTAGTTAAATTTAGGTATTTTCAGAACGGTATTGCTTAAAAGATTAGATTTATAATCCCTACATACTATTTTTTGTAAAAGACCTCAAAAAAATACGCAAATGAGTATTAATAAAAAAGTTACTTATGTTTTTTGAAACTATGTAAAGTATGTTTTAAATTATGTATTATTTCATAAGCACTCTTAGTTTTAACGTATTAAGGGCCGTTTTCATAATCACGCTCATTTTAAGACTTTAATTCAATTTACTTTAAGACTTTATCTTTATTTTAAAGTACAGGGCCGGCAACTTTACTTTTTGCCGTTTGTTGCTCTAACTAACTGTTAACTTTACCTTGGAAAATAAGACGTAGGTGAACTCTGACTTGGGACCTAGGGTACGTTCTAAAACTTTACTCTGGAGTATGGTGTACAGAGTACAGAGTAAGATCACGTGATTAAGAGTATCCCTTTATTTTGGAACGGCATCGAGAGTAATACACTTGTCAAATTGATCAAATTAAGTTTTCTTTTGTTATTGTAAATATGACAGATAAAAGCTCTTTGCTGAATATTATATGTGCAAGTACATATTACTATTATCTTTTCGTCTTCTAGGACACCAACGCATTTATACTCTTCTAAATTAATATGCATTTTATTAGTCACTTTTTATACAAATTATAATATGTCATTCACGTACTATACGTCAAACCGTGCGTCAAACGTAAACAAATAATTGGCGCTAAACATTTTCTTGATAGAGTACGTTCGTACCCTCCTATATAAGTAGGGTACGTAGAGTAAACTCTGGTGTGTACACTTTTAGTTTTGGATCGTCTCGGGAGTATGCTAAAAGAGTATGCTCCTGGTTTTTGGAACGATATTGAGCGTACTCTATACTCCAGAGTAAAGTTTTGGAACATACCCCTGAGCACACTATAATTAAAATTTCAAAATAAGTTTATTATTTTTTTTAACTATTTATTTGACAAATCAAATGTTGAAAAGTGCGAACTTCGTAAAGAAGAGGGATCTAGGGATTCTGATATAGAGTATGAATGTTTAAAATGGCGATGTGATTCAACCGATCTTGACGCATAGTAGAACGCAGGTAATTTTTCAATCGACGGAGTGCGAAATATGACCACTCTGCAAATGTATTCGTTCGAAGGTATTCAATTTTGATTCTATAATTATTAATTATGTTCTCAAAATTATTCTTAACTAATTATTTTCGGGTTAGTTTAATTATTATTTATCGACGTTACAGTTGGCATTGAAAAAAATAGTTTAATATGCTTTTGAAGTAAATAAATAGAAAAAATGAGTAAAACTGAAACAAATAATATTAGAAATAAACAATTGATGATCTATAATTTATTTCTTTCATTTGTTCTCAATAATTTTAAATTTTTTCACCCTAAAAAATTAATAATTTATCTTTTATTCATGATTAAAATAGAAGAATGTAGACTTGTTATATATCATTATTTTCAATATAGGTTCCCATTTAAAAAATCTTAAGTTGGTATTATATCTCGAGAATTATTAAGTTTTCAAAAAATCTCATTACGCCATTTTATTCTACCTAAAAAACAGTTGAAAGTTTGTTAAAACATTTTTTCTCTTACTATCATAATAAATAAGATATGAGATATTTTCGAAATGAGCGAAAAACGAGTTTTTGCCTGTAGCTTAGAAACAAAAGAAGATCGAAATTCCATGTGGTGACTATTAAAATTTCTCGAAAAGTTGACCCTGGAATGTGCAAACTGTTTTGCTTTATCTTTAATATTACCCGAGATACCTTAAAAAAACATCGAAAATGAGACACCTATACAGTGATATTTTATTTAAGTGCTCCTTACATCCCCAAAAATGCTGCAGTCGCTAAAATTTTCATTCGGGTTATCCTTGGTTCGTCCCCAAATATTTTATTAAGAATTTTATGATTAATATGCTGTTTTTCAGTTTGAAACAAATGTAAAATAAGCATACAAATTTAGTAATTTATTACAAATGCCATATAGTAGTAACAAATTACAATCGCTCATCTTTTATTTAAAGTCTAAATAGATAACATTATAAATCACCCTCATATATTTTTGATTAACAATTATACAAATTTAAGCATCCTTAATCGCAGTTTTTCAACTGAAATAATGCGTGTTGTTATTAATTACTATTTATAATCGTTTTTTGTAGTGGTTAGCGAGGTGGAATTGAGCCTTGAAGAGCAGCTGGCCGCAATTCAGAAACAATTGCTGGCCCTGTCCCAACTACCCGCTGCTATTCAACAAACGCTGGACGTCGTGACGCAACAACTAACTAAAATTGTTGGCCCCGTCAATGATCCTAATTCAGAAGAAGTGAGTTCTGACGTACTGCCAATTACGACTAGTTGATAAGCACTAAACTATCAATATCACAACCTTTTTTTGTACGTTTGAATACTAATCACAATAAAAGTAAGATAATAAATCATGATTGAAAATGTGTTTAACACTATAACTCAAGTGACTAATATTGTTGTTGTCTGTTGGTTTATATACTTTTTTGTCGGTAAATGTTTCCAGAAATTAAAGGAATGTAAAATTGTAAGTAGTACCTACATTAAATACTGTACATTTCTTGCAATAATAACATATAAATGACCTAGTGTTCGTCCATATTTTACCATATAACAATAAATTGTTAAGTTTTTATTTATTTATTTTATATTTAACAATCTGATATTTATACTATAGGTACCGGGTGGCAGAATAAAATTCTCTATCTAATAAGTAAATAAAAATATATGGTCCCATTTAAAATGACAAAGTTGGTCCCCATAGAAAACCATTGGTTGAAAATAATGAATTTTACGATCATTAAAATAGTCTAGTAAAATAGAAATTGTTTGCTAATTTAAGTGACCTCGTAGCTCTTATAGTTCTCGAGATAGCAATAGTGGACAAAATAAAATGAATACCCCGTATACTTAATACGAGCACAAGACACGCCTACTGGAATACATCATTCAATTTCTTATTAATATCGATAGCCATGATGGCATTTGAACAAATGACAAACAAATTTTTGACATTTTATCTATCATAATTCCTTAGCTATGATTTGTTTGTTTTAATTTCTTTTTATTATTTTACAATATACTGAATCGTAAACGTCTTATAACAGAGCTTTGTCTCTAGTAGTATAGAAAGTTTTTACGGGCTAGTCCGTTAAAAATTTTACGGGCTGTTAATACCATAGCAACATATATAGAAATTTATTTATTCATTATTTTGCCATGTTTTAAGAGACTATTTTGATCAAATAGTTTAATGTATTGTGCTGTACGTTCCAATAATTTTTCATTTCAAATTATATACAATTCAGTGTATAATAAAACATTGTACAATGCTCAACCGTTATCCGAAATTTACATGCTCGTACGGATAACAACCTCGCTTCGCTCACTCTTAGATGCGGTGCACGCCCTTAAAGTTCTGAGTAACGGTCTTGCAATATAAATTACTACTGAGCAGATTAGAAATTGCCTGAAAAAAATTAAATTAATAAAATATTAAATAATAAAATTTGCACAAGGTTATATCGAATTCTGACAGATAAAATGTGAAACATTTATTTGTCTTTTTGTTCAGATGCCATCATGCCTTTCGATATTAATAAGAAATTGAATAAATATAATAATTAATTTATTGAACTAATAGCCAGTTGCACTGCTTATAGTTTAATATTAACTATTGCAAACTGTCATTTTTAAACTAATAATTATTTATTATTTCACTTTATTTTATGTATACATATGACGCTTTTTATATCAATACTGTATTGATCAAAAAGAATTGAATAAATTATTATTATTATTATTGGTTAAATCGACAATACAGAGTGTTTCAGGACTAGTGTAACAAACTTTAACAGCTTATTCCTGAGGTCATTTTGAGCCAAAAATGTCATATGAAGATAGGTCCTATACCTTCTAGTTACCAAAATACAAGAGGTTGAAGTTCTATAAATAACACGAATTTTTTAAATTTTTGTAATCAAGGTATTTTCGGAAAACAAGAGTTATATTGAAAAGTCATACCTTATTTGAATTAATTAATTTTATTTATTAATATTAACGAATACGATTTGGACAACAAAACATACGATGACACAATTATTAAATAGACAAATAAATAAATTCTAAACACAGAACAACATAACCAAACATGGAATAGGTTAAAACAATATGAAATAAGATAACAAATTTTTAAAAAAATACAGCAAGTGCTCAAAATGCGCGCCTTGAACTCGTATCTCGTATGCATGCTTGACATCGGCGAATCATAGAATCATATACACGATAAATTACATTTTGATCGTTACGGTTTAATATCCGCCAAACAGTGCTGTGAGACATGTGTAATTGAGCAGCGATGCGTCTTGTGCTGATTTCAGGATTATCGAGAACAGCATCAATTACATTCTCTTCATCTTCAACGTTATTATTAACACCAATGCTATCATTTTGTATACCTTCCCGTACAGTTGTTGATCCAGTTTCACGTAGACGCTGAAAAATGCGCGCAAATAGGCGATGGGAAGGTTGGCGTCTATTTGGATATCTGTCTTGATATTCTCTGGACGCATAACGGGCATTACCATTACATAATCCATAAATAAAAATCATATCTGCATATTCAGCAGTACTATAACCATCCATTATGAAACAAAAATACAATCAAAAGTACAACAATTTTTAATTAAGACAATTAATTAATACATAAATTAATTAATACAATTAAGGTTTTGAATATAACTCTTGTTTACCGAAAATACCTTGATTACAAAAATTAAAAAAATTCGTGTTATTTATAGAACTTCAACCTCTTGTATTTTGGTAACTAGAAGGAATAGGATCTATGTTCATATGACATTTTTGGCTCAAAATGACCTCAGGAACAAGCTGTTAAAGTTTGTTACACTAGTCCTGAAACACCCTGTATATCGAAACGAAATGTCATATGAGTTATTAAATATTACTGTAAAAATTTCGATATATACTTTTTTGTTAACCTGTAGTTAAGACTAACTATAAGCGGCGCAACTGGCCATAAAATATTACGTAATTTACATGTATTTGCTGTTGTTTGATGTAAATTTTTTTTATCTCTTTATTGATACCACAACCATTATTGTTAACGGGCTATGTTCGGGTTTCACCCGGTATAACTAAATATTAGACATTAGAATAACTCAAATATCAAATTTGTGCGCGTCAAAATTTGTGTGTTGCATGATCATAAATCCTTCTTCATGTTGGTACCTAGTTTAAAAATTGATGTATGTACGTGTTTGTGTTGATTGTTTAAAAAGTATGTTTTAAATTAAGCTGCGCTTGAAACAGTAAGTGTTTATTTCAATGTCACATTGTTTTATCTTGGCAAATGCTTAGCATAATTAATGCCACAGGATGTATTGGCATTAAAGTATTGCCAATAATAAGACGAAATGAAATCAAGTTTAGTTTCAAAACATCAGTTGCACTTATATCTTAGTGTCTTAATTGGATAATAAATAAGTAAGTACGGCTATATGTTCAATTATTTTATACTTATTTCTATATTTTATTATTTCTCCTAATATTTTTTTTATTTTTACAATAATGCTGACTCAATTTTCGATCGATTCAATTTTTGTTTTAACCGCGATTCACAGAAAACTAAATTGGAATTTTAATAAATGTGGTCAAAATTTGAACTATTTTCTTGAAATTATATAACATAATTTATTTGGAAATAGATTAACTAAAACCATTTATTTAATACTTTTTATTATTATTGTTATTATTATTATACACTTAAGAGAAATTGACCCCTGTGGTGCACTCTCCACCCCAGCAATCAGTGCCCGTGAGGTGACGTCTGGTAAGCGCCCGCACGGTGCAAATATTACATCATTACCGATATCTGTGTACAAAACAGATTGACACACCCAGCAATGTGTAATATGCCGTGATGAATTATTTATTTATTTCTTTATTTTATTTATAAAAATTTATAATCTGCATCGAATTGGTTTATTTATTCACTAATTCTACACATTTAGAGGTTTATTAATTTATTGCTATTCACAAGTATAGTTTCAAATGTTAATCTAGAGAGCTCCGTTATTTTCTTTTAATTTATGTATTTCAACACCAAGACAGTATTCCTAAAATTGGTCCTCGATTGACCGATTGTTCAAGATCTTAATTCTGATCTGCTCCGATCGTTAGAAATATGTACTAAGCGGGCTGTGAAGCCTCGGGGATAGTCTGAAAAGTTTTGAGCCTAACATAAAAACAACAATTTTTTGGTCAGAGTAAGTTTTATTTTTCAACGTAGCCTCCTTTTAATTCGTCAAACTCTTGAACCCGTACAAATAATAGGATGTGTCTTGCTTGGCAAAATAGACTACGAACGTGATGGTCTCTCCGTTATTGTTGATGAAACTATCTTCGTGTACCTTTCGCAATCCATTGTTTTGACTATTCCTTTATTTCAGGATTGTAGTGGAATTGGAATATAGTGTTCCTCCATTATGGATGTATTCTAAACACAATCCGTTAAAATATATTACGTAGACGGATTCCGTTAAAATATTTCTTATTAACAGATTGTGCAAAAAATTATATTCACAATATGATATTTAAACGGATCCGTTAAAATAAATATAATAAACGGATCCGTTTGCTATTGTAGAGCAGTGTTGTAAATGTCAACATATTTATATTTTGATAATAACAATATATTAAGATCTAAACAGATATTTGTGATACATAGATTTAGAGATACTATTTGGTAATAAATTTATATCAAGAAATAATCATAATAAAAATATACTCTTTAAAATAAACTTTAGAATGTTGGTAAATACTTTGTTGTAATAAATGTCAAAATTGTCAGTTTCATAACCTTTTGATATTATTGTAAATTTGGAAAAAATAGGCATAAAACAAAAAAAAATCTATAAAATCATAATTCGATACTTATTAAGCGCAGCTAAAGTAATAATGAAGAAGATCCCCAACGCACAACTCCAACATTTATCTTGAAATTATAGACACTACCAAGCTTATCTACGGTATCAAGAAAATAAACATACGCGGGGCCACAATGCACTTTAAAAACTACACAAATTATAAAACACACATTATGAGTTTGATTTTTAATTCTTCGCAAATATTAATGAAATTTTCGCCCTTAGATTCATTCATCTAAACAGTATATTTGTTATAATCAATAATTAAAAATAAAGGCACCAATAGAACATTTATGTTTTGGGTTCCTGAAGATTAAATGCAGTCCTGAAAATATTCAAATATTTATAAAACATTAGGTAAAGTTCAAGATTTGCAATGTAGAGTAAAATATCTGCTCGTTTCATTAGAGAAAGCATTTTTTATATTTTTGAGAACGATAAATGGATAACTGTGTATTATTAAAATCTTTTATCGAACCGATTTTTTATAGGTTATGTACGAGTATAATTTTGTTATAAAATTATTTATTTCTACTTTCCTTTCAATTTCATTCTATATATCCAAGGGTCGGAGCAAACAGTAAAGGATGATAACGCCATTCTCTGTGTATAATTTAAAAATTTCTAAATATTTATGTATTAAATGTCGTCCGTTTAGAATTAACGGCTATGAAACATTCTCCGTTTAAATTTTATTTATAAACGGATAACATAAACGGATCTCCGTTTATATTATTAACGGATAGTGTCTTTAGTATAGCAAAATCTAGTTAACGGATATCTTAATTTTAACGGTCCGTTTATAAATAACGGAATGCCTTTAGAATACACCCATTAACCTATTAATTTCATAATTATTTTTTCAGTAAGTGATGGTACTATATGTATACCGGGTGTAACAGGAAAACCGGACCATACTCGTTCAAAATGGATGGTAAAACAGTTTTTCCTTGCGCAAAAGTTACCTATTAATTTAAGAGAATAATCCTTCAAATAAATGTTTTAGAGAATTATATTCTATATCTAATTCAGTAATCATATTTTATTTTACATATTCCATAACCGAGCAAATTGAATTTAAAATGTATAAAAGTTACTTTTTTATAGTTTATGATTGAAAATGGAGTATTATTCATTGGAAGAAAAATAACAAATCACTAAAAAGTATTATTTTTCTGACAGATAATAGTTATTTACGATATGAGTGGGTATAGACATTATTAACGCACGTATTGTGAAATGCCCTAAGAGCTGGCAGTGCGAGTTAGGGTAATCACATAGTGCGTTAATGATATATCCCACGAATATTGTACAAAATTTTATGTATCACCGTATACCATATCGCACTTATTTTAATTATGTAATAGCTGTGTTATACCATTGAGTGCTTTAATGATGATCATCACACTAGAATTTCATTACCGCACTCATTGGGCTAACAAGGCCATTTTCTATATTGGTATAACAATAATATCCCACGGTAATATACAGAGTGATCAAAAATGGCTGAATGTCACGTGACAAATTTTGTTCCAAAATAATGTCAAAATTATATTTCAATTTTTCATAATTCATCAAAACTATATTCCATACATGACAAATAATGACAGGTGCATGACATTTGATATGTCATTGCCGTACATTTATTCATTTGATATTTGTTTTGCATAGCTTCGTGAAAAATCTTTAAGTAATTTCTTTTCAATATGATTTTTAATGTGACAGTGTGACAAATTTCTTCTTGAAACATATTTTCTTTCGAGTGAACGTAAAGAAAACGATTCTTAGGGTTATTATTATCGTAATGCTGTCATACCGCACCGATATTTGTCTTTTTATGAAACCGTAACCGAAAACCGAAACTTATATTTTATTTATTCAAATATGGAAACCGAAAACCGATACGAAAAATAAATTCGTTCTGTAACCGAAAACAACCAAACCGAAATAATATCGGTACTAAAACTGTAAATTTAAAAATAGGTATTTTTTATTAACCCACATCTTTTTCGTAGAAATACTTTGCATACCTCCGAGTTCATAAAAAAGTAGTTTCTTATTTAAAAAAAAATTAAGGCATTTCACTCCATTTTTCAATTATATTAAAAAAAAATTACTCATTTGTTGACATTTTTCATTGTATCACCCATTTAGTTTACGTATTACTATTGGAATAGAATTATTATTATAACTTAAAATTAAAATATTAATAATTTACGAAACGTATTTAATTTTTGTTGCAAAAGTAAAATTAAGAACTTTAATGTGAAAACTTTAACATAGTAACCGCAATTTTTAATTTTAGATCACACTTTGAAATAATTACTTATAGATGAATAAATTGCTATTATTATTATTATTATTCTTTTCGAATTTTGAATTCCGAACAAGCTGAATATATCTATTAACTAGTCGTTAGTAAAACGTGGAATTAAAATGTTATTACATTACGAAATACGTACTAAATGTATTTTAAGATGCAAAAAATAAAAACTAAGCTTATTTTTTATTTAAACCGAAACCGAAAAGAACCGAAACCGTAACGAAAACCGATATATTTTTAAAAAAACCGTAACCGATAACCGAAACCGAATTTTTATTAATGTAAAAACCGTTAACCGTAACCGAACCCAAAAATTTTTCGGTTCGTGTCCCTGGATAAAATTCCATTACATTTGTTTGTGATTTTAATTCAATGCCATGGCTAACACTATAAAAAGTAACTTTTATAAAATTTTAAATTTTGCTCGGTTACGGAACGTGCAAAATGCAATATGATTAATGAATATTTCACAATTAAATCATGTATGCCTGAAAAATGAGAACAAGTGGCCTTAAAAAATTATATATAGGAACTAATAGTATTTACGATATTAAATTTATTCTATTTATATTATGTAGTATTTTGATCCTTCAATTCTATTCTGAATGTGCAATGTACCAGTTGCACGTGACTAGCTTCGTAATATTTTCTAAATACAATTATTGTACTTTTCTTTTCATTTCATCGTTCTTATTTATCGACTGACCGTATCCTTCGTTCTAATGTAGAAATATTTTTTACATTAAAATGTATAGTTGAAATGAATTTTTGTACTAATCATAAATTAACGACAATGTTTTAATTCCAGAACGAAACTGAAGACTATAATGAAGAAGATACACTAAATAGCCAATTTGATACAGGTACTTACTCCCTTATTTGCATTTATAATTTTATTAAACTTTTTTCTATTTCCAGACGAATACAGAAGAGAAACAGGAGACTTAGAAACGCTCGAAGAGGTTTCCGAAAGTGGTCTTGATAGGGACTCTCAACAAGGTGACGAAAATCAAGAGCGTGACGACATAGAAAGGGAAGAAGACTTCGATAAACCGGAGTCTGAATTGGAAATGCTCCAAGCTACTCCAGAACCTGAGGAAGATTTAAATTTAACTCCCGAGGAGAGGGAAGCCAGGAGATTAGAAAGACAGAAGATGGACAAACAGCAAAAGGTTGGTAGAACAAATGTGTAGAATAATTTGTTATTAAATTTCTTATCGGATAAATTGAATGAGTGCTCGTGAGGTGACGCCTGGTAAACGCTCGCACGGTACGAATATATCATTATCATTACAGATATTTGTATAAAAAGCAGATTAACACATCTTAAAATGGGTAATATGCCGTGATGATATACAGGATGTTATATTTTAATCGACCCAGCAAATATCTCGCTTATTTACAAAGTTGGTAATTTATTTCATATAACATGATTTATACAGCAAAATGTAAGCTACATACTATATTTTTTTACAAATTTGAAAAATACATCAATTTTGCTTTACAGTCATGTAAAATAGTCCATATGTTACATTATTAAAAAGTAAAATGGCGAGCACTTTTTTATACACCTAATTGGAAAGAGAATAGTGAGCCATGACTGTGGCTTGAAATAAAACAATTAACTAAAACACGGTAAATGTCAACCTGTAAATACTCAGTAATAATAATAAATATTATTTCGTTTAATAATAATAGTTACAATTGTTTTAGTTAATTGTTTTATTTCAAGCCACAGTCATGGCTCACTATTTTCTTTCCAATTAGGTGTACAAAAAAGTGCTCGCCATTTTACTTTTTAATAATATAACATACGGATTATTTTACATGATTGTAAAGCAAATTTGATGTACTTTTCAAATTTGTGAAAAAATATAGTTGTTCCATTTGAAATTTCAAAGTTGATATTAATTACTAATAAACCGGAAGTAGTATCAGGAATGTACAACCGTCATCAAGTAGCTTACATGTTGCTGTATAAATCGTGTTATATGAAAGAAATTACCAACTTAATAAATAAGCGAGATATTTGCTGGGTCCATTAAAATATAACATCCTGTATATGAATATTTATTAATTTATTTTATTTACAAACTAATATCAGGATATTCCATGCTTCTGCTTTCTTTAGAAACTATTGGCAATAATCTGAGTTAAACTCGGATTGGTAATTAAATTTAGATTAGGAAGTATTAAATTATTTACGATAGAATTAAAACAAATAGGTAATCGATTAAAAGAAAAAAAACTCGTTTTAGACCGTAATGGAAATCGAAACTCTTCGGACCTACATACATGGAATATTTTACTATTTAAAATTTATGGTTCTTTCTTCAACTAATCCTAATACAAAATCAATCAACCCTAACATAATATATGCGCAAAGACTAATATTCGTAAATACTGAAGCCTATTTATTTTAAAAATATTTTAGGTTTATTTTAACTGTTCTTACTTAAGGACAAAGCTGGGAAAATTAATTTCAAAAAGTAATTAAATAAGTACAATTACTACTTTAACCAAAATTTAATTAAATTACTTCTTTACTAAAAATAATTATTTGTAGGAAAAAATAATTAAATTACAAATTACTTTTGAATAGTAATTGAAATTTTAATTAATTTTTCAATTACTTTACTTAAAAAATCGTTCATCTGACATAGGAAGGTATCAAAAACAACATAGTACTACACTGTGTAATATAAAATAAAACAACATGTAAGATATGGATGTAGAAAGTGTGTTTGATCAATTTATTGACAACAGTGAAGTGAACCAGTACAAGGGAAATTCATGTACCTAATGAATTATTAAACTTATGGATATATTGCCTTTCAATTAAATAAAAATTTGAATTAAGAACTTTAGATACTTTGGTGTTGCTTGATGCACTGCTGCATTTTCAAAATATATACAATTAAAGTAAAAAATTCCTATATTCGAGTAGCGGTTATTATAGGACGCCGTTGTGTATGCTTGTTATCTGTAGTCGTTACACACAAAAATTACGCTGCACGGCTGCAAGCGTCTACCGGGGATTCCTTCACTTCTTGGTTCTAAATAGTAATTAGTATCTATATATTAAAAAAAAAAACAATTACTTTTTGTATTCTTTTTCAACTTTTCAAAAGTATTTGAGTACAATTGCTCTTTTTTACAAAGTTATTAATTAGAAATTACTTTGTAGGAAAAAGTAATTTAATTAGTAATTAATTACCAAAAGTAACTACTTTATTCTGTTGAGTTCCAAGTTACTTCTAGTGTTCTAGTTTCCTTTGAACCTTTCACATACAAAAAGCTAGAAATACTTATCAATTTGACAAGTACAAGTATTCATTTATTCACCACTTGCTTGCTAATGCCAACTCTGGTGGTGTTATATTATTATTCCCAAGTGTGATCAAATACCAGTATTTTGGAAAATTTACGACATTCTAGCCGGCCATATGCATATTCAAACCGTGATACAGTAACGGCTATTCCACATTCCACCTTAGGAAATTTGTCTGGTTTCTAAAGACAGGAAAAGCTTTGACTTTAGTTTAGTTTAACTTTGACTACAAGGACTCAGGACTTTGATTTTATTCAGCAATATAGCATAAAAAGAGTACCCAACGTGGCAACGTGGAAATTGCGTTTTAGAATATATTATTTGTATTTTTAAGTTGTATTTATTGCATGCGTGAAATACTTTAATGTTTCAACTCTCATTTTAAAAGCAAAATTTTAATCTTCCCACCATAAAATCTTTCTCGGAGCTGTTCCCTTTTAGGAAAACCCCATAATGACATCCCTTCGCCAGCGAAGAGCAGGCCCTTTGACACCTTTGCAGCGCCCTATCTGTTTACCCGGAGGTCGAAAGTGGCACGCCCCTGACGATGCTCACCCAGCTCTTCCCCCAGGTCTGGGAATGTCGGACGAGCAGATTGCGGAGACCATCAGCGCTCAGACCGAGCTCATAGTTGGCACCACTTTAGGGTGAGCCTCAAGAAAGAATGAGTTCATTTGTGTGTCTTTCAGATCGCCCATTGGAACGATATCTGGCCCTGGGGAGACAGACTCGGGAGGAAGATTTACAGGTAGGCTACACATATAGTAACTAACTAAAAAGTCTAATGTTTATTGTTTTTTACCCTACAACTGTTCATTGTCATTTAACTCATTAATCTGTAACCGAATATCTTATTACGATGCTCATCAGAGAGCTCTTGAAAACTATATACTACAATTTTGATTAATTGAAAATATTCTACGAAGTTTCTATGAGATTTTAACATAGTCTAGAACCATTTTAATTATTGAACATCGACTGACTATAGTAACCCGCGATCCAATATAAAAAAAATAACTTCCTGTTATTGATTATATAGGCGTTTTCGTAAAGTCCATCGGATTGATCCAATGTAATCTAAAGAGTTCATAAAATCAGTCGGGTTAATCTGACGCGTTCCATAACTTACTCCGATCAAAAATTTTCAACTCTGATCCATGTGCAGGGCTGCGTTCGAAAATTAACACCGAGGTTAGAGTAAGGTAAGGGGTGTGGCCAACTAGAGTTGGGTTCGAGTAAGCATATTTTCAAACGATTTGTAGTAACATGAGTAGAATTGAATTAATTCATCTTTAAAGAAAACTAAAAACTGACCTATTATAAAAAAAAAAAATGATAGAACGGATTGAATACAATGCACGTACAAGTTTAGCTTGTACGCATGTCGAGTAAATCGTACCCAATAGACCATATTATTAACTATAGCGCCTCTGCCGGCAGATTTATGAAATGAAAAAAGCGTGCCAGGGTGACAAACTATTTTTTAATTTTTCCAATTAAGTTGGCAATACTAACTTATTTTCTCTATACTTTTCTTAGGAAAAATAGGGAAAGATATTCCTTTTTAATTAATGGATACAAATCACAATCCGGAAAGCAATAATAGTTAACAGGCATAATTAAAAAAATATGTATTTCGCACTTTACAAAAGAATCACAACAACAAAACATTAGTTTGGGGTTATCTGTCAGTGACAGAAGAGTAAACAGGCGCTTAAAATTTTTAAATTTTAATGTTTATTTTATTGATTATTTATATATTATAAGGGCAGAATCAAGTAGTTAAACATGAAATGAAACTTGCAAGAAAAAAATTATCGTTAATTTACGTCTACATAAAATAATATTTTGCTTTAAAAATACAATTTTTCACATAAGATAACATTGGTTTCATTTCCGCAGTACTTCCAAGCATATGATTGGTGCATTCTAAGCATGCGCATTGAGATAGTAATATGGTCTATTCCCTCGAGGTAGGTTGAAATAGTTAACTCCGAGTACAATAATTTTAATTCTTGAATGCAAGTCTTTATAAGTTATTTTGGACAAATAAATGACAACATGAAACAATTTTTGATTGATATAATCTAAAGAAATGATTCACTTGAATGGTCGTGTATAAAATTATGTACAACTAAATAAACAAGCGCTACTTTCTTATCCATTTTAGCAAGTTAAACTTCTTCTATAACCTCATATTTAAACGTCAAAATCATATACAGATATGGAGACCTATACTAATTCAAGTTGGCGTTCGCCGGACGTCATAGTCGGCGAATATGCGACAATTCCGCCATGATATTTAGCGCTTGGTCTGTAGCAGATGAGAAGTGTCATAGCGTATTCGCTAAGCCAACATTGCAAGTTTTGAGGCGGCATTCGTCATTGTAATTGAATATTTTGCGAATTGATATTATTACTATCTTTATTTGTGTTTTATATATTTAATTAGTATAGTTTAATTACCTTCAGTTTTAGAATTATCATCAATTTAGTTTTATTTTCTCTTTTTATAAGTTGTAAATTTACAATGTTTTCATAAAGTTCTTTCACAGAACAAGTTCTGTGGTTCTTTCTTGTTTATTTGAATAGGTAAGTCAAATACTCTTCAACAAATTTAAATTCATATATTCAACATTCAACTAGTAGTGTTACCAACATTTGGTTCTAATTCATGTCAATACATACATTAAAAATCTCTACAAGCTCCATATCTGGACTTGACGTCATTCATGGGTGCTTGTTAAAAGCCGCCATGGCATGCGCTACGAATTAGAATAGGTCTCCTGAAGCATTCGTAAAAGCGTCAAAGCATCGATAATCGGATGGACCTAATCACAGAAAACAGCAAGCTTGCTGTTTGTCTGTGACCTAATATATCGGATAGCTCCGAATGACTTAAAAAAAATGATTCTGTAGAGATTCAAAGAATTTAAACTATTTGTTTTTATAAGACATAAAGCCAAAATTTATTAGAAAATACTTATTTTTTTTTATTGGGTTCCACACTTCCACTACACCAGTTTTAATATAGGTAATTAAATAAATGTTTTCTTAGTTTGATTTTCACATAAGCAAATGTATAAAAAATGAACATAATGTTCTTTAAAAAGTGTTTTGTTAAAGATGTATAAGTACAACAAAAAATCGAGAATTATATTTCATAATTTTTGGCAAAGAAAAACTTGATTGCCTGAATATGGAAAAGAAATTTAAATATATAATGTGAAAAATAAATGTCTCCTCTTTGGGTTTCACTAAAAATGATCATAATTTTGAAGGTAATTAGTACCTAATGACAAATTAAATTTATACGAGTATTTTTATGGATTTTACTATTACTTGTCCTGATAATATTGTGTATGTGAAACAGTTATATAAAAAAACTGCCTTTTTAAGTCGGAGCCGTCGTAAATCGAGATACATCATACGCCATAAGTAGTACTACGTAATTATCTCGAGGTTACGACTTGTTGCTTTTCACGTTTCACCTGTTTTTACCTCTCGCTAAGAGAGGTATTGGATGCATGCTAAATATCGCATATGCAGATTTTAGTGAATAAGCACGTTTTAAGGTCCCTAGAACCCGATTATAACATTTTTACGATGATGTCCGCGCGCGCGCGTGTGTTTGTGTGTGTGTGTGTGTGTGTGTGTGCATGCGCGTGTGCGTGTGCGCGTGCGGGTGCGCGTGCGTGTTCGGGTGTGGGTGTGGGTGTGTGCGCGTGTGTGTGCGTGCATGCGTTTGTGCGTGTGTGTGTGTGTGTGTGTGTGTGTGTGTGTGTGTGTGTGTGTGTGTGTGGATGTGTGGACATTGGATCCATACGATTTCTCAAATACTATAAGACTTAAGACATTTTTAACTACGGATTCCTCAATCTGACAATAATGGGAAGAGTTGATTAAGTTTTGGTAACAATTGGACAACCGGAAGTAGTAGTTACAAGAAAAAAATCATCTAAATATTATTTATCGAAAATTTATGTAAATACTTATATTAAAGAACGTTAAATTCTTTATTCGATAAATATTCATTATTATATCATATAGATTTAGAGATAAAGAAATGCATATAAAACAATAAATAATTTGATGTAAAAATCCTTAGATCTAACTACTTCAAGGCAAGAAATTCAAATGTTTGTAATTCACACATAAATGTCTCTGTCAAAAATATCTGTACATCATTATGAAGATTATGAAAATAAATAAAATGTCAACAACGCAAAAGAATATACCTAAAAAAGTATATAAAAGGAATTTGCGAAAAAATGACGAATAAAAGAAAAAGAAAAGGAAAGTAGAAAAAAAATCAGGATATTGAATATAAAGAAAATGTATGTATTGTACATTACATAATTTACATTAAAATAATTATTTTGTAATGAGATATGAATATATGTATTTGTATTTAAAAATATTTTTGGTTTTATGCGTACAACCAGGTAAAATATCTGGCGAGAGGTTATGTGCTGGCCACATCAGATGTTTTGATATAGGAATCGACTGAACGAACTCAAAAATCGTGTTAGTTTGAATTGTTAAGCATTTTTCTGTGAGCATACGGTTATTGTTAACGTCCATATGACAAGTCCGCTTCATTGCCGCCAATAGATTCTGAGGATCTCAATAACTAAAACCGGCTCATTAAAGCACGGAAATGTCAAATATAATATCAATAAAATAAATTATTTTGAATTACCTTTTCCTACGAGTGACACCTAATTGTAATATTTAAATAAATAACATTTTTAACTCCTTATAAACTATTTTTAATATGAATATTTGTGTAATGTATTTCGTATGCATGTTATTTTCACATTTTCAGGGATGCAAATACACATCTGGTACCAAGCAAAGCGATTGAAGCGAAAAAGTAAGTACTTATTCATGTTCCATTACATATCGTAGTAAAAACGTTTTGCACAATCGTAACGTATTAATAATATTATATGTACCATTGTTAAATGTTGAATGAATAACAATACTTTTGATAATAAACTATGTATAACAGTATTAACCAGAAAATAAATATTATTAATATATGGTACGATTACACGTGTCATTATTTATCAAAAAAATTATATCTGTATATACTCGTACATTGATGGCAGTATATTATTTAAATTATGTATATTCCAACTTAAAAAACTTTTTACGAGAGTAATTTATTAATAATTGCAGTCACTGTCACAAAAGATAAAAATATAATAAAATTCTTTAAAAATTAAAATGTATTGTCAATTTTTCTAGATATCTTATTTAATTATTTCTTTCTAGAATCAACTTTCTAAAGTATCAACCGCCTCCAAAAACTTTAGACCACTTGAAGCACAGCGAGGTTTATCGTTTGATACACAACATGGACGAACCCTCGAGAGGAGTAGGAGCCCGTGGCGGAAAAGCCATGGCAGAGGAAGATTATTATGCTCAGGTATGACATAAGACTCACATAAGTTTTATGTCAAATAATTGATGAGTTATTTCGTTTCAGGCCCGCCAAGAAGGACAGATGAAAGGATAGTATGATTTTTTTGGCTTGTTCGACTTGATTGTTAGAATATGTATGTAAATAAATGCGTATATTAAAGACAAATTAATGAAAAAGCTTTATTATCTATTATTTATAATATTGTAACGTGTGAGCACCGCCACTGCGCTTAGCGATGGCGTAAGGCTCGGGCCATACTATGCGTTTTGGCGGGACCGGTTTAACGGGACCGGTTTACCGGGAAGACAACAACTTATTGTTTTAAATGAATGCGTCCACACCGATGCGGTTGCGGTTCGGTTGCCGGATACTACTGCAGCATGTTGCGGTTTGACCGGACGGTCAATTTGACGCATGACAACTATAACACATTGGAGATAATGCGAGCGTTTACAAAGGCCTGGTTTTGTTTTTTAATAGACAACGTATACTATTTGGGCTCTGCACCGATCAGACATTGGTCCGACTGTGTCCGAATCGGGTTGTCATTGCTGCCGTCCTGTTTAGCAGGATATATGTATGTGGACGCTGTTCGATCCATCTCGTTTAACCGGATGCGGTTTTACCGGTCCCGTCAAAACGCATAGTGTGGCCCAGGCCTAATAGTGCGAACAGCCGGGCGACGTGAACAAACAAGTCTCGACCTGTTTAATTACATGCGGTCCCCTGAACCTTTTACTCGGCATTGGTGTTGAAGAGTTGTGACATACGGACAGTTGGTGATACTGGTTCGGACAGTTCAATGTGATATAAATTAATAATGACATAAATAGTGATATAAAGAGATGGTTACATAAATAGAGTGACAATAAATAGTCGTGTTAATTGTTTAAATAAATAAATAAAATAAATAATCTTAGTATTTATGTAATTAATTATATTTTTAGCTTTAAATTAGTATTTAATATTTGTTTAACCATAGTAATAACTATTTGTATTATCTTTGAATATTTATTTATAGTTTAATAAACATCTATTTAAAAAAATAATCATTCGCTGATTTTTACACTTCGCCCAAATAAATAAAATGTTACAATATATTGGTAGTGAGAACCAGAACCGGGTACCCGGTTATTTAAATGTAGGAGGGTCATTTGAATATTTTGCTGTCTAATAATGAAAACATACAGCTTTAATAGATTTATTGACTATATTACATAATAATGCTAATTGTATCATTAATAATAAAGAAATTATATGAGGCAGCTCGTTCCGCTATTACACCCTGTATACCCGTTAATTGATGACTACACAAGTTCAAAACTTATTAATAGTATTAATGGACACGTGTGTTGGCTCTCGTTGAAACATATCAATCAAATAAGAAATTTATTAAAACACTCGGTAAGTTTCAAATATAATAAATATTTTAAAGGCTGGTTTATGTAAGCTGTAACCTTGACTTTACCTTAGCATTAGCATTATGACTTTGCATTAACCTTTACATTACGTTGTCTGGTACATGTACTTCTTAGGGCAAACCAATAAGAGTAGGCTGCAGTGGCGGCGCCAGGATGTAAATGTAGGGTGGGCACAATCAAAAAATGGTTGGGCACCAGGGGGGGGGGTCGTATTAGGTTGTGCAAGGGTAACCAGAAAAAAAAGGGCGCCGCAGACAATTTTTTTTCATCCAATGTCAAATGCCTTTTTATTGAATGTTACATTTTTTCAAGGAATGTGAAGCTGCATGTTTTCCCCGTTTCATGTACAAAAATAAATTGCCAAATCACAGACCATTTTAGAAAAGCGAATATATTTAACGGAATGTTAACTTATCTGGATAAACTGTCAAAATTGAATATCACCTGCACTTCTACTATTGCAATTATATTTTAACTGACATCCAACTATCAAAATTTATATTTGAAAAACAAGCAATCAAATATTAGCTGTGCAAAATACATTATTTAATTTTATTCTTTATCTTAATTTTATTCTTTATCTGTTGGGCACACATTTGTTTTAAATAATAAAGATACCTACTTATATAGTTTTTTTTTCATATACACACATAAAACGATATAAAGACGCGGGTATCTAAATTTAAATAATTACATATACCGGGTGTTTACTTTTTTATGAATTACAGGTAATATGTACAATGGTGAAATTTTCATATGGCTGTAATTTCTGCCCTATGAATATTATAACAAAAGTGTAAATACAAATAATGTAGCAGGTGGGCACTTGGGTGGGCACAATACTTTTAAGGGTGGGCACGTGCCAACCCTGCCCCCCCCCCCTTAGCGCCGGCACTGGTAGGCTGGTAATTTCATTTTTCTAACACCGACACGTCCTTTTTATCATAAATATATTTGTATTGTTCAACTACCTGTATTTAATTAGACTTATTTTTCAATGACACTCGTTTTTACAGACAGAATTATAAAAAAAATCTGATGTGACCAGCACATTACCTTCCCTCAGTTATATGAGGCATTTACGAAAATGCTACCGGTGAACTGTTACCGGTAAACAGCTGTTATCAAGTTATAGCACAGACTCAATATATATATATATATATATATATATATATATATATATATATATATATATATATATATATATATATATATATATATATTGAGTCTGTGGTTATAGCTACCGCAATCGATATTTTAAGAACGCAAGGGGTAAACAGAGGTAGATCCATAACCTATAAAAAATTTGAAAATTTGAAACACACACACACACAGACACACACACATACATACATACATATACACGCGCCCGCGCGCGCGCGCACACACACACACATACACACAAACGCGCGCGCGCGCGCACACACACACACACACACACACACACACACACACACACACACACACACACATACAGACATCATCGTAAAAATAGTAAAATCGTATTCTAGGGACCTTAAAATGTGCTTATTCATTAAAAACTCACCACCGATATTTTTGACCAAAGACAATACCTTCCTTACTTAAAGGTTACGGAAGGTAAAAGTCAATTTTTTTTCAAGTAAAGTACCCCTTCTGTACCCTCCCGAGATTTGTTTGAACAACTATTATACAATCTCCAGAAGGAAAAGTCTAAAAATTGAAAAAATCGCAAAGGGTACCCTTGCGATTTTTTAGTTTTCCATTTTTGGGTCATTTATAGACCCATAGCGATATCACGAGCAAAATTACATAAGCATACCAATTTTAATAATGTTTGAACAACTATTACAATCTCCAGAAGGAAAAGTCTTAAAACTGAAAAACAGTCATTTATACACCCCTACCGATATCAACATTAGATTCTACGAGCAACATTACATAAGCATACCAATTTTCATAATGTTTGAACAAAATTTTTGATCGTGCATAGATGGTACTTTCAGGTAGCATCTATGCACGCTAAAAAAAATTTGATCGTGCATAGATGCTACTTTCAAGTAGCATTTAGGCACGCTAAAAAATTTTGATCGTGCATAGGTGCTACCTGAAAGTAGCATCTATGCACGCTAAAAAATTTTTAATCGTGCATAGATGCTAGTTTCAGGTAGCATCTATGCACGGTAAAAATTTTTAATCGTGCATAGATGCCACTTTCAGGTAGCATCTATGCGCGCTAAAAAATTTTTAATCGTGCATAGATGCTACTTGCAGGTACCATCTAGGCACGCTAAAAAATTTTGATCGTGCATAGGTGCTACCTGAAAGTAGCATCTATGCACGCTAAAAAAATTTTAATCGTGCATAGATGCTACTTTCAGATAGCAACTATGCACGCTGTGGAGACCGATAGATACGTAATGTATTAAGTAGTTATGCCATTTAATTATAAATAATAAAATAATATTGTACAACATAAATTGTGGGTGTTAAGAGTTAGTCAGTAGCAGGCAGTTGCCAAGTGAGGTTGTATCTAATACGGGATTGTATAGAAAATAAAGTATTAAATAGAAAGTGTGAGTGTATGTATATCTTGTCAACCCAGGGTAGCACAACTGGCGACGAGGATTATCCGAACTACACACGTGTCATCTAATAAATAACAACTAATTAAAGAGGCCAGCTGTAAATTAATACAGAGGGTGGCCCAGAGAGAGAGGAAAATAAAAAGAAGGTTAGTTAGACCTTAAGGCCAGCTGTAAAGTAATACAGAGGGTGGCCCAGAGAAAGAAAAAAAAAAAGGTTAGTTAAACCTTAAGGCCAGCTGTAAAGTAATACAGAGGGTGGCCCAGAGAAAGAAAAAAGAAGGTTAGTTAGACCTTAAGGCCAGCTGTAAAGTAATACAGAGGGTGGCCCAGAGAAAAAAAAGAAGGTTAGTTAAACTTTAAGGCCAGCTGTAAAGTAATACAGAGGGTGGCCCAGAGAAAGAAAAAAGAAGGTTAGTTAGACCTTAAGGCCAGCTGTAAAGTAATACAGAGGGTGGTCCGAAGTAAAGTAAAACAGGGTTAGTTCACTTTAAGACCAGCTGTGAACTATCGCAGGGAGTGGTCAGAGAGAGAGAGAGGAAAAAAAGAAAACATGGCGGAGTCCGTTATCAAACCATTCTTGTGTGATAATATCGATAAAGCTGTGATAAGAACAGAGTGGGAGAAGTGGTTAAGGTCACTAGAACTGTATTTAGCATCTGAAGACATAGTAGATATAGAAAAGAAACATAATAAATTACTACACCTTGGGGGACCACAACTACAAGAGGTGGCTTACAATATACCTGGTGCAATAGAACCTGATAGTTCCGTTAACGACAAGTACAAAATACTAGTACAGAACCTAACAGAATATTTTTCTCCGAAACAGAACTCCACTTTCGAAAGACACATATTTCGCAACCTAAAATCCGAAGAGGGTGAAAACTGTAATAGGTTTCTTCTAAGAATACGACAACAAGCAGCAAAATGCACATTTGGATGCAACGCTAAAGAAGCGGTCGAAATCAATTTAAAAGACAAATTGATTGATAAATGGGCCCCGCTAGAACTGAAGAAAAAACTGTTGGAAAAAGAGCGATCGCTAGAAGAAATCATAGAACTATGTCAAGTTCACGAACAAATAGGGAATCAATCAAAGGCAATGGATGATAAATACAACGAACCAAGCACGTCTTTCCCATCAGTGAATAAAGTACATTATGATAATAATAGGGAAGGGCGTAAATGTGGAAGATGTGGAAGAGTAGAGCATTCTGGACATATAAGAATCTGCCCGGCGAAGGTCGCAAGATGCAATAAATGCAGACGTCAAGGACATTTTGCGTCATGCTGCAGAACAAGAACTACAGACAGAAATCCTGATTACTCAAGAAGGGACAGGAAGCGCTATCGTGTTGACCATCGCGTATATAAAATTACCACTGAAACTTCGGACGAAGATTCACAAGGCACATCAAATAAAATAAGAAAATACGACTGTTTCAAAATAAACAGCGATCCTCAATCAAACAACACAATGAACCGGGACGACATTGTAACGTGTAATATCGGGGGCATACCGGTGACTCTCCTGATCGATTCAGGTTCCAAAGTAAATATAATTAAGGGTGAGGACTGGAACCTACTAAAACAGAACAAAGCAATAGTATGGAATATTGACAGGAACACTAGGGACACGTTAAAACCATATGCATCCGGACAAAATTTAAATATAAAACACCGATTCGAAACCACTATTAATCTACCTGACAGGGAAGAAATCATATCATCTTTTTACGTTGTGGAGGAAGGAGAAATTTCGTTACTGGGGAAAGAAACAGCGAAACAGCTGGGAATACTAAGATTGGGACTGAATATAAATAACGTTCAACAAGCACCGTTCCCAAAGGTCAAAAATATTGTCGTCAAGTTAACAATAAATCCGAATATAAAACCCGTTCAACAACCAATGAGGCGAATACCGATATCCGTGGAAACAGAAGTCGAACAAAAGCTTCAAGAGGCTCTACAACAAGATATTATCGAACGAGTTACAGAGCCTAGTGCATGGATTTCGCCGATTGTAGTGATATTCAAAGCAAGTGGCGACATACGAATCTGTGTAGACATGCGAAGAGCTAACGAAGCAATACTCCGGGAAAATTATCCACTTCCAACATTAGATGCAGTCATGACAAAGTTAAGAAACGCAAAGTACTTTTCACGCCTAGATTTAATGAGCGCCTACCACCAACTAGAATTACACGAAGACAGCCGCGCGATTACAACCTTTATTACAAATAAAGGAATGTTCCGGTACAAACGGTTAATGTTCGGTGTAAATTCTGCTCCGGAAATATTTCAACGAACTTTCGAAGGAATTTTATCGTCTTGTAAAAATTGTCTGAATTATTTAGATGACATAATCGTTTTTGGGAGCACGGAAGAAGAGCACGATTCGTGTTTGAGAGAAGCGCTGGAGGTTCTCGAAACTAGTAATGTCCTTCTTAACAAATCTAAATGTGTAACGAAGGTACGCGAGTTGAACTTTCTAGGACACACACTTTCCGATAAAGGCATTGACGCTGATCATAGAAAAGTTAAAGCTATCTTAGAATTTCGGGCACCAGTCACTAAAGAAGAAGTGAGAAGTTTTCTAGGTACAGTAACATACCTAGGGAAATTTATTCCTGACCTGGGAACATTAACTGAACCCCTTCGTAACCTTACAAAGAAGGATGTAAAATTTATATGGACTTCGAAACATCAGGAAAACTTTAACAAATTAAAGAATGCTTTAGCCAAGCTGCCAACATTGTCATACTATGATCCTCAGCTAAGAACTCGCTTAATAGCGGATGCAAGCCCGGTAGCTTTAGGAGCGGTATTATTACAATTCGATGTTAACGAAGTGCCTAAAGTCATATCATTCGCGAGTAAAAGTTTATCAGATACCGAGCGTAGATATTCACAGACGGAAAAAGAGAGTCTAGCTCTGGTGTGGGCTGTAGAACGTTTTTACTTCTACTTAGCAGGTCTAACCTTCGAACTCGTTACAGATCATAAACCATTGGAGGCCATATTTAAACCATCATCAAAACCACCGGCACGAATAGAACGTTGGGTGCTGAGACTACAGTCATTTAAATTCAAAATTATCTATCAAGCGGGCAAAGAAAACATCGCAGATTCGGTTTCGAGATTATGCCCACTTAGAGACGAGGGTTCATTCGACAGAGAAAACCAACAACATATCTTTTCAGTGATAAAACAGAGTACTCCCAGAGCAATGAGTATTTCACAAATAACTGCTGAAAGCAAAGTAGACGTTGAGTTAACTCAAACAGCGACATATATAAACGAAGACTCGTGGAGCAAATCACAAAATAACAGTTATTATCCTTTCCGTCATGAATTATCTACAGTAGGTCCATTAATACTTCGAGGAAACAGAATTGTAATACCTTGTACCCTACGCGCACAAACGCTGGAATTGGCGCACGAAGGCCATCCCGGTGAAACAGTTATGAAGCGACGATTAAGGGCCAAAGTCTGGTGGCCACTCATAGATAAACAGGTAGAAAGCTTTGTTAAGAAATGTAAGGATTGCCTACTAGTAGGACAACCGAATAGACCTCCTCCAATGAACAGGCACAGATTTCCTCAGGGACCGTGGCAATGCCTCGCAATGGATCTTATGGGACCACTACCGGATAAAGTTTACGTATTTGTAGTAATAGATTATTATTCGAGATATCAGGAAATAAAATTCTTAACAGTTATTACTTCAGCCGTTATAATTGATCATCTACTAGAGATATTTTCAAGACTTGGCTTCCCTACGTCTATAAGAGCGGACAATGGAAGACAATTCGTAAGCCAAGAGTTCAAGAATTTTTGCTCGGAAAATAACATGCAATTAATTCAAACTCCCCCATACTGGCCACAGGCCAATGGAGAAGTGGAAAATGCCAATAAATCTATACTGAAACGACTGAAAATCAGTCACGCGAATAACTCTGACTATAAAAAAGACTTACAGAAATTCATTCTCATGTATAACGTAACACCTCATGGAACAACCGGGAAATCTCCTTCGGAGCTTATGTTTAATCGGAATATTAGAGACAAAATTCCATCAATAACGGATATTAAAACAGAATCGGGAGATGAAGAAGCTCGTGATAACGATATAGTTAATAAACAAAAAGGAAAAGAGAGAGAAGATGTAACAAGAAGAGCTAAGGAAAATAATATTAACACAGGCGATAAAGTATTGGTTCAGAATCTTATTATACCCAACAAACTTACGCCGAGGTTCGGTAGCGCAGAGTACGAGGTTATAGAGAAGGTAGGAAATGAAATAACTCTCACAAGAGAAGGAAAAATTATTAAGCGTCATATTACGCACGTAAAGAAACTTCCAGAAACTAGCGATAAAGAAGCCAACAAGCCCATTATAACAATAGCAGAAAAGGAAGATGATAAAGACGATTCAAGACAAGACAAAGTACCCAGTAACCAAGACGAAGAGAATCATTCAGCAGAAGAGAGTAACATTAGGGTGACACCACTTAGGTTGAAAAAGAAGGAGGGAATGTGGAGACCGATAGATACGTAATGTATTAAGTAGTTATGCCATTTAATTATAAATAATAAAATAATATTGTACAACATAAATTGTGGGTGTTAAGAGTTAGTCAGTAGCAGGCAGTTGCCAAGTGAGGTTGTATCTAATACGGGATTGTATAGAAAATAAAGTATTAAATAGAAAGTGTGAGTGTATGTATATCT